>CAIGQV010000733.1:2571195-2608629 GCA_903798115.1 Danio jaintianensis | reverse complement strand
CTATACAATACACTAGCTAGTAGTTGGTATATACTAGCCTACTATACTATATACTGTAACTATGGAGCATCAAACTTTAAACATCACATGATTCTAAGTGATCAATATGAAGTTGTCTCTGTTGAGGACTGTAGTAAACTCAGCTCATACTCACATGTCTGAGCTCCTGTGTGCGGTCCTTCATGTCTCAGTCAGTCAGTCAGTTATTGATCGCCACCACACTCCACATATACAGCTAACAGGTGACCTTCCCAGAACTCCAGCTGGCTAGCATTCCCTAAAAGCTAGCTAATGTTTAAGAAAGCACAATGTTTAATAAATGTTCCAAGGATTTATTTAATTCCAAATAATGTTCCTATATGTTAAATGTTAGTAAATGGCAGCTGCATTTTACACTGAAGGAGTTCTTCCCAGGTCAAGGAAATATGATCATATTACTCCATTTTATCCTCCTGTATGTACGTTTTTGACTCTTCTAAAGCATGCAAATGCCATAATATGTTTGCAGATATTTCAGAAACATGCTGAGTGAACATTCTTGTTTATCTGAAAAACAATGCTGAAGTCAGATATTCTGCTTTCAAACTGTGCCTTACATGCTGAAATGCTGTCTTTGTTTTGATCCCATTAACCCACCCAATGCCAGTTTAGCCAATTATATTTCAGCACCCCGGGTTGCCTTGTTGGAAAACAGCATATTTCATTCATTCAGTCAGGAAGGCTCTGAAAGCATGCGTCCGTAACCGAAATGCAACCTCCGGTGGACAGTAGCAGACTCGAAATGAGATACAGATTCAGAGTTCCACATGAGGTTATTAATTAGCAAATAATATAAATATTACGAGCGTAAACATTAGGTGAGCAGGTTAAATTGTAACCCCGTGTCCTAATAACACGCTACGTGACGAGATACGCAGTAATGAGCAATTTGGCTGTTTGCACCCGACAGAAATACACGGAATAGTGCACTCACTGCACCCCAAATGCTAAGATTTATAATCTAATTAACTCATATTAAACCTCTTTAACATTATTAAATGTAGATGCTGAATCACTGATATGTGTTGGTTTGCACAGTTCTAAAGTTCAATTTCAAATGCTTTATTTTATTTTCCAGATCTGAGGTGAACTGAACTCTGAATAAAGCACATGAGGTGTACTTGAGGTGATTATTGCTAGTTTTCTGTTGTTCACCTGAAGCCGTGTCTAAAATATCAATTCGAGGTGTTGGTTAGGACAAAAACTTCTTTTAATATGGAAATATTCCTTCTATCGCGTGCCGTTTCTTTTATTTAGAACATGACTTAAATCAGCCTTAAATCAGTCTTTAGGCTCGATAGTCAGGCACACTGCTGTTGGTATCGTCAATCTGGCAACCTGCGCTTGCGTGTGCAATGCCTAGTTCAACCACTGGGTACCAAACTTACATACTGCACCATTAAGATCTGATTTCTTTAAAAATCAGTGATCTTCACTGCCTGATTGATATACGATAAAAAGAGTATATCAAGACCGGACAAGAAGCACTGCATTAAATTACATTTGTCACCACCATGTCTTTAAAATATGTATATTTATTTTACTCCAGTTTCTGCACTCGCCTGCTGCTACTGACGGCGCTTGTGTGTAAACAGCTTTTCATCTCGTTTTACGCTTGTACAACTAAACGAATGCTTAAGTCTATTTAACTGATTATATTTTAATTACATTACAACATCGATGCTGTAAAAGGAACCATATGATATTGAAAATAGTCACATTAACCGTTCACCGGAAGTTTATTGGTAGGGGAAAAAGCACCAACTGTGCATATACCCTATTGTATTAACTTCATTACAAAATATTACTAAAACTGAATCAGGTATTAAGGTTAAATGAATGTTTTCGATTTATATTTAAATATTCTGAAATAAATTAGAGAAACCCAAGACACTTTGGTTTGGTATACAGTATTTATCTTCAGACACCAGAGAGCATTTGATTGGTCAGTAGACTTTGATGAGAAGTGGTGACGTCCAAAACAAACATTCTTTAAACATGTGACATTTAATATAAACCTAATATAATGTTTATTCATCACACTTCTGCACTGACCTTCAACTCTTTTAACTTCACAATGCTATTATGTTAATGTAGTTTATTAAGGATTCAGCTAATTCAGACATAATCCATATATAGATCTCATTGCACAAATAGTCCATTCATTGTTTGTTTGTTAATAAATCTTGCTCCATATGTCTGTCTATTGTGTTGAGATCCTCATAAAGCACATAGTTCTCACTGATCAGTACAGGTATGAGTGGTAACTGGATCCAGTAAATTGCATATCAGACAGTCTGCTGTGTGTTCAGTGAATGTAAGATGCACTTGAAGAGTTAAAATTTAGGTTTCCTGTGTCGGCCGGTGTACTTGGTGTCAGCCCTTACGTCCCTGAAAAGAGAAGAAGAAAAAAAACTGCTCAAAACAATGACCACTTTCCAAAAACGTATCAAACTTCTGAATTTATAATACAGAGCAATAGATTTTTCTATTCAAAGTCAAGTGTAAAAAAAAAAAAGCTCAATATTGATTTAGTTCAGTTCAATTACAGTGTGAATCTCATTTCAGGTTCATCAGCTGTTAAACTCAGTTCACTTAAGGCTGATTTATACTTCTGCGTCAATCGCACGTGTATAATCCGGTGCAGCCTTCACGTGGTTGCATAGCCCTCGCCGTGGCCGTCGCACACCTCTCAAAAAATAGAACTACACATCGCAACGATGCATAGCGCAAGCTCTGTGATTGGTCAGCTTGGTAGCGCTGATGAGTGTGGGCAGGACTGAGAGCTGTGTGAACCCGTTGGAGCGAGTGTTGAGTCCTGTGATGGAGCTCCAGATGGAAACTGTTGTTTTGTGTTTACCTTATGATTAAAGTTGTTACACGTCCTCAAAAATGAGCGAGTTTGAGCCACTTGTACATTAAGGTAGCGTTCAGAAAAAACAAAACACCGCGAAGAAACTCGACACAGCGGAACATAAACACCTCCTGCCAGCTAGCGTTTCTGAAGTGTTCTTGCAGAGCAACACAAACAGCACGCAGAAGTATAAATGCACAGCTACGTGCAAGGCATGCGCTGTGGGTCACACTGATCACTCGATGCAGAAGTATAATCCAGCTTTAAGGCCCAATCCCATTTCTACCCCTTAGCCCTTCCCCTTTTGCACGTTCACGTGAAGGGATGTCCCAATTCTCTTCAGCTTGATGGCGTAGAGCTTAGGGAAAAGGCTAGAAAGCCCTTGAAACAGAGATTTTTCAGGACCACACTCGAAACCAAGGGGTAAGAAAATTTCCCAGAATACACCAGCAACAACGGCAGCAGGGCTGCACACGGAAGTCAGGAGATGCACAAATTAGTATTTTTTGTCATTATTACGAATTTTTACAACAAACAAGCATATGTTTCAATACATTCATAACCGCGTTCATGTTTTACCGTCATGCTGTAAAAAAAAAAGCTAAAATAAAAACCGCTAAGATTCGCTATCTATAATCCCTAATAATAACTCCTGTATAGCAGTCCCACAACATATTTTCACATCTGACACTGCAATACCCTGTCAAAAAAGTCTAGTGGCTGGGAATGAGCTTTTTACAGTGTCTGGTATAATGTTAATGTTGTTTTTGTGTGTTTACATAGATCAGGGGTGTCCAAACTCTGTCCTGGAGGGCCGGTGTCCTGCTGAGTTTAGCTTCAACACACCTACCAGGAAGTTTCTAGTATATCTAGTAAGAGCTTGATTAGCTGGTTCAGGTGTGTTTGATTAGGGTTGGAGCTAAACTCTCCAGGACACCGGCCCTCCAGGACTGATTTTGGACATCCCAAATACACAGTACAGTACAGCTTATTACCACATTATATTGTTATGATAACATGATATCGTTGCCTTCAGTGATTTCCTGAAGATAAATACCAAAAAATTATGCAACTGGAAAAACTACAGCAGTCGTGATCGTCGATCTCATATGAAACAAGAGCTCGCGATGACATATGATGACGTGTGCAGGTGTTGTAGTGCTGTCCTATTTCTTAGGGGTCAATTTTGAAGCCCTTCCCCTTCACACTCTGTTTCAAGGGCCAAGGGGAAGGGGTAGGGGTACAAAAATAAATTGGGATTGGGCCTAAAAATCAGCAGTGGTTCAATCATATTAAAGTGAGCCAAATCAGTTTTAATTGAACATGATTTAACTACATCAGCATTCTACCAGTACTCTGCTACCTGCTTGATATATTGAATACGTCAACAGGGTTTCTACAGGTTTCAAGTCAAATTTAAGACTTTTTAAGACCTTTTTAAGATAATTATGTTAAAGGCCTTTACAATTTATAATGATCAGTTTCTAAATTGTTAACTATGTGTCTTGGTCAGTGAATAAACAGGTAATGTTACGACACATTTTATTATAATGCTGAATACAGTACACAAGTGTTCTTACTGCACTATGAAACACATATACATATATATATATATATATATATATATAAATAAATATATAAATAAATAAACAACAGAAGCTAAAACATACTTTCCCTGTCGGCGGCGTCTTTCCTTCTTATCCAAGATCCAGTCCTTACTTTTTTTCACAGACTTTCCTTTCATATTTTTGAAACGAGACCTTTCAATTGGAGGAAAAAAGAAAATAGATGGTGATGGAGAAATATAAAACACTCTATTTCAGTAAAAATAAGAGTGTTCAGTTTATGAGTGTATATATATATATATATATATATATATATATATATATATGAATGAGGATTTCCAGTAGCACTACAGTAAACCAGTTAAATCATAATGTATATTCAGAAACATACGGTTACCTCTGTGCAGTGAACTGAGCCTGATTTACTACGCCTCTGACTGCCGTTTCTGAATCCAAACCCTGATCAGAAATGAGATTATGAACAAGTTGTATTCACATACGTGTGTACTTGTTTTTATATCCTAGTGGGGACTTAAACCTGAATGCACACAGACTCATGGGGACTTGTGTCACAGTGGGGACCAAAATTGAGTTCCTCATGGATAAACATGCTTATAAATCACACAGAATGAAGTATTTTGTTAATGTTTGTTAATGTAATGTTATTGTTTTGTCTGCTTATCTGCATAATGTAAGCAGATGGTTTGCTGTGAAAGTTGGGTTTATGGGTAGAGAATATAAAGTTTATATAGTAGAAACATCATTACGTCTATGAGAGTCCTCACTGTGATATAGAAACAAGTATGTGTGTGTGTCCGCAATGAAGATGTGCATACTTTGGGTAAAACACCTGAAACACCAGCAAACAAACACAGGAAAAACCTATGGAGAAACATAAATGTAGTGCCATTCATTACAATAATCCAGTTCATTATAACAAAATTGCAATGATCATGAAAATATCAAGCTGTTATGAGATTACTTATGAGATTAGGTACTTTTTGGCTTTGCTGCTGTTGGGATAATCTACAACCATACCGCCTGTGAAACCAGCTTTCATGGCCTGAGCTGTTATTAGCTCCAACTAGAAGGAAAAAACACAAAACACACAGAAAATAAACCTACAATCTTCTGCGGTAAATGCAAATAACTTAGTATATGCATGCTATTCACTTGTATAAATATATATATTGTTTTTTCCAAAAGAAAAGGAAATAGACCATGATGATTCCTCACAAAAACGTTTAAAAAATCCTGCATATTTCAAACATTGTTCAAGAAGTTCATTGAATGTTATCTGCTTTTTATTGTTATGGCAGCCCAACAGGTATCAAACACATTGCAAGGTTTTTGACTTGATTGAAACTTGAAACCATATAAATACACACACAAAACAAGTAAACCTACAAAAACACATACAAAACACACGCAGAAACGTGCATGCGTGTCGCAAACGTGCTGCTGGAACTCAGTGCTGCGTTTGATGCCATTGATCATGACATTCTCCTAGATGGGCTTGAAAATTATGTTGGTATTATTGGACTGTACTGGTATCACTAACAAACTGCTATCAATTTGTAGCAGTTAACAAAGAGGCATCATATTGATCACTATGGTACACTATAGGGTACCGCAAGGCTCAGTCAGGGTTTCCACAGTTTTCATCAAGTCAAATTTAAGACTTTTTAAGACCCTTTTAAGACCATTATGAACAAAATTTTAGACTTATAGAGAGTCTAATGACTATTTATATTGACCCGGTTGGGACAATGGAATTTATTTTTTGCCTGCCACAAAAAAAAAAAATCTAATGTAATAATTTCTTAGCGACATACTTTAATGTCAAAACAAGAAAACTCTAGTTGTATACACTATTTTCAATATATATATATATATATTTATTTTTTATTTTATTACATTGTTAAAAGTATATTTATTGTGGAGGCAATTACATAAATAATCAAAAATATACAGTGTCAATGTCAATTTTATTTATATAGCACTATTAAACACAACCAGAGGTTGACCAATGTGCTGCACAATACACATCACAACAAAGAAAAATATAAAATTATAACTAAAACGGACAATTTTCATTTATAAAATGCCAAATCAAAGAGGTAAGTTTTCAACCTAGATTTAAAAACAGACAGAGATGAAACAGATCTAATAGAGAGGGGCAGAGCATTCCACAACCTAGGACCAGCTACTGCGAAGGCACGGTCACCTCTGCACTTCAGCCTCGACTTAGGGATACATAACAATCTGTGGTTAGATGTCCGAAGAGACCGACCTGGCTGATGCTCAATCCACATGTCTGACAGATAAGAAGGTGCCACGCCATTTAGAGATTTAAAAACCAAGAGAAGAATTTTAAAAGTGACTCGATAGTGCACAGGCAACCAGTCCAAAGAGCGTAAGACATGTGGTCATGTTTCTTGGTGCCTGTTAAAAGCCTTGCAGCAGCATTTTGAACTAATTGTAAACGGGATAAGCTTTTCTGACTAATCCCAAAGTATAGTGAGTTACAATAGTCCAACCTAGTGGTAATTTGTTGGCTTTTGGTCCAAATTGACTGAGTATAACTTCTATTTAACCTAATGCATTTCTGTTATAAAACCTTAAGTTCCATGCCTATTCATAAATATTATGTCTACTCTCCCTTACTTCTGTAAATAGTTTTGGTATGAATGAAAGATAATGTAAAGGGATAAATTGCTCTGTTATTATCATGAGGAACTGTGTAATTGTTTTTAGTTTCTTTCCCTGATTTTATGAAGATGGATTGTTGGTGATTGGATGGATGTTGGCCTGATTGGGTAGCTTTACTTGGGCAGAGGAAAATTAAGAGCTGTTTAAAATTATTTAAGACATGCAACACAATATTTTAGTGAATTTAAGACTTTTTAAGACCCCGCAGACACCATGTCAGTTCTAGGTCTCTTGCTTTTTACATTATATATGCTACCACTATGAGATATCATTAAAAACATGGTAGTTTACACTGTTATGCTGATGATACCAACTCTATATCTCCTCACAACAATGATCATTTGTATGGATTCACCAAACTAACATAGCTGACATTAAATAATGGATGACTATTAACATTTTATTAATATATTAAAATAAAAAACAGGTTTTGATTACTGGTCTGGTAATAAAACCTCTTGTGCAACAACCTAGGATACTGCTTAACCCTTATGCTTAACCCTTATTGGATGTTCATTTCAGTCCTTGTGTTTGGGGGGTGATATTTAATGGCAAACTGTAAGTTTCTTATTTTAAATTCATTTCTTCATTTTCCTTCGGCTTAGTTCCTTATTTATCAGGGGTCGCCACAGTGGAATGAACCGCCAACTATTCCAGCATATGTTTTACACAGTGGATGCCCTTCCAGCCACAACCCACAACTCTCATTCACACACACACTCATACACTACGGCCAATTTAGTTCATCAATTCCCCTATAGCGCACGTGTTTGGACTGTGGGGGAAACCGGAGCACCCAGAGGAAACCCACGCCAACACGGGGAGAACATGCAAACTCCACACAGAAATGTCAACTGACCCAGCCGGGACTCGAACCAGCGACCTTATTGCTGTGAGGCCACAGTTCTAACCACTGAGCCACCGTTTGCAGACCGCACTTGCAGAATATTTCGCTTGTTTTCAGGAAAAACTCACTTAATTTGGACTCATTATTTCTGAAAACGACACCACATTTTGTGCTTGTCTAGAAAATGCTTCTTGATTTAAGTATTTTGAGATATCTGGACTAGAAACAAGACAAATACTCGACGTACTGACCTGCTCTGAGTTTTCAGGGTATATCTGGAAAACGGCGCGCGCTCCTCTCGCCTACAAAAACAGAAACAATATGCTGCGTTAGTCAGTGTGAAATGAAAATAAGTGTGTGAAAAACACAAAGAAAACTCAATCTCACCAGCGATGAGTATAACGTGCTGAAGAAGCGGTACAGTCTCTTTGGAGGACTGTGTGTTTTCTTGTCTGCATTACACAACCACTGCAGCGCTGAAATACTGACAAAATAAACTAATTTTGACACTTGCACACCAAACAAACTTCTCATTTTAAATGAATATTTTCTGTAGGAAGCTATACAATATTATATTTGTGCACATACATTAGATTAGTCAGTACCGAAGCCAAATCTGGAGCTCATCTAACAAAATAAGTCCAAAATGACAACACCTAAATCTATGTGTTAGAGAAAAATATTTATTCAAGAGAAAAAAAAAAAAAAAAAAGTATTAAATTTTGTTGAATAAATTTTTTTGCAATATTTTGCATGGATTTAAATGTATTATCTTTCCATTTCTAAATATATTAAGTGACTAAAATACTATTTTAATCAATAAATCCGTTTAATAAATCTGTTTTGTTCAAATGCACCCAAATATATGACCTATATTCACTGTAAAATAGATTTTAAAATGGGGTGTACTCATTTATGTTGAGCACTAAACAAACTGAATTCTGCTTTTACATCAAGTCATGAAGAGGTTATACCTTATACACCCGTCAAACATGCCCGGTCTGAAGGGCATTCCCTCACCCATATCCCCCAGCAGAAGATCTCCCTCCACCTCTCGCTCCAAGGCCACATCTGAACAAAAACAATGACACCATAATAAATAAATAAAAAACATACAAGACAGATTTGAGTAATCAGTCCTTCGACTTGGCCAAAGAATAACAAATTTTACGGTTAGTTAAAAGTCTGCATGAATCGGAAGCTGCGACCATTTTTGTTTTTGTACAGTGATGCAGTTTCTAGAGAGACGAAATATTAAATGAGAAAACAGTGGGCGTGGCTTGTTTTTTTTCTACTGCAAGCTGATTGAATGTAATAAAGTAAAAGCCATAAAGCCACTCTGTCATAAAGACCCTCCACAAGTCGGGGCTTTATGGCAGAGTGGCCCGACGAAAGCCTCTCCTCAATGCAAGACACATGAAAGCCCGCATGAAGGACTCCAAGATGGTGAGAAATAAGATTCCCTGGTCTGATGAGACCAAGACAGAACTTTTTGGCCTGAATTCTAAGCGGCATGTGTGGAGAAAAGCAGGCACTGCTCATCACCTGTCCAATACAGTCCCAACAGTGACGCATGGTGGTGTTTTTTAGCTGCAGAGACAGGACGACTGGTTGCAATCGAGGGAAAGATGAATGTGGCCAAGTACAGGGATATCCTGGATGAAAACCTTCTCCAGAGTGCTCAGAACCTCAGACTGGGCCGAAGGTTTATCTTCCAACAAGACATTAGCTATGTATCCATCCAAAAATGCGAATTAACTTCATGCGCAAAACTGGAATATTGCATAAAAGATGTGGGAATAAAGCAGCGTTTCCATCCAACGAGTCAAAGAGAACAAAATCGTCACTTCCTGATTGAATGGCGCCAAATATCAACAGTAAAACGGAATTTGCTGAGGTAGGAGAAGCTGAGTGAATCTTTTCTTCATTTAATAAATGACTTGCGCCTCAGAAGGCAATGCTGACATGCAGTGAACGCGTGGTGATGTTTGAAGGCGTGAGACACGGAGCACAGACGCTCTTGACAATACTGGAGGTGATTAATAATATAATAACACTAATACTGAAATGGTTAAGGCATTTTAGAATGACCAAAACAACATTTCAGATGTTTCACAGTGTGCTCAACCTGCTGGTTTGTCCATTTACAAAGTTTTATCACATGAGCTCTTATAACCAAATCACATGACCTTTTTTTAATGCGCATACTGGAATTTGTTCGGTAAAAGTGTTTCCATCGCAGTTCATCTTTTCTTATCGAATAAAAAGTTGATCCTACTCAGATATGCGCATACATTTTTTATGCGCATTTTCTAAATTTATGCGCATCTTAGCGTTTCCATCAACCGATTTTTTATGCGTATATCCAAAATGCGCATAAAAATAGGTGGATGGAAACATAGCTAGTGACCCTAAGCACACAGCTAAAATAATGAATGAGTGGTTTCACAACAACTCTGTAACTGTTCTTGAATGGCCCAGCCAGAGCCCTGACTTAAACCCAATTGAGCATCTCTGGAGAGACCTAAAAATAGCTGTCCACCAACGTTTACCATCCAACCTGACAGAACTGGAGAGGATCTGCAAGCAGGAATGACAGAGGATCCCCAAATCCAGGTGTGAAAAACTTGCTGTATCTTTCCCAAAAAGACTCACTGCTGTATTAGATCAAAGGATGCTTCTATTAAATATTGAGCAAAGGGTCTGAATACTTATGACCATGTGATATTTCAGTTTTCTTTTTTAATAAATCTGCAAAAATGTCAACAATTCTGTGTTTTTCTGTCAGTATGGGCTGCTGTGTGGACATTAATGAGGGGAAAAATGAACTTAAATGATTTTAGCAAATGGCTGCAATATAACAGAGTAAAAGATTTAAGGGCGTCTGAATAGTATAATCATAAAATGGAAATCAAAGTACTGCATGGTTTAAAGAATTTCATCCTGTGGAAAAAATAATGTTTAATCTGGAAAAAAAAAGCCTTCAATGTTTGAAAAGATTTAGGGCCAATTTATTGTAAACATAAATAATTTGGATGTTACATTGATTGAAATGGCTGATGTGACAGGTTAACATTTCTGTACCCTTCTGTATTATTTTTTAATATTATAGTCATTCATTTATGTATGTGTTTATTATTGTTCTGTATTTATTTACTTCTTCATTTTTTCTTTGTCATGTTGAATGTTATAGCTCAATGCCTCGCAATGAGCTCAATTTAAGTGGTCTGTCCAGAAAAATTATGTTTACTTCTGCATTGATTTGATTCTGTAGAACGCAGATGTGAAAATAATAAATATATTGTTAAACAATTATGTGTGTGTGATGTTAACTGGGTGTACGGGTTGAAAAAAAAAGGTAAAAAGCATCAAAAAAAGTCAAACATGTATTATTTACCCAGCATGGCGGTGCTGATGTCCACACCCACCCAGTAGTGTCCGGCTTCAGACAAATAATCTCCACTCAGGCCAGAGCCGCAGCTGACAAAATCAAGCAGGTAAAACCAGGTGAACATGACATTACCAACATAAACGTCACAGATGCTCATGAATATCTCCATCATCAGTCTTTACCCCACATCCAGCAGGTAACAGGGCTGATCCTCAGGCAGATTGAGCAGCTCGACGGCTCGCTCCGACATCTGTGTCTGGATCTCAATCATCCGAGAGCTGCAACACACAGACAGATCATCTGTGAGTGTCACACACATTTTAACAACTAATTATATGACGTCACCCTTTGCATTCCATTACAACCCATATGATGCTTTGTAATGACTATGTTTGCATGTCTTGGGAACCCTATAGGTATCCAGACTTGTATACCTTAAAATCGCTTTTATAAGGGGTTTAAACCCAGTTGTGTGTCAGCAGTGTGTGAATATATCCAGCTTCTAATGGTAAAAGTGTATTAATAGTATTTTTTATAATCAGACTTGATAAAAACAGTCTGCAGAAACACTTTGATTGACATTCTCCCTTTGTATGTGTCATCAGAGGGGGAAAGCCCCGCCCACTAGTGCCCATCACTCCCTCATTAGCATAAACAGCAGCCCTGAGTGAAAAGCAGCCGTCTGTCCATTAGCCATTAGAGCGTTTGAGCTGCTGAAGATAATGTCAGCATAGACTAAGAGGATTGTAGATGTGGAGTTTTAGATGAAGCACAAATGAACACTGTATAGTCTCCATAGACTGACGCATTCTCACACACTGAAGCATACATTTTCACAGCGAGACAAATTTGCAGGTCAGATTTAAACCTATAATTTTGTACCTCCCATTTCCCACATTAATGTATGTGTATGAAATTAAATTCTGCTTACTTAAATACTCCACTTTCATCAATTTCTGACATACATAATGGTCATAAATATTAATTATTGCATAGTATTACACATTAAATATTATTAGTAAAGACTTACTAATAAGGTTAATGTCAATGTACTTACTTCTGTGAGTATTTTTTGGCTTCTTCTTCATTGTAAAACTGTACATGTAAAAACATCAACAATCATTTACTGTACACACACAACAACTCATGCTCAAACACATGTAGATTCCCTTTTTGATTAATATAGAATGGTATTATCATGCATACATATATGATTATTAGAACTAAGCTATTAAAATTTGTTGTTTTGTATAATCTGACTTGAAAATTCATTCAAAATCACACAGGTGGCTCCATCTAGTGGTGTTGGACACTTGGTATTGGTGGATAAAATGCCTGTTTAGATTATGTGTGGGAATAGCAGGCTTCCACACGATTCCTTCATGTTGTCCAAACACAAATCGATTAGGTTACCTTGATCGTTTTTACAAATTTAAGTGGATTATACATAAAACAATTAAGTTGTCCCCAAAAAATTATGCAAAAAGAAAAAAGTTAAATCGCAATAATCGTGAATTTTTAGCTCATTTTAAATAAGTAATTATTAAAAATATTAAATTATTAAGTAATAATTTACAGTAAATACTATAGTGTTTATGAACCATACTATAGTATTTCTCATGTGGGCAGTATAATACACTTTACTAGAGTATGTATGGTTCAAAAACAGTAATCAGGTAAATTGGTTAAATAATGATGTGATGTGAAACAGGTGATGTCAACAGGTGATTGTCATTATGATTTGGTACAAAAGCAGCATCCAAGAAAGGTCTAGTCCTTTAGGAGCAAAGATGGGCCGAGGATCGCCAGTTTGCCAACAAATACGTGAGAAAATGATTGAAATGTTTAAAAACAATGTTCCTCAAAGAAAGAGAGGAAGACATTTGGATATTTCACCTTCAACAGTGCAGAACATTATTAAAAGATTTAAGGAATCTGGAGGAATTTCAGTGCGTAAAAGACAAGGGCGCAAGCCTAAGCTGAACAACCGTGATCTCCGATCCTTCAGGCGGCGCTGCATCAAGAATCATCATTCATCTATAAGCGATATCACCACACGGGCTCAGGACTACTCTGGCAAACCTTTGTTAAGAACCACAATACGTAGTTACATCCACAAATGCCAGTTAATACTGTACTGTAGAAGGAAAGAAAAAAGCCCTATGTTAACAGTGTCCAAAAGCGCTTTTCTGGGCTCTGGGGCATCTGGGATGGACCATCACACAGTGGAAATGTGTACTGTGCTCAGATGAATCAGTATTTCAGGTATTTTTTGGGAGAAATGGACGCCGTGTGCTCCGGACCAAAGAAGAAAAGGATCATCCAGACTTTTTCCAGCAACAAGTCCAAAAGCCAGGGTCTGTCATGGTATGGGGTTGTGTCAGTGCCCTTGCAAAGGTAACTTGCACTTCTGTGACGCTCCATTAATGCTGAAAAGTACATAGAGATTTTGGAGCACAATATGCTGCCTTCTTTTCCAGGGACGCCCATGCATATTTCAACAAGACAATGCAAAACCACATTCTGCACACAATACAAAGTCCTGCTGCGGAGGAAGAGGATACAGGTACTTGACTGGCCTGCCTGCAGTCCCGACCTGTCTCCAATAGAGCATGTGTGGCGCATTTTGAAGTGCAAAATGCGACAACGAAGACCCTGTACTGTTGCCCACCTTAAGACTTGTTTGCAGGAAGAATGGGACAAAATGACACCTGAAACACTTCACCACTTCATGTCTTCAGTCCCTAAACGTCTTTTACGTGTTGTGAAAAGGAACGGCAACATTACAAAGTGGTAAATGCTTTACTGCTCCAACTGTTTTTGAAATGTGCTGCAAGAAGTTGGAATGTGTTTATTTTGTAAACAACAATCATGAGAAACACATTAAATAATGTCTGTTGTATCGTCTGCTATGAAATACAAGTCAAGGTCAATATAGAAATCACTACTTTCTTTTTTTATTTGCGTTTTCCATACTTCCTCTAAATTTGGGGTTGTGTATATATAGTATTTTGTGGGCAACATAATACACTTTAACTGTACTACAGTATGGTTCTAAAACACTGTTGTACTTACTGTAAATTACTGTACTATTTTCTCATGCCGGACAGCTATATAATAAAACTAGTATCTAATGAATAAGTATTAACTTTACAAAAGACTAGTAGAGTATTTAAGTACAGCATTCCCGTGTGTTACGTTGAGCACAATCATGTTTCAATAGCCATACATTTATAAATCAGCACATAAGTTACAGTAGGAGTATTATGTCCACTCACCACCTCTGGAGGTGCCATGTGTTCGGGTCTACGGCAGCTTGAAGACATGGTGGTGATAGTGACTGAAAACAAACCAGCGATGATTTATTAGAGATCACAACGCCACTCTAAAAAATATAGACAGACTGCTAAAAACACATGGGCAAGGGAACGCGGCCAGCAGTGATGACGTCATTCACAGGCGACAGACAGAACTCATCGGTAAATGTCGGTAAAGTCTAGAAGGGATACAGCTGCGGATACTCGCGTCAATATAGATTTTTTTTGTGTGACACTATAATAATTAATATTTTTACGTCACTGTGATTGTTGGGTTGTGGTAGACGTTAATAAAATACAATTTAATGGGCAATTTAATAAATAATATGATTAATACTTAGTATAATTACTGTTTTTACAGTACTGTGATGGTTGGGGGTTGGGGCAGACAATAATAAAATACAATTTAATGTGTAATTAAATAATAATTAATTAATTCATAATAATGAATAATACTCTGTTTAATTACTGTTTTTACATTACTTGGGTTGGGTTTAGGGTTGGGGTAGGGGTAGACGTAGACGTAAATAAAATACAAATTAATGTGCAATTTAATAAATAACATGAATAATACTCTGTATAATGGATGTTGGGGGTAGATATTAATAAAACACAATTAATGGGTAAATTAATAAATAATATAAACAATTGTCCATCCTTCCGTCCACGGCTGTATCCCCAATAGCAACAATCAAAGAACTGTTGTATATGTTGTGTGTATATATATATATATATATATATATATACCATTTTATTAGGTACACCTTACTAGTACCGGGTTGGACCCCTTTTGCCTTCAGAACTGCCTTAATCCTTCGTGGCATAGATTCAACAAGGTACTGGAAATATTCCTCAGAGATTTTGCTCCATATTGACATGTTAGCATCATGCAGTTGCTGCAGATTTGTTACACATCCATGATGTAAATCTCCCGTTCCACCACATCCCAAAGGTGCTCTATTGAATTGAGATCTGGTGACTGTGGAGGCCATTTGAGTACAGTGAACTCATTGTCATGTTCAAGAAACCAGTCTGAGATGATTCACTCTTTATGACATGGCGCGTTATCCTGCTGGAAGTAGCCATCAGAAGATGTCATAAAGGGATGGACATGGCCAGCAACAATACTCAGGTAGGCTGTGGTGTTGACACGATGCTCAATTGGTACTAATGGGCTAATATTATTACTAATATTACACCACCAGCCTGAACCATTGATACAAGGCAGGATGGATTCATGCTTTCATGTTGTTGATGCCAAATTCTGACCCGACCATCCGAATGTGGCAGCAGAAATGGAGACTCATCAGAGCAGGCAACGTTTCTCCAATCTTCTATTGTCCAATTTTGGTGAGCCTGTGTGAATTGTAGCCTCAGTTTCCTGCTCTTAGCTGACAGGAGTGGCACCCGGTGTGGTCTTCTGCTGCTGTAGCTCATCCGCCTCAAGGTTGGACGTGTTGTGTGTTCAGAGATGCTCTTCTGCAGACCTCGGTTGCAATGAGGGGTTATTTGAGTAACTGTTGCCTGCTTATATTATATATAAGGGAATTTAAGTATATTAAAAAAATCTGTAACTACACTGTAACGCTGGGTTAACAAATCATAAATTGATTAGGTTGTCCCCCCCAAAAAAATACTTAAGAATTGTGTTGTTTCAGCTCATTTTAAATAAGTAGTTTGAACAAGCAGCAAAATAATTTTTTTGAGTGTAGGTAAGTAGGTAAGTTCTCGCGTCAGTTCACGGTGAGTGCCGAGAGTCTGCGAGAGTTGCTGGTCCGCCATCTCTTGGAGTCCGAAAGCAGCACTACGAGAAACGCTTGTCAACAAGTCCGAAGAGAGTGAACCGTAAAGCGTGTCAAGCGGAGGCTCAGAGCGGCCCCAGTATATGTGCTCCCCGTCTTTTGTCAGAGAAGACTTTCATGTGAAAGGAGACAGCGGCGGGGAATAAGCCAGACATGTCAAATCTCAGCAAAGGGGGCACTAAAAAAGACACCAAGATGAGGATACGAGCCTTTCCTGTGAGTATGTGCTCTCTGAGCCGGCGTGACAGTCACTCGAGCTCCGGGGATTCGCCAGACATGCAGGCCTCTGTGATCAAATCCCTTTACACTGCTTCTGTATCGTCCCAAAAACCCTCAAATAACATTGAGGTAAAGTTGGGTTTTATATTCGCACGTTCATTCAGTGACAACTCATGACACAGTCCCTACATTGTTTACCACGCTACGTTTCATATTCGGTCTGAAATCCAAGTATGACTTCAAAACAACATTAGCACTATTTAATTGACTGTGTATTTTGATAGTCGTTGGTTGCTAATATGATATGCCTATTTAGAAAGAATGCTTTTCTGATATTATATTATTAAGTCTGAATGTGCGAATATAAAACCAACTTTACCCCAATTCAAACAACCATCATGAGAGAAGTGTCAGCTTTGTTGTCTAGCTTTAGAGCTTCTTGCGTTGCTTTTAGGTCCAGTTTATAACAGAGGAACAAGCCTGTTAGCTGGCTAATATTTAAATTAAAAGTTGAGCCTAAATAAATGCGTAATTATGATCTAAATATATATACACGTGCCCTCGTTATGTTAGTACTAGCTGCTAAATAATTAAGTACTATGAGATTTTGCAGATGGTAATGTATTATGTGGGAGGGTTTATTTGTCTATTGGGGTAAAGTTGGTTTTATATTCACACATTTAGACTTTCTCCTTAATATAATTTTATAAAAGTGCAAATTATATTATCAGCCAATGACTATCAAAGTACAACATGGTTTACAGTCATTTAAATAGTGCTAATGTTGTTTTGAAGTCATACTTGCATGCGTTTTCAGACTGAATATTCAAAGTAACGTGATAAACAACACACACAAGTTGTCATTTTGTTAGAAAACTAACAAATGTGCGAATATAAAATCGACTTTACCTCAAATATTTGTCTGCGGTTACATTTTGCGTCATGTTTTGTGCTGTTTGTAATGTTGCATCACACATGGCCAACAAATTCAACCATGACGTGATGCGTTTTATGTTAATGATCACTAAACGCTGCCTTTTCGATTTGGGTATGTACATAATTGCCCATATCTAGATCAACTAAATATTAATTGAGGTAAAGCTGGTTTTACATTCGCACAATCGTTCATTTTTTTTAACAAAGTGACAACTTGTGACAGTCACTGTATTGTTTACCACGCTACTTTGAATATTGGGTCTGAAATGGCATGTAAGAATGACTTCAAAACAACATTAGCACTATTTAATTGGCTGTCAACAATGTTGTATTTTGCCGTCATTGGCTGCTGATGTGATTTCATTATTTAGAATTAGCAAATAATACTTTTCTGAAGGTATGTTAAGGAGAAAGTCTGAATGTGTGAATATAAAACCAACTTTAACCCAATGTAAATGTTGCAAAGCCAAAATGTATTGAGATTAGTTTTATAAATGTACACTACTCTGAGTCATGAGATGTTTTGTTTATGGAAGGAAATGTTATGTATCACCATTTTCTTGCTCTTAATCACATCTATCAAGATGCATGTGCACAAATGCATGAGGTTTACAGTTTTATAACAGTTCTTAAACATTGCAACTTCAAATCATATCCTGCTTGTCAATTATTTAAAGGGATAGTTCACCTCAAAATGAAAAAATTGTCATCATTTACTCACACTTTGCTTCTTCCGATTCTCTTTATGTTAAAGAAGATATTTTTGAAAAATGTTGGAAACCTGTAACCATTGACTTATAGTATTGTTTAGGAATGCTCCGGATGTTTGCAGCCGATACTGAGTACCGATTCCTTGTCATGGTGATCGGCCAATACCGAGTACCGATTCTGATTCTTCAAGCTTTATATAACTTTGCCATTGTATAAGCACAATTACCCTTTAAATATGAGATCTCGCCTTACCTAAGATAATAAATTAAGGATGTTGCATACATGTAATGGTCAGAAACAGCTTTACAAAAAGAAAATAGATAAAACAGATAAAAAAAAATGGTAAGAAAAATGACTAATAATGCAATTTGGAAACATTGCTCATGTGTTGTAGCGCTGCTGATGCATAACCCGGGCGCATAACCCGGATGCATATCCCTTTGCATTTAAACTTGTGAACAAACACTTGCGATCGGTTCATGAGATCGGCCAGATCAACGAGTACCGTTCGAGTCATGAAATGTGATTATCTGCTGATACCGATCTTCGACCGAACGATCGGAGCATCCCTAGTATTGTTTCTACTATGGAAGCCAGTGGTTACAGCTTTTCAGCTTTCTTCAAAATATCTTTGTAATAAAGTTCGATGGCCGCCTGGCCATCGGGAAGGAGGAGGCGGAAAACCGACGAAACTTAAAAAGTATTTATTAATAAAAGGGACCAAAACAAACAAAACATAACTGTCCAGGCCTGGACCTCTCGCAGCTTCCTCTGCCATCGTTCCTCCTCTTATAGTCCAGAGCTCCTTCCTTGGGATTCGAGGCCGGTGTGCGCCACAGGTGTATCCACTAACGCGCCGGCCTCATTCCGTTCCCACGGCTCTCGGCCCCGCCCCCTCACCACAATCTTCTTTAATGTTCTGCAGAATAAAAAATGCACAAAGGTTTGAAACCACTTGAGGGAGAGTAAATAGAGAGTACATTTTTATTTTTATGTGAACTATTCATTTAACTTGCGTCATCACAGTGTGACCCGACTGTAATGATAAAACATCAAAGCAGGTTATGTCCAATCAAAATAATTTACACTCTGTATATTAGACGTACATTTTACACAAGTTATTGAATTCACACATAAAGTATCCTAACAGAGTAACCATAATGTAGTATATAATATTAATTGTGGTTATTTTGACATATAATATATAAATATAATGACAGATACCAACAAAATGGCACAGTAAGGTTTGTCAGTATTTTGATCACTATTGGTCCTACTTAATCTATTGAAGACGTTTTACTTTAAGATATAGAGGGTATTCAGTCAGATATTATCTTATGAAATGCAGTCACTTTTTTTTAGGCATGTAGCATATCTAATTATTAAGGTTAAATCTATATGCCTTTTTCATTTCAAGATAATACTGGTCTATAGTAAGTGAAGGGTACTGCTTCATGTACCAGTGCTGTGCCATATTATATTTTATATCTCATGGACGCAATAAAATGTCTGTAATTTAATATTATTATGCTCTATCTTTTATTTAGTGGTAGTTACTATATTTTTATATAGCATGATGAGAAGTACAATGATTGCATTTAATTAGCAATGTTTTATGTGATGCCTGCCTGTAATCGTTAGTTTTTGAGTTTATATTTTTTGTAATTATTCATTTTATATTTCTGCATTTTTAAACAAACATTTGCCCTGAAGTTCTGTATAAAGCGAGAAAGATAGCCAGATCTGTGTGAGTGCGAGTATATACTTGAAAATGTACAAAATAAATAGTCTATATTTATTTAGTTTATTTTATATTTATTTTATTTAGAGTTACTAACTATTAACTGATTGAAATAACAGAAATGGTCCTATATAAGTGCTGCACGATATTGGAAAAAAAACGTACATTGCGATTAGATTTAGATTTTCTGCATTTTATATTCCAATATTTCACCAAATAACTTTTAATAGCTTCATTTGGAAATATTTAATAAATTTATATATTGATTGGGATGAGTGTGTAAAGGAGTGCGTTTGCATAAAATGCAATAAACAAATTACCAGCATAATTAACAAATTACCAACAAATTGCCAGCATAGTTAAATACAGTAAAGCAACGATACAAAAAAATGTACATTGCATTTATGTTTTCTGCATTCTATATTGCAATATTTCACCAGATAACTTTTAATAGCTTCATTTAGAAAGAATTAATTCATAGAATTAAATATATTCGTAACTTAAAACAGATGGAAATATGAGTGGTTTATGCTGCGTTCTGTGGAGATTCCAGTGTAGCTGCCTTTACTTTTTTGCCCGGCAGGTCTCCGCACAGGTCACTTGACTGAAAACAATTTTTTCAAACACACTTTACACCTTTTCTCCTAATGGATTACTCTTTTGGTTTATCTCCACCCCGTCTCAGATGACCATGGACGAAAAGTATGTCAATAACATCTGGGACCTCTTGAAGAACGCCATTCAAGAGATCCAGAGGAAAAACAACAGTGGGCTGAGCTTCGAAGAGCTCTACAGGAACGCCTACACCATGGTCTTGCACAAACATGGAGAGAAGCTCTATACAGGCCTGAGGGAGGTGGTCACAGAACATCTAATCAACAAAGTAAGTGCCTTTAACTTTTACGTCCTCCGCCATGAGAATGGTGGTGTCAAATATGGAACCATTCTGTGCCTTTCAATAGTTTGCATATCACCTTTGAGCACCAGATGATTCGGTACTTGCACATGCTCTTGTTTCACATACATTTTTAACCAATGACAAATAGATGAAATGAAAATATTTACTTACTCCCAGGGCCATTTTATATCGAAGTTGATGTTTAGCCGCACCATATTGGTGTTTCGTAACATCTAGTTTCTATGAGGTGAGTTGTTAGTTAAGGGGAGAACATGCAAACTCCACACAGAAATGCCAACTGGCCCAGCCGAAACTCGAACCAGCGATCTTCTTGCTGTGAGGCGACAGTGCTACCCACTGCACCACCGTGTCGCCCGAAATGAAAATATTTACTGCACCAAAATTTTTTAGACCTGTTTATACCAGAATAAATGAACATTTATTAATAAATGAACATTTATTAATAAATGAACGCTTATTCTGGTGTAAACGGGTGTTAACTTGTTGGTGTCATGAAA
The DNA here is from genome assembly GCA_903798115.1 of Danio jaintianensis. Taxonomy (NCBI): domain Eukaryota; kingdom Metazoa; phylum Chordata; class Actinopteri; order Cypriniformes; family Danionidae; genus Danio; species Danio jaintianensis. The sequence goes on along the minus strand of CAIGQV010000733.1, from coordinate 2,587,079 downwards.
TAATAGATGGAGTTGGTTTCTACTCGCTAGCTTGATTTTCAAGAATTCTTGATTGTCCTTTACTCACGTCAGCTTTTCTGTCCAAAGGTACGCGAGGATGTGTTAAACTCCCTGAATAACAACTTCCTGCAAACACTAAACCAAGCCTGGAACGACCACCAGACGGCTATGGTGATGATCAGAGACATCCTGATGTACATGGTGGGTCTTTTGTTCTGTCATAATACTTCTTTTTTTGAACTCGTAGTGTTTTACATGGCTTGAAAGGTTTCAGTTCTTTGGTTATTCTGGTGAGATGCGTTTGTAATTATATTTCTATGTTAGATTTTCATCTGGGGAGACTTTAAAGGAAATGTTTTTAAATGTGAATGGTAGAATTTTTTCATTTGTACTTTATGGAGACATTCGAGCATATCAGGCAGTTTCTAGTTAGTTTAAAGTTGAAATTATTTAAGTTCAGTTCAGTTTAATACAAATGAATGAATACTGAACTTGTCTTTCCCTCTTCTGTCTTTGTATAGGACCGTGTGTATGTTCAGCAGAATAATGTGGAGAACGTCTATAATCTGGGTCTCATCATATTCAGAGATCAGGTGGTTCGATACGGGTGCATTCGGGACCATCTAAGACAGACTTTACTAGACATGATTGCCCGTGAGAGAAAAGGAGAGGTGGTGGACAGGTGGGTTTACTTCTTGTTTAACCTTTGTGTGCTGTTGGGGACATTTTCATCCACTCTGGGCTGATTTTGGGTCTTAATTTGGCCACAACTTTCTCTGTGTTTCAGCAGATGGAGTGATTTTTGGTGACATCTTATTTTGACATATTTTGGGGAAATGCTTTGAAAGTTTTTAAAACTCACTGTATTTCCACAAGACACTGTGGGCCAATTTACTACACTTTCGTTATGTTCGTGGCTGCTTTTTGAAATTTTTAGAAAATTTTAAAAGCCATGACAGCATATAATCTTGCATTCTTCATTGTTGGTGGTTTCCCCTGTTGGGAAGAAGGACAATGAGTCATTTTTACTGTTGATCATCAGTTTGAGTGCAAAAAAAAGCTTAGTTTCTTGCTTTTATATAGAGTTTATTGTGTGTTTATGTGTGTGAGAGTGACCTTTGCACACTTACCTTGATACGTCTGAGAAAATCAAAATAAGCAGCTCAGCTCTCAGAACTAGTGTGCGACAGAAGTGTGTTTCTGTGCGCACACTAAAGTAGATTATAAATATAATTTTTTGTCTTCATTCAGGGGTGCCATCCGTAATGCTTGTCAAATGTTAATGATCTTGGGCTTGGAAGGACGTTCTGTGTTTGAAGAGGATTTTGAAGCACCGTTCTTAGAAATGTCTGCTGAATTCTTTCAGGTTTGTGCACTTTATATATATATACTTATTTTAGTAGTGTACTGTTATTAGTGTTTCTCTGTCAGTTGGCATATTTGAAACACAACGATCAAAGTTGAAGTTATAGAAGAGACATATACACATAAATGTTATAGTACAGTTCTTATACAGAATACATGTTAACATAAAAAACAATTACAGTGGTCCCTCGCTATAATGCGGTTCACCTTTTGTAGTCTCACAGTTTGGTGGATTTTTTTTTTAGTGCAATTCGACTTGCTTTTTTTTTCAGTGCACTTTGTTCTGCGTCCTGATTGGCTGTAGACCATTGTCAACCAATTTCCGTGTCTCCTGTATAGTACAGAATGCGTTCAGCTTGCCAGATTAACATAAGTCTTCGATCGCTAGCAGTGTGAGTTCCAACAAGGATGCAAAAAGAGTTGTAACTGTACGCAGCAAGACCCTCGAAAAGGGGGTCGCACACCAGATGCGCCACGCAGCGCCATGCATTTTAGAATTGTTAATTGTTTATATCAGGGTACGCACACCGGCGCCGCAAGTCAGCGGCTGTCTGCTGTGCCCAGCTACAACTGAGGACAGTGTTCATATTTCTGCTGTGCCACAGAGCGCCATCTGAATCATTTAATTTTAAATAACATGCAAATGTGCTCGTCCGGTGTGTTACTTCCAACTGTCATGTGCGCGGCGCATCTGGTGTCCGACCCCCTTAAGGATGTAGTCTGCTTTAGTTTTGTGGGTCAGTGACTGCAGGAAAAAGAACAATACGCTGGATGCCAACATTATCCACATTATCCTCACAAAAGCTAAAAAGCTTTATGAACATTCATCTGCCGACTGCGATGAATGTTTGCGCCTGAAAACAGGTTTTTGGTTTCATTCTATAATACTGGATTTTTCTACGACGGTTTGAGCGCTACCCACTGCGCCACCGCGTCGCCCTGTGGTTTAAATTTTTTCTTTAATATTATTTTTTTTCCCCAGATGGAAAGCCAAAAGTTTTTAGCTGAGAACAGTGCGAGTGTGTACATAAAGAAGGTGGAGGCACGGATAAATGAGGAGATTGAGCGGGTAATACACTGCCTGGATAAATCGACAGAGGAGCCCATAGTGAAGGTGGTGGAGCGAGAGCTGATCTCCAAGCACATGAAGACTATTGTGGAGATGGAGAACTCCGGACTGGTGCACATGCTCAAGAATGGAAAGACTGAAGGTGCGCTCTTCAGATCTCACACTCTTTTATTGTTGCATTTGTCGGTCACACTTTATTTTAAGCAACAATTCTCCCTGTTAATATACCATTAACTAATTCACTGATTATTAGTAGTTATTAAGGTAGTAGTTGAGATTAGGTATTGGGTGGGATTAGAGATGTAAAATAAAATCATGTATGCGACGACACATAGCACCAAGGTGCTCACGGCGACCCAAGTTCGATTCCCGGCTGGAGGTCCTTTGCCAACCCTTCTCCTATCTCTGCTCACCATACTTTCCTGTCTGTAAATCTCCACTCTCCTATCACAATTAAGGTGAAAGCCCCTAAAAATGATTGTTAAAAAAAAACAAAAAAAACAACAGCTCTGCTTTGTTGTGCAGATCAAGGAAGCACTATTCTTTCTGCTGTTCTACAAGCGCCACCTACTGGCAAAGCCTGTGTCCTATTTTTGTTCTGTGCAGTTGTTTTATATTGTAGAATTTCACAAAGCTAAAGTCAAATGTTAAAGTTTTTACTTCATATTTTGAAATTCACTGCTCATGCTAATATATGTAGTAGGGATGTCCCGATCAGGTTTTTTTACCCTCGAGTCAGAGTTATTTGATTATGAGGATCTACCGATACCGAAACCCGATCCGATACTTCTTTAATACATAAAAAAAGAATAAAGAAGAGCGAAGAAACAGATCCAGGATGTTCCTTGTTTTTTATTTAATTCACCTTATTTTAACATTCAACAACTCTGTTAACAAACAGAGCACTTCTGTGAGGTAGCTTGAACAATCAAGTAATTAGCAACATAAATTCTTCACCTCTTGCAATCCCAAGTTTACATATCTCACAGTTTGCTATGGCACTGTTGTTGTCATCAACTTTATATTACCTCCAGACCGCAGACATACTCGGGTTGTTGCTAGATCACATACTCGCGCTTTCCACTTCAAGCTGCTTCCGTGTTCTACTTTGTCAGCATTTAACCAATAGCGTCTCTGCAACAAAGTGATGTCATCCCGCACGGGTTGCTGTTTTTGTGTAAAGTCAAGAAAGAGGTCTAACTCTGTGCCACCGCATAACTATAGATGTGTAAAAAAATTATATATATATATATATATATATATATATATATATATATATATATATATATATATATATGCATATATATTCAAGTCCTGATCGGGAGGTAACGTACGATTCTGATCGAGTCTGAAACCGCGTGATTGGGCCCGATTTCCGATCATATGATCGGATCTGGACATCCCTAATATGTAGCGTCATGTTTAACATGCAGCGACTGCCTTTGATTTTAAATCACTGCATAGTCCAACAGAAAGATTGATTTTAATTTTTTTTGTGTGTGTATGTGGTGTACGCAGATCTGGCCTGCATGTACAAGTTGTTCAGCAGGGTGCCGAATGGCCTGAAGACCATGTGCGAGTGTATGAGCTCGTATCTGAGGGAGCAGGGCAAAGCTCTGGTGTCTGAGGAAGGAGAAGGCAAGAACCCTGTTGACTACATCCAGGTACCAACACAAGACATTAAACCATACATAACTCACAGAACATAGGAGTTGGGAAATCAGGGCTTGCCTTGCCCTTCGGACGCCGCTGTTAATAGACAGGACCAGAGGACTAAAATAAGCTGATGCCAGTCCTTGGCCAGTTAATCTGTGCATTTCTAATTGAAATATATTTTTCCTCCCAATATGATAGCTCGACGAGCAGGGTGGAGATATATTTTGGTAGCCCGACTGGAAAAAACAATAGTCGGGGACGTCGGTCCTAGCGGTTTTGTGAGCCCTGGAAATATTAGTCCAGGGTGTCCACGGGGTCTTAAAAAATATCAAAAGTTGATGAATTAATTAACTAATAAAAAGTCTAAAATGCTGTTTAACAAGGTATTAAATTTTGTATAAGCCTTGATTATACAATATGTATAATTGTATGCTAAAGCCTGCCAGAATTTGTGTATAGTTGCATGCTAGTAGTAGTAGGAGAAGATTAGATTCAGATTGAAATGGCCCCTTTTAGGCTTTGATCCAATTTGTGCCATTTTGGTGACTGTCGCTTTAAATGCAAATGAGATTGTGCTTTTTTCAGAACAGGGCGGACCTACAGATGCCTGTGTGTCAGCATAGTGGCAGATTCAAAACTGGCTGCTTCTCACTCAGGGCTGTTTATGCTAATGAGGGAGAGATGGTCACTAGTGGGCGGGGCTTTCCCCCTCTGATGACACGTACAAAGGGAGAATGTCAATCAAAGTGTTTCTGCAGACTGTTTTTATCAAGTCTGATTATAAAACATGCAATTAATTCATTTTTACTATTATATGCTGGCTATATTCACGTACTGTTGCCACACCAAACTCCTTATGAAAGCATAATAGGGCCCCTTTAAGAGGTATTGACATTAATTCTATGATTTCTGTATTTACCCTGTAGTCAAAATTCTCATTCATTTTTGCTGCTTCTGTCCTGTAGGGTCTTCTGGATCTGAAGTCACGGTTTGACCGCTTCCTGCAGGAGTCCTTTAACAATGACCGTTTATTCAAGCAGACCATCGCAGGAGACTTCGAGTATTTCCTGAACCTGAACTCCCGCTCGCCTGAGTATCTCTCTCTCTTCATTGACGATAAGCTGAAGAAAGGAGTGAAAGGAGTGAGTGATTTCCAGCTTCAGTATTCTTGCTCTGGAATGATGGAGTAACTAGGCTTTAAAGAATTGGTAATGAAGTTGGATATTTCATGTCGAATGCCTGTACTGTTGACTTGGGAAATATGAAATCCTATTTGCTGGATTCTATAGCCTTTCTTTAGCCTATAAGTATTCTGTAGCAAGTTTTATAGCCTTTAAGTATTACCTAGTTACTTTTCGACCCACCCTTTATAACTCTCTGTTTTGATTCAGTGTCACTTGTTAAGACTTTCATAAATGAATAAGTAAATGGTTTGTTAACACTTTACTTGAAAGGGTGTACATGACTCAACAGATTTCATAGAGGCTTTTGACAACTTTCTTTGTGTCATTTGCTCAGTTATGTCTTTTTAAATCCAAAGATGACACAGTTTCATGTCTTTATGACAACTTGACATTGGGAAGACAACATAACTTGTCATAAATCTGTCATAAACATGATTGTCAATTATATTTGTGTCATAATCAGTGCCGGCCCGTAGGGTTGAGGGACCCTAGGCGAGATTAAAACAATTGGGTTTTCCACTTGTGTAAAAACAGTGAGAAGAAAGCACAAAAATACAATTTTAATATTATTAATTTTACTACATTTTAAATATTATTAATTTAATATTTAAGTGTATACATTTTTATTAACTGTAACATATTTAACCTATAATACCAATGTAAAAATATTTACTCAGATTTCAACAAATACGTTTGCAGGCCAGAAAACACTCATTAAAAAAAATTAAGTATACAAGTATGACATATACAAATAAAACATGAATCAAATGCTTTTTTTTTGTAAATTAATAACACAACTATATGCATAAATAACTAGAAATGCAGGAGACATTTAAGCTTGTTTTTACACAGAGATTTACACAAACAAAACTCTGCATTAGATGTTGGACAGTGGGTAAAATACCATTTTGACTAAATGAGGGGGAAACCTGTGTGTGTTCAGCAGGGTGATGAGAGATAATTAACTGATTATTTAATGAAACATGCTGAATGTGGCCTATTTTTTCCTCACATATCACACAAGCATTTCTGTGATCATGGGCATCGTTGAATTTATTAAAACAAGTCCTAATACTGCACTAATAATGTATTATGCATTGCAGAACATACCTTTACTTTCAGCTTTTATTTCTCCGCTTTTCTTTTATTTCTTTTATCGACTCCGGAAAGATGCTGTTTTCATTTCAATTTAAAATCAGATTAAGATCGATTAAAAATAGTTAAATAGTCTTACTTAAGACTTTAAGACACTTTTCCGGGTTTATATTGAACGTGAGCAATTTGGAGAGATGTGGAGTATGTGTAGGAATACGTTACGTCATTCTAGTCCACCCAATAGCCGATCGCGGGTGCTGTTATGCAAAATAGAGTGTGGTGCTGCTGGGCATGTTTCTAATATTTTCTGCTTTATTCATACTGTGGTTGTGTATTTATGATCACTTTCAGCTATTTGTCATGTATGAATTATACAGAACTATTCTTTTAATGAAATGTGGAGGTTATTCTTTTCTCACCATCGTTGTGAACTGTATTGGGTTTAATGGGGTTTGTGCATTGCACAATGCTCATTATTCACGATTTAATCGTACGTGCTCGTCCTCGCGCTTACGTTGTTAGTAATTATTCAAGAGGAGCGCCCGTGGGGCCCTCCAAGAAACACAGGGCTCTAGGCGACCGTTTAAAATGACACAACTGAGCGAATGACACAGCTGACTAATGCATGTCAACTGTGTTTTCAACACATCAAATTATTATTTATTTATTTTTTGAGTCACAGGGCTGCCATCAATGACTGTTTTTATATTGATTAATGATATGAAGTCTATTTTGTACTGTACATCTCGAAAATCAACAAATTTTAGAAAATCTTCTCTGTTTAAGGTTAAAAATGTAGCATAAATAAAACGTCAACACATGAAGATAGAATAAAATGCTTTGCTTCAATTTATCTTATGCTCATATATTTCTAGCAGAAAATATTCTGAGGCTCGTCAAATTTATGTGAAAATCATCGACAATGCTGGCGGTGACTGGCAAGTAAAAAAACAAAAAAAAAAAACACTGGTCGGAAAGAGATCTAATACTACTCCAGGACAGAACACAGTGTTCTGTCCTGGAGTAGTATTAGACACCTCTCAGTTAAGGGTTACCTGCTTACGTGGCCATGTAGTATTATAAGTATTATTGTGATCAGAGCATTATGCGTTGCAATACATGGACGGACAGATAATTGAAATGACGGTTGAATTCAGTACAAAGTAAAAACCTGTTGTTTATCTCTCCCTCAGCTGACAGAACAGGAGGTGGAGTCGATCCTGGATAAAGCCATGGTGCTGTTCAGGTTTATGCAGGAGAAAGATGTGTTCGAGCGCTACTACAAACAGCATCTGGCCAGAAGACTCCTCACCAATAAGAGCGTCTCTGATGACTCGGAGAAAAACATGATCTCAAAGCTGAAAGTAAGATCTGTTTCTGTAGAGAGTGGTTTGCCTGTAATGCTCTACATGTCTTATTTGGTTTGTTTCTCGCTCAACAGACAGAATGTGGCTGTCAGTTCACGTCGAAACTGGAAGGCATGTTCAGGGACATGAGCATCTCCAACACAACCATGGATGAGTTTCGGCAGCACCTCACATCAACAGGGGTGAGTAATGGTGCTTTCACACCACGTTTGTTTGGGGTCCTGGCACGTTTGCCCTGTTAGCTTGGTTGATTTGGGCATATGTGAAACACGCAATCGCTCTCTGATCCACACCAAAACAATCGGTCCGAGATTGCCAGAGCGAGGAGTCTCCGGTCGGTTGAAACAAACTCTAGAGTGGTTCGGTTGTAATGAGAAAGCAATACGATCCAATGAACTATCAAACCAGGCTATATCACAGTGTATTATGGTTATGTAATAGGCATATATGGCTTTAAGAGGAGAGAATGATAAGTAGAGATGTCATTCCTACCGGTAAATGTGCGTTTCATGTCCAATACGAAAGTGAAAGCATGCTGTCTAACTGAACTATTAAAATGTATAAAATGGCATTAACTTTTTGGTTAACGCGACTTCTGATATATGTTACATCCCGACCAGTCTAGGGTTGGTAGGGACAGTTACAAAGTATAACTGAAATATTGAAATAATAAAATATAGGGTTTTTCCCCTTCTCCTATCCCAGATCACAATAACCACAACAGCTTTTTTTTTAACAAGGAATAACAATGTTTATTGTCCAATTAAAGCTCTGAAGCGCATCTCTTCGGAAGGGAATCCAGGCCAAAATAATTAACAAAAAAACAACTAACTTGGGTGGAATAATATCTAACTTACCTGCTAAAATAAAGAGCCCCAAATAAAATTACAGCAAACCTCTCTCCTCACCCTCGCTGCCACAAACCAGGAAAAATCTGAGTTTCAGATTAAATGGCGATTCCCAAAAACACAAGCTCAAATAAATAATGGCGAGCAGTTAAAAGACTTTGTGAACTAAGAAGACAGAGAATACAATCTCATTTTTGCAAGCCGCTCACAGGCGGATGAAAAGTAAATTTCGCACAGGCTAATTGAATTTTAATTAAACTGGTGAAAATACAAATCAGTAAACATGCTCTCGTTAGCTTTCCGACCACCTATTTTAAATACATTTTGGAAGTATTGCATTAAAAAATGGTTAATGGAAACCACAAGATGCGCATCAATTTTGAAAATCTGCATGAAACTTATGCGCACAACTGAGTAGGATAAACTTTTTATACGATAAGAAAAATTGTGCATGAACTACAATGGAAACACATTTATATAATAAATTCCAGCATGCACAACAAGAAAGTCATGTGATTTAATTATAAGGGATCATGTGATGATAAAAATGTGCGTGATTTGACACATTAATGGACTTTGCAGGGTTTCCAGCACATTGTAAAACATCTGAAATGTTGTTTTGCTCATTTCTAAAACCCCTCAGCCGTCAGTCCGTCATCACAGTCCTTCAGTATTATTATTCTTCTATTATTATTCCCTCCAGAACTGTCTTGAGCATCTGTCTGTGCTCCCAAAGAGAGTCTCACATCTTCAAAAGCCACCGCATTCACCGCGTTCATTGCATTTCGTCTTCATCTTCTGAGGCGCAACATTCTCATTTATTAGAGAAGATAAAACACCACAGTGGCAAATCCCAACACACTAAACTACATTTCTCTGCTGATATTTGCTCCAGTTTATCAGGAAGTGATGATTTTGTTCTCATTGAATGGAAACGCTGCATTATTTGCAAATCTTTTGTGTAACATTCCAGTTTTGCACATAAATCTAATTCTCATCTTTGGATAGAAACTTCTTCTAATTTCTCATAGCGATCTGAAAGGACAGTTTTAATTGTCTTTGTGTTTTCCTCTTCCTAGGTGTCTTTAGGTGGTGTCGACCTCACAGTGAGGGTTCTTACCACAGGATACTGGCCAACCCAATCAGCAACTCCCAAGTGTAACATCCCTCCTTCACCAAGACATGCTTTCGAGGTCTTTAGAAGGTGTTTATTACTGCATTTTTTTCTAGTTTATTTCCTGTTGTTAAGTTCCAGTTGTGAACCTCGACCACAAAACCAGTCATAAGTGTACATTTTTGTCAGTCAAAAATGATTCTTTATCAAATATTTTACAAATGATGTTTAACAGATTCAGGAATTTTTCACAGTATTTCCTCTAATATTTTTTCTTCTGGAGAAAGTCTTATTTGTTTTATTTCGGCTAGAATAAAAGCAATTTTTAATTGTTTTAAAGCCATTTTAAGGTCAATATTATCAGCCCCCTTAAGCAATATTTGTTTTGGATTGTCTACAGAACAAACCACTGTTATACAATGACTTGCCTAATTACCCTAACTTTACCCTAATTAACCTAGTTAAGCCTTTAAATGTCACTTTAAGCTGAATACTAGTGTCTTGAAGAATATCTAGTCTAATATTATGTGCTGTCATCATGGCAAAGAGAAAATAATCAGTTATTAGAAATGACTTATTAAAACTATCATGTTTAGAAATGTGTTGAACAAAATCTGCTCTCTATGGCGCAGTGGGTAGCACAATCGCCTCACAGCAAGAAGGTCGCTGGTTCGAGCCTCGGCTGGGTCAGTTGGCGTTTCTGTGTGGAGTTTGCATGTTCTCCCCGTGTTGGCGTGGGTTTCCTCCGGGTGCTCCAAAGACGTGGTATAGGTCAGTGGTTCTCAACTGGTTTGGCCATGGGACCCACATTTTTACATGGTCATCAAGCCGCGACATGGTTCATTCCGCTGTGGCGACCCCAGATTAATAAAGGGACTAAGCCGAAAAGAAAATGAATAAATGAATTTTACTAAGCAAAAATGTTTTTTTATATATGTTTATGGTAGGAAATTTACAAAATCTCTTCATGGAAGTTTATATTTACTTAATATTCTTAAGATTTTTGGCATAAAAATAAAAATGCAAACTTTGACTCATACAATGTATTTTTATGGTTGTGCTTTCAAAAGATTAATCATGATTTATCGCATCCCAAATATATTGTGTGTTTGTGTGTCTGTGTATATATGTATATATATATGTTATCAAAGTGTGTTTCAATCGCATTGCGTTCATTTCGTCTACTGAAGCACAACTCAAATATTAGAGAAGAAAAAAGACCACAGTGGCAAATAAATAATCTCAAAATATATTTGAGAATGTGTGTATATATATATATATATATATTTAAGAAAAATGTTATTTACAAATTAGATATAAATACAAATGATCTAAATATATATATATTTTTTGCTTTCTTTTGCATATATATCTTATTATTTATATATGCACCCTATTTTTACACAGCGAGCACACACATTTTGTAAATTAAAACTTTTATATTGGATGCGGTTAATCGTTTGACAGCACTCATTTTTGGCCATTCCCACAATAATATGCGACTTGGTTTTGTGGTCACATTTGTACATATCATTGACTTTATTGCTCCCTCATTGGTTTTTCATGTATTCACTCTTTCATTGCAGGTTTTATTTGGCCAAACACAGTGGCAGGCAGCTCACATTGCAGCATCACATGGGTTCAGCAGACCTCAATGCCACTTTTTATGGGCCAATCAAAAAGGTTCAAGCTTTTGCTCACAAGTTCATCACAGACTATAGGGTTAAAAGCACAACGTTCTAACTTCCAGTGCTGTGTGTGTGTTTTTCCTACAGGAAGATGGCTCAGATATGGTCGGCGGGGCTCAGGTTACAGGCTCCAATACCAGGAAACACATTCTTCAGGTTTCCACATTCCAGATGACAATCCTCATGCTTTTCAACAACCGCGAAACATCCACATTTGAGGTACTGCACACATTGTGTAAAGTTTGTAATGGTTATTTCTCAGCTAAATGAATGCAGTAGTTCTTTCTTCATGCTGCGTTGCATTGTTCTTTAAATCATCAATAAATCATCATCTTTAATAAAAGAAGATATGCGTTGAACCACCAAGCAGCAGCAGTCATTCATTTATTTTTCTTCGGCTTAGTCCCTTATTTACCAGGGGTCACCACAGCGGAATGAACTGCCAACTATTCCGGTATATGTTTTACGTAGCGCATGCCCTTCCAGCCGCAACTCAGTACTGGGAAACACCCATACACACTCTCTCATTCACACACTCATACACTACAGCCAGTTTAGTTCATCAATTCCCCTATAGTGCATGTCTTTGGACTGTGGAGGGAACCGGAGCACCCTGAGGAAACCCATGCCAACACGGGGAGAACATGCAAACTCCATACAGAAATGCCAACTGACCCAGCCGGGACTCAAACCAGTGATCTTCTTGCCGTGAGGCCACAGTGCTAACCACTGAGGCACCGTGCCGCCCAAGCAGCAGTCAATGATGTTAAAAAAACATGCGAGTTTAATTATTGAGTAATAACTAGTTTAAAATAAGCAGTCCCTAAAATAATACAATAAGGAAACCAACAGTCAAACAGAGCCTGTCAGTACCAAAGTTAAATTGTGTGTGAGTTTTGCAGTAGTACTGAAGCTAAATGTAGCATTGAACTCGAAATGCTTTAAACTAGAAAGTTCTTAAATTACGTGTCAATAAAAAATATATTGGAGATCAATTTATAAATTTATAAATCTTTATAATTCAGAAGTTGAAGGCATTAAAATTGCAGCTATACTATATAGTATAGTGGGTATAATACTTGTATTTAATACAAATTCTATATAAATATATACATATTGTTTTTTTTGTATTTTATATATTTCTTATACTGTACTTGAATACAATGAGCATACATTATGTAAACACAATCTTTTATTTTGAATGCGATTAATCGATTGAAAGCACTAATATAAATGCACACGCACATACAGTAGTCTCTGTAAATTTTGAAAAACTTTTTTGTATCCACTTCAAATCCTAACTGTACGTTCACACCTAAAGCGGCGAGAGCGTCAAAATAGCCGGAAGTCATTCATTTTCAATGGGTGCCGGTGGCGAGAAGCAGCGCGGCGTGTGGGCATCGAGGAGAGTTGAAATCAAGTCAACTTTATGGTAATGAGCTATGACGCGGTTCGGCGGCAAGCAATCGGAATGTAGAAGTCCACCGCTTGAGAGGAGTCCAGAGAACACAGTCACTGTGAACTTTGGTTCCGACCACAGTTGTTCCCAAGGGTTTGATTATTGTGGTCGCCGGATTTTCAATTATTTACAATGTTTTCTTACAGGAACATGCATTAAAAAAGTTACTGGCGAGTTACTGGTGTGCATTAATGTTATATATATATTCTTTCTTTAAAAAAATCTCATGCGACAATACAAAACAGTATTGCTGCTTCAGAATGTTTCAGACATATGGACACATTGGATAATTAAGTGGAGCAAGCCACACCACATGTAACTTGATCTTCCATTGTTAAATGAATTTGATAAAAAGTGCACAACATTTTCTCGCTAGAAGGCATGTTTTTATGCGGGAATGTAACTGATATGATATGCTGCAGCGGCTCCTTTTAAATACGAGATCAGTGTAGCGAATTTTGACGCTCTCGCTGCCGGAGCTGAAGGCAGACAGCATTGTCGCCAGAGTGACCTTTGACAGTCTCACCTCCTTAGGTGTGAACGCACAGTAAGACAAGAATGGGTGTGCAATAGTTTTAGGACAGCTTTGATGAAAGGTTTTGATCCAGCAGTTCTGAAATCAGTTATTAGAGATGAGTTATTAAAACTATTATGTTTAGAAATGTGTTGAAGAAATCTTCTTTCCATTAAACAGAAATTGGGGGGAAAATTATTCAGGGAGGGCTGAAGAGCACCCTTAAGTTAAAATGATGATAATTTGATTTAGGTTTGAATTGTTTAAATGTTCATTTAGAAATAAATGCATTTGTCACATAGTTATTTTCTGTGTGTTTGCAGGAGATCCAGCAGGAGACTGATATCCCGGAGAGAGAGCTGGTGAGGGCGCTGCAGTCTCTGGCCTGTGGAAAACCCACGCAGAGAGTCCTCACTAAAGAACCCAAGTCTAAAGAGATCGAGAATGGACACGTCTTCACAGTCAACGACCAGTTCACCTCCAGACTACACAGAGTCAAGATTCAGACGGGTGACCTTTTTATTTGTTTTCTCTTAACCCTTGTGTGCGGTTGGGGATGTTTTCATTCACTCTGGGATGATTTTGAGGCTTAATTTGGCCACAACTTTCTCTGTTTCAGCAAATGGGGTAATTCTTGGTGACTTATTTTGATACATATTTTGGGGAAATGCTTTGAAAATTTTCAAAAACTCAACAATACACTCAAATTTACTACTCTTTCGTTATGTTTGTGGCTGTTTTTGACCCATCGACTTCCATTATAATCACATTTTTTGACATTTTTTGCAAAACCTTGACAACGTATAATCATGCATTCTTGATTACTGTTATCGTGATAACAGTAATTTTAAAGCCGTAGTTTCAACCAAATTAAATTGCAGTAGCATTATAAAGTACAATAGGAAACACTTAACAGTAAAGTGTCATTAAAGTATACATCTATGTTGCATTTTGACAATAATTTGGAAAGTGTTTTTTAATGAACTGTTCGTCACATCCCTGCAGTTGCAGCCAAACAGGGAGAATCGGACCCTGAGAGGAAGGAGACGCGGCAGAAAGTGGACGATGACCGGAAACATGAGATCGAGGCGGCAATCGTCCGAATCATGAAGTCAAGAAAGAAAATGCAGCACAACGTTCTAGTAGCAGAGGTATGGAGACTGTGTTTATACCAGTAGCGTTTATAACATACTTGCATACAGTTCAAGTCAGAATTATTAGCCCTCCTCTATATTTTTCCCCCAATTTCTGTTTAATGGAAAGAATAATTGTTTTAATAGCTATGAATTAGCTACATTTCTGAAAATACGTAAAATTACGAATAAAGTTACATTTCCTCGAGATTGGAAATAACAGTGTGATAATGGAAGTGTTTATGTTGAGCTACGTCAACAACTTAAAACAAAATTAAATGAATTAGCTATTAGCTATGAATTAGCGACTTTTTTGAAAATACGTAAATTACAATTAAAGTTAAGCTTCGTTTTCTTGTGAGATCGGGCTGAAATAACAGTGTGATGATGGAAGTGTTTATGGAGAGCTACATCGACAACTTAAAAATAAATTCGCTGAATTAGCTATTAGTTACGAATTTGCTACTTTTCTGAAAATACGTAAATTTACGATTAAAGTTATGTTTTCTTGTGAGATTGGGCTGAAATAACAGTGTGATGATGGAAGTGTTTATGAAAAGCTAGGTCAACAACTTAAAAATAAATGAGCTATTAGCTATAAAATTAGCTTTATTGAAAATACATAAAATTACGATTTAATTTAAGTTACGTTTTCTCATAAGATTGGCCTGGAATAACAGTTTGATGATGCCACTGTTTATGGAGAGCTATGTCAACAAATTAAAAAATTATAATAAATTAGCTATTAGCTGAATTAGCTACTTTTCTGAAAATTCGTAAAATTACGATTAAAGTTATGTTTTCTCTTAAGATCAGGCAGGAATAACAGTGTGATGATGGAAGTGTTTAAGGAGAGCTACATCGACAACTTAAATAAATTAGCTGTGAAATTAGCTACTTTTCTCAAAATAGATAAAATTACGATTAGAGTTAAGTTACGTTTTCTAGTGAGATCGGGCTGAAATAACAGTGTGATGATGGAAGTCTTTATGGATCGCTAGGTCAACAACTTAAAAATAAATTAGCTATGAATTTGCTTTTTTGAAAATACGTAAGATTACGATTTAATTTAAGTTACGTTTTCTCATAAGATTGGCCTGGAATAACAGTTTGATGATGCCACTGTTTATGGAGAGCTATGTCAACAACTTAATAAATAATAATAAATTAGCTATTAGCTGCGAATTAGCTACTTTTCTGAAAATACATAAAATTACAATTAAAGTTAAGTTACGTTTTTCTTGTTAGATCTGGAATAACAGTGTGATGATGATGGTAGTGTTTATGGAGAGCTAGCTCAACTTAAAAATAAATTAGCTATGAATTAGCTACTTTTCTAAAAATACGTAAAATTACGATTAAAGTTATGTTTTCTCTTAAGATCAGGCAGGA
>CAIGQV010000733.1:2554255-2567412 GCA_903798115.1 Danio jaintianensis | reverse complement strand
TTAGCCGAGAACTCGTTTGTGTCCAGACCATCAAAATTTGTTATTTGCCTCCTTTGAATTAATTAAACATGATCGTCAGCAACATCACAAACATCTTTTTATCGTCATAAAATGCGCCTTTGATTGTGGTAAGCAAGTCTATAAAACATTAGTAGTGTTTCGGCTACATCATCCAAATTAGCCGAGTAGATGTTTATATCCAGACCACCAAAATGTGTTATCTCATTTCAATTAATTGAACATGATAGTTTCAGTCGTTATTTTTGAAAGCATCCTCATTTAACAGCATTTTTATACAAGTGCCTACAACAGGACTGTAGCTTTGCAGGCAGGGTTTTTTTATTTAGTATTTTCTATTGGATTGAAGTCAGGTGATTGTCTGGGCCATTCTACAGCTTGATTTTCTTTCTCTGAAAGCATTTGAGAGTTTGCTCGGCTGTGTTTTGGATCATTGTCTTGCTGAAATGTCCATCCTGGTTTCATCTTCACCCTCCTGCTAATGTAGATGTTGGACTGAAGCAGCTGATATTCATTTACACTGAGGAAGGGCAGAGGGTTGCTGAAGAACTACTGAGAGATTTCAGCTGCTGTCTGGGCTTTCACTGCCGAACTACACCTTCCTTTCTTCATGTGTTCAATACTTTTTCCCTGTGTGATTTCATTTTATTACACAGAACTTCATTTCTAAACTAATTAGTTTTGTTTTCTTTGCATATATGGATGTATTTGGTTGTTACTAACATCCGGGGAAAATTCCAAGTCAACGGCACCTTTAGAAATATGTTTTCTGAGAAAAATGGTGACGTGTTCAATACTTATTTCCCCTGCTGTACATTAGATTAGTCAGTACCAAAGACAAATCTGAGGCTAATCTAACAAAAAAAAACTGAGGATCACATTACAAATAATTTTATATCTCTGTCTGTATTTCAGCTGACCTCATGGCTAACCCCGATAATAAACTGCTCCTGGTCACCATGCATTTGCTGACCAACCCCGGTGACTCTCTCCTCCTCCAGCACACTCTTGACTGCCTCCTGAAGTGGGTTCGTCCGGGTCTCAGACTCTTCCACGTGTCCGAACGGGCCTGTCCCGTCCATGCCTATGACAGAACCAACCTGTGCCCTGCATCCGGCTACCCATCACATGCAGTGACCATATTCCTGCACGAGTCCTACGGAGAGGAGCGTATTCTTAGGGTGCTGGAATTTCTGCAATGTCCACCCTGGCAGTATCATCACACTGAAAGCTGCGGTGCTAAAGAAAGTGGCGTTTATATTACATCCAGCAGCACCCTACTGAAGCCCTACTTCATGCCCAGCCGGGACTACTACAGCCTGGGCACAGGGATGCCGGTGTGGGGGGTGCGGTCAGTGCACTACGGAGAGGAGCTGGTGCGTGTGACTTTGCACAGCAGCTTTGATAACTATGAGGACACCGTGCATTTATATGAGACGGTCCTGCAGAAGAGGGCGGAGGAGCAGAAACCGGGCTTTTGCTGGTTTACTCTGCTTTCAGAACAAGGGTTTAGTCTGCAGCTGGCCATCAAGCAGCTCTCGCCGGGGGTCAGGGTGGAGCCGTGCCAATCCGCCGTGCTGCAGTTTAGGGTGCGAGAGATCGGACAGCTTGTCCCCTTGCTGCCTAATACCTGCTCGCCCATCAGTGCTACCCGATGGCACACTGAAGACCTGGATGGGAACAAGATCCTCTTTCAGGTAGGTCAGCACTTTCTATTTAGATGTCAATATAAAATGTGGGAAAATGTACAGTTGAAGTCAGCATTATTCGCCCTCCTGTGAATTTTGTTTTCTTTTTCAAATATTTCCTAAATGATGTTAAACAGATTCAGGAATTTTTCACAGTATTTCCTATAATATTTTTTCTTCTGGAGAAAGTCTTATTTGTTTTATTTCGGCTAGAATAAAAGCAGTTTTTAATTGTTTTAAACCCATTTTAAGGTCAATATTATTCGCCCCCTTAAGCAATATTTGTTTCCACTGTTATGCAATGACTTGCCTAATTACCCTAATTAACCTAGTTAAGCCTTTAAATGTCACTTTAAGCTGAATACTAGTATCTTGAAGAATATCTAGTCCAGGGGTCACCAACCTTTCTGAAACCGAGAGCTACTTTTTGGGTACCGATTAATATGAAGGGCTACCAGTTTGATACACACTTCTCAAATAACAAATTTGCTCAATTTACTTTTAATTATATGTTATTATTAATAAATAATGATATTCATCTAGGTGACACGGTGGCGTAGTGAGTGGCACTGTCGCCTCACAGCAAGAAGGTCGCTGGTTCGAGTCCCGGCTGGGTCAGTTGGCATTTCTGTGTGGAGTTACTATGTTCTCCCCGTGTTGGCGTGGGTTTCCTCCGGGTGCTCCGGTTTCCCCCACAGTCCAAACACATGCGCTATAGGTGAATTGGGTAAGCTAAATTGTCCGTAGTGTATGTGTGTGTATGGGTGTTTCCCAGTGATGGGTTGCAGCTGGAAGGGCATCCGCTGGGTAAAATATATGCGGTTCATTCCGCTGTGGTGACCCCAGATTAATAAAGGAACTAAGCTGAAAAGAAAATTAATAAATGATATTAATCTATGTGGAGACACTGATCATGTTAATGATTTCTCACAATAGTTGTCAACAATGATTTGGTAGGAAACAGATAAATATTAATATGCAACACTTTATTTCTATAAATCTCTGCAAGTATTTACAAATTCTACAATATTTTCACTAGCCACTAACAATTTTTAGCAAGTCATGTACTATGTTGTACCATGTTTGTACAGATTATCAATTGTGTAACATAAATTAACTTTCAGATTTTACTGAAATTATCACCAAATCTACAGCATTTTTAACATACCCGACACTCTTCTAACCATTGTAGTTGACCCGAGTTGGACATCAGAGAGAGTGGAGATTACATCCGTTCTCATCTTTAAGCACAGTTCTGCCTTCCCGTCTGAAATGTCTTGTTTTTCTTAATCAAGAAATGTGTAGCTCTAAATGAGGCTTCAGTTGCTTTTTGGGGGTTTTTCACTGGTCTCGTGAAAAAAAAGACTGCTGTTTGCACAAACCTTCCTTTAACTCGCTGGCTTTTTTTCACTTGTAGTGCGCTGCCCGTTGGGTAGTTAGCATGGTAGCTTGTGTGACATTCTGAAATGTCTCTCAACACTGCGCCGCTTTGGTGTCGCCACAGTCACCCCGCAAATGAAGCAAAAAAAGATCTCTTTCTCATTCACTGTGAAAATGATGTTTTCTTTCTTTTTTCTGCCATGTTTTTGGGGTAAATCATCTCCTCCTCTTTACTGCGCCCACTAGCAGTTTTCTTGGTGCCCGCAACCATTGCTGTGGAGACCAGCTAGCTCTGATCTAATATGAAATATTTTTTACAAATTTTTATATATATAACTTATATACACATAACGTAATGTCTTTTTCAGATTTACACCAATGCAAGTGGGATTTAAAAAGAATAGCTACAGAAAAATATTAGATCCAGTCAGATCTGGTCTAATATTATGTGCTGTCATCATGGCAAAGATAAAAGAAATCAGTTATTGGAAATGAGTTATTAAAACTATTATGTGTAGAAATGAGGCGGCACGGTGGCGCAGTGGGTAGCGCTGTCGCCTCACAGCAAGAAGGTCGCTGGTTCGAGCCTCGGCTGGGTCAGTTGGTTTTTCTGTGTGGAGTTTGCATGTTCTCCCCGTGTTGGTGTGGGTTTCCTCCGGGTGCTCCGGTTTCCCCCAGTTGGGGAAGGGCAGATCCCAGATTAATAAAGGGACTAAGCCGAAAAGAAAATGAATAAAAAATTCCGTGTGGGCCTGAGTATTGTCACATGTCTGGTGTGTCTGTGTTGTGTTGTGTCATGTGTTGTGTCATGTGGTGTCCCATGTGTTTGTTCCATGTGCTTCTGTTGACGTCATGTGTTTCCTTTGTTCCACTTTCCCGCCGTTTATGTTAATGTTCATTAGTTCCACCTGTGTCTCTCCCCTGTGTGTATTCAGTTCAATTATGTCTTGTGTATTTATACCCATGTTCAGTTCAGTCTGTCTGATATTGTATTGTCAACCTATTGAACAAACAGGTTCCTGTTTCTCTAGTAAGTGTGTTTTTGTAAATAAATAAGTGTTTTTTGATAACCTCTGAGTCTCGAAGGTCTGTGAGTGAGCCAACCTGTGACAAGTCTAAAGTTAAGTCTTTACTTTTCAGTGGAAAAGTCACTTCAATCTAATTATGTTGCAACTAACACCAACACCAACACTGCTAATCATGCATTTTTTCCCCTCCGCAGGTTAAATCTCCAGCTCAGCCCCAAGGGTCCCACACGTCTGCTTTTCCCCTGAGTGCCCCCAGTCTTCCCTCCAGGATTCGGCTGCGGAGCTCTGGTGCCTCCAGACCCTCCACATCTCCCTGCAGGACACCATCTCATCTGAAGGAGCACATCACGGGACGCTCTCGTGTGGATCTGCTTGAGCCCCGTGCGCTGAGATTGGGGACATGTGGAGGAGAGAGTATGGGTTCAGACGGGGCGGGCAGCACTCCTCCGGGAAGCTCCTGTTACTCGTCCCAGCGCAGCAGTCCAGCAGGCCTGTCCGCTAGCTGGTATGAACCAATGATGGCCTCCGAATCCTCTATACCCCGCCTGCTGCTGGAGGAAGAGGAGGAGGATTCGGAGACTAATGTGGACACGGGCTGTGCTGTACACACACAGTCTGCTCTGGTGACTCTGAGTAGAGACCTGAGACACGGCCTGGAGGAGGCAGAAAACTCAAGTATTTTAACAGAAACGCAGGATTCACAGAGTCGGCATCTGCATGCTCCAGTAGATGAGTTCTTCATTTGACTCCTCCCATTAAGGGGCCGTTCACATATCACGTCTTCTGCATGCGCAAGTGCATTATTTCCAATGGAGGCGCGTGGCTTGCAGTTTCCAGGCACACCTAGGCTGCATTCCAGTACCATTTTTTTATGCCCTTCACTCGATATCTTCCCTTCGATGTACGTCATTGATTATGTTACACAAGTGTCCACTACTGGCGAAGCATCTGAATGTGTTTTAATGGAGTGCACTAGACCCTTGAGCACTTGGGAACTACACTGTTGTGACAGTGTTGCATTGCATTCTTGGACATATATGTGTTGGAGTGGACGTATGAAGCCGACTCGCTCCCTGAGTCAAAATTGTCCAGTGTATGTCCATCATGTAAAGTTCCCTTGTTCACTTCATGAAGGGAATCACACTTTAAAATGGCGCTGGGGATTCCCAAGGGAAGAGAAGTTCTAGTGTCTATAATAGTGTCTATAAGTGGACTGGAACGCAGCCCTTGTTGAAAACATCTCATTTTTTCTGAATGCAGCAAGTGCACCGCGAGTCATGTGACTAGAACTAACCAATAAGCTTCTTAGTTTGTATGCAATATACATGTTTCAGTAATAATGGTAGACTAATTATCACAGAGCACCCAAACACTGCAGTGCCTTTTCATTTTCTCCATTAATAAGTATTGTATCAGAGCTGCAGCAAGGCTTTGTCAGTTTGCCATCCACTGAGGGAACGGTTGATGGTCGCCTAGCATCGTCAGACGCCACAAAATTGGTGAAGGAATCGATACGCCTTGCGCTTTTCATGCACTTTTAGACACGGTATGTGAACAACCCCTTACTCATTAATTAGGAAATTAGCACTTATTTGCATCAATGCATTTAAAGGGATAGTTCGCGCACAAAAAGGGGGAGTGGTTCCAAAACCTTTGAGTTTCTTTTTTCTGTTGAACACAAAAGTAGATATTTTGAAGAATGTTACCCATTAACATCCATAGTAGGAATAACAAATACTATGGACGTCAATGGTTTCAGGTTTACAACATTCTTCAAAACATCTACTTTTGTGTTCCATAGAAAAATGACAGTCAAATAGCTGTGTAAAGGATGAGTACACTGCACAAAAATGCTTTTGCTTAGATTTTTTGTTGTTTCTAGTCCAAGTATTAAACAATTCTTAAATCAAGAAGTAGGTGGCTCAGTGGTTAGCACTGTCGCCTCACAGCAAGAAGGTCGCTGGTTTGAGTCCCAGTCGGGCCAGTTGGCATATCTGTTTGGAGTTTGCATGTTCTCCCCGTGTTGGCGTGGGTTTCCTTCGGGTGCTCCGGTTTCCCCCACAGTCCAAACACATGAGCTATAGGGGAATTCATTCATTTTCTTTTTGGCTTAGTCCCTTTATTAATCAGGGGTCGCCACAACGGAATGAACCGCCAACTAATCCAGCATATGTTTTACGCAGCGGCTGCCCTTCCAGCCGCAACCCATCACTGGGAAACATCCATACACACACATACACTACGGACAATTTTAGCTTACCCAATTCACCTATACCGCATGTTTTTGGACTTGTGGGGGAAACTGGAGCACCCGGAGGAAACCCACGCGAACACAGGGAGAACATGCAAACTCCACACAGAAATGCCAACTGACCCAGCCGGGGCTCGAACCAGCGACCTTCTTGCTGTGAGGCGATTGTGCTACCCACTGTGCCACCGTGCTGCCCTATAGGGGAATTGATGAACTAAATTGGCCGTAGTGTATGGGTGTTTCCTAGTACTGGGTTGTGGCTGGAAGGGCATCCGCTGCGTAAAACATATGCTGGAATAGTTGGCGGTTCATTCCGCTGTGGTGATCCCTTATAAATAAGGGACTAAGTCGAATGAAATCATCAAGTATTTTCAGGGCAAGTAAAAATATGGTTTAGTTTTCAGAAATTTGCCCATGGAGTAAGCGAAATATTCTTAATAAATAATTAAATAGGAATAACTAAATTTTGACGTTTGGAAAAAGCATCTTGTTCTAAGAATTGTACAAATATTTAGACTAGAAACAAGACAAAAACTTTAGGTAAGATATGCATTTTTTTTCCAGTGCAAATGATGACAGTTTTCATTGTTTGGGTGAACTCTCCCTTTAACAGGCCACTTTATCCTTTATTCAGTCATATATCCTTCCTATTCCCTGTAGCTTTTTTGTTAATTACATAATCTAAAAAAATCTCTTAAATATAATTCCTTAGAATATATAATCAGAATTAAAAATGCTTGATGCTTGAAAATATCTTCTTTAGTGTTCAACAGAATAAAGAAACTCATAAAATATTTGAAACCACTAAATAGCGCATACAGGGGCGTAGCAACCGGGGGGACGGGGGGGATACGTCCCCCTCACTTTTAGAGACAGACCATTTAGAAACAGGTGATTAATAATTATATGAATGTAAACTTTTGGATCTCATACAGCTGTCCCCCCCACTTTTAAATTGTCCGCTACGCCCCTGAGTGCATACATGTTTGTTTTAGTGTGAACGATCCCTTTAATACTGTAAATGCAGTTTGTCTCCCTCTTGTGATCACAGTAGCTCCCTGGTTTTGCTTACCACATCAGCAGGTTATTTAGCTTGTTTTAAGGAAAAACTGACTTCATTTGTATGTATTATTCGTATCACAGCTCATTTTCCTGTAATGATGCAGTTTTCTGGCAGCCGATCCACTGCAGGCTCTCCGCCCACCGTCCAGCCGCAGTAATGCGCAGCTTCCCAGTGTCTAACCTCCAATACTGCTGGTCTTTAAAGAAATAAAGCGTCCCGTCAGGCCTCATCAGTGCCCCGTTTACCCCCCGCGGGACCCCCTTCCAGTCCCTCAAAGGACGAGGGTAGTACAGCTCCATGCTGAGAGACCTGGGGTTCAGGACGAAGTAGCGGGATCCTTTAAAGAGCACCAACTGACCCAGAGGCTGGTAAAAGAAGGCACAGTCTAAGTGGTTAGGCAAACCCAATGCACTGCTCCTTTTGGGGAACCCAGGGTCCAGATTAGAGCCCGAGTAACGCCACATCCGACGTCCTGACCAGGAGAACAAACATAAGAGAAGTGTTGAATAAATGCATCATTAACCCTCGTGTGCTGTTGGGGATGTTTTCATCCACTCTGGGCTGATTTTGAGTCTTAATTTGGCCACGACTTTCTCTGTGTTTCGGCAAATGGGATGATTTTTGGCCACAAATCTTATTTTGATGCATATTTTGGGAAAAATGCTTTGAAAGTTTTCAAAAACTCAGCAAAACACTCTAGGCAAATTTACTACCCTTTCGTTGTCAACATTGATATGTCTGAGTCCCTCAGCTCTCAGAACATAGTAAACACAGTAAGTATATTTCTGCACACACACACACACACACACTATAATCGGCTGTTTTACTCCACTGAACTTCAAATAAAAGGCAGAAACTGTTTAGCACAGGCCTATCTAAAGGGTTAATGCTGCCAACTGATGATCAACAGTGAAAATGACACATTTTACCTCAACCAACAATCAAGAATGTATGATTATATGCTGTCATGGCTTTGCAAAAAATAAATCTGATTATAATGGACGTCAATGGGGCAAAAACAGCCACCAACATAACCAAAGAGGAGTCAATTTGAACAACACACAAGGGTTAATCAGTAGTAGTGTTAAGTAAAGTTACTTTTAAAAGAACGCTGTGTGTCCACCAGAGCATTTTTGCATTGCAGAGACATGAGCGATGTCCTAAAAACACTTTGTAGCGCAGTGTTTTTTCCAGTCAGATGCTATGATACGGAGGATGCACAGGTACCCGCTATACCGCTACTAGTGGTGTAACGGATCACAAATCTCACGGTTCGGATCACATAATGGTGTTTTATGGGATCGGACCATTTTTCGGATCAGCCAAAAAGGGTTTTAATTTGCTTTCTATTTATTACAGAAACAGCACTGCAAGACACTTTTTGTTTTAACAAACAGAACTGAGAACCTGTAATTTTATTAAAAATAAAGTGAAGAAATAATCAGCTGAATAAAAATAAATAGTAAAATATGAAGTGAAAAATTCACTGTTATTACTACTGTTGCTGATAACGCTAAATGTAGAAATCTGACATTATAATTAATACAACCCATATGAATTTTTAGTGTCATTTTCAATAAATGATTCAGTTATTCACTCATAAAACTTAATGTTTCATTGCTAGATGATCATTTTTGAAGAAATATTCAGTGGCATATTTTTGATGACGGGTTGTCTCCACCTATTGGTTAAATAATGTAATTGCTGCCTACAACTTTCATTTTTGAGCATCGTTAAATGCATACGACGGTGATTTTAATCTTTACCATGAACATCAGTGGTTTTATCTAAACTATAAACTGTTCTCCCAGTACTGCTGTGTTATTTGACTGTTTGTAACTTCATAACTAACTCAAAAGACTGAATCTCTTTCTTGATTTTAGCGTTTTTCAAACACAGATATGAATGCAGCGATTCGAAGAATTAATTAACATATGCAAATCACCATCATTTATAATTTATGTTGCGTGGGTGTTGAGATCTCGATCTTTTAATGATTATTTGTTCAGCAGCTTACACTGAATGCATTGATGCAGGCTAAACAAGTATTGACAGAAAACACCTTTAATAACCTAAGAAACCCACCACATCCCCAATAACCTACCACAACTTCTTCCATCATAGTTAGATTTTACAGGAAAGCCTAAATGCTTTCATACGTGTGATTTGAACGACATGAGAGGCGATCTCTCTGCAATCGTTATAAATTTAGGATTAATCTACCAGTAAAAAAGATGTATTAATCCGTGGGTCACGTGTGTTCCGAACCGTGGGTTGTGATCCGTACAAATCACGGATCCACCCCTAACCGCTACAAGTTGTGATATTTGTTGACATTCATTCATTTATTCATTTTCCTTCGGCTTGGTCCTTTATTTATCAGGGGTCGCCACAGTGGAACGAACCGCCTATTTGTTGACAGTTGTGTAGTATTTTTTTTAATTTGAAAACACCTAGTAAACATTAAGATGAATGTAAATTCCTCTTTGCCAGATATATTAAGCTGTCGAATAAACCAAATGAAAACGAAAAAATAAACAATGAGCAAATAGCGATGTTGCAGCACACATCGATTGATGAATTAAATTAATACTGCTGCTAAGTTTATTGTACAAATTGATTATTTTATTTACTGCAGTGATGCGATGTCTAAATATCCTGTTAATATTTACACATCTTGCTGTATTTATCTTTTGCTAATATAAACGCATGCTCTTTCCCCTTGCCGAATAGCTGTCCATAATGATATATTGTGGTTTTTGGGTCCTGTTGATTGTTTATTAATAATACTAAAAACATTTCTAAGAAGCGTACGTGTTGTTTATATGTTATTTTTCATATTTTATAAATGTTATTTCTTCCCCTACGACGATAACAAATACCAACAATCCATCATACGTGAACAAATTTTTTGTGCTCACCATAGCTTAGCCTAACTAGACTAGACTGCATGAAAGATCGTTCATTTTGCAGTCCAGCATATATTCATTCATTCATTTTCCTTCAGCTTAGTCCCTTTATTCATCAGGGGTCACCACAGCGGAATGAACCGCCAACTATTCCAGCATATGTTTTACACAGCAGATGCCCTTCCAGCTGCAACCCAGTTCTGGGAAACACCCATACACACTCATCTCACATTCACACACACACACACACACACTACAGCCAATTTAGTTCATCAATTCCCCTATAGCGCATGTGTTTGGACTGTGGGGGAAACCGGAGCACCCGGAGGAAACCCACGCCAACACGGGGAGAACATGCAAACTCCACATAGAAATGCCAACTGACCCAGCCAGGACTCGAACCAGCGACCTTCTTGCTGTGAGGCCACAGTGCTAACCACTGAGCCACCATGCCGCCTCCAACATATATCGTTTATATTAAATGACTAAAAACAGCTTACATAACACTTGATTTTCAATAGTTTGTATATTATTGTGTGTTTTTAAATGTAAGTGCTTATATTAATGTTAGCGAGCCTTTGTTATAGTGCAGATACGAGCGGTCAAATGAGAAGTTTGCGGGGCGTGGCTGATTTGATGTACAAGCATTTGGTTGGAAGTTTGACTCCGCAGCTCCGCCTCCGGCTCCATCAGGTAATCCTTCTGCGCATGCCCAGGCTCCTTTTTCAGCAGGTTTTTGCGCCCGTCATCAGGCGTTTTGCATTCAAAGTGTTCAAATGGAAGAAGGCGCTGTCGCGTCGTCCATATTTTTTTAGTCTATGCTTGCTACGCTGCAGGTGCTCAAAAAAACATGGCACTACCATTGACAACAACAAAAAACAAACACTCAGCTTGAGAAAAGAAAAACGCTTCAGTGGACACGCAGCCTTAGTTACTTTTTAAGGAAATTCATGTGAAAGTGTGTGTTATGTTACTTTTGCGTTTATTTTAAAGATTTAAATCGATTAAATAAAAGATTAAATCGTAAACTCTGAACCATGGATGACTCTGCATTGTTTTGGGAAACTGTCTAAAGTTGACATGATCCTACCTTTAAAGAAGTATAGTTTTCTGTCGAGTGGATTGAAAGCAGCCGCTTCAATGCTGACAGACAGCTGTGGCCAGCGAGTCTGAATCGGACGAGGAGCGCTCACACTGCCGTTACACACCGACCAGAAACGACAGCCCTGAAACACCAGCACCGCCCCATTCTCATCTACAGAAAAAAACACACAGATATTATGCACTTGTGCACTATGTACTTATGCACTTACTCAACAGCATAGTATATCAATTTAGTGTCGTCCCAATTGGAACACTAACGTTTTTTTTACTAACCAGAAATTAAAACCATTTCCATGACGCCGTTTGACAGCTGCCAGAATAGTGAAATAAATGACCCAACCACCAAATAGTAGCTGCCACGAATATAACCGCATTCACCATCAGGAGGCGTCAAAATCACTTATGTGGGAGAATTTGCTTTCACAATACAAAATAAATAATCAAACGTCAGTGCCCGATAGCTCCGCCCCGTCACCAGCAGCTCCGCCCCTTCCGCTACATAAGCAAAGCAGCGGCCGTTGAGTTCGTGAAGGGTTCAATATTACACATTTATTTTTAACAGATCAATAAGCGCATCATCCGGGTATTTAAAGTGCACTTAAAAATAATGTTTCAGTGAATATTTCAATAGCCCCGACAATTTCTGACAAATGAAATGTCCTGAACTAATCAAATGCGAGTCGTTGGAATAAATGAAGAGCACCTATTATGTAAAAATCACTTTTATAAGGGGTTTAAACACAGTTGTGTGTCAGCAGTGTGTGAATATATCCAGCCTCTAACGGTAAACATGAATTAATTGTATTTGTTATAGTCAGACTTGATAAAACAGTCTGCAGAAACACTTTGATTGACATTCTCCCTTTGTACGTGTCATCAGAGGGGGAAAGCCCCGCCCACTAGTGACCATCTCTCCCTCATTAGCATAAACAGCCCTGAGTGAGAAGCAGCCGTCCACCATTTTGAATTTGCCACTATGCTGACACACATGCACCTGTAGCTCCGCCCTCTTCTGAAAAGAGCACAATCTCATTTGCATTTTAAAGCGACAGTCACCAAAACAGCACAATTGGTATCAAAGCCTAAAAGGGTCAGTTTCAGAGAGGTAGAAAACATTATTTGTGTGCTATTTTGAGCTGAACTTCCCACACACACACACACATTAGAGACATCAGAGACGCATTTTACATCTTGGAAAAAAAAGTGCACAACAGGTCTACTTTAAGTACAAATAAATAATGAATAAATTAAAAGACAATCAAAGTGTTGACCTTGCATGCATTTCAGCCTGTTAAACCAAACAATGAGCTTTTATAATGCATAATAGGGGCCCTTAAAGTAAATAAAGTAATTCAAATGTCAAATTACCTATGGTGATGGCATCAAAGAAACCGTGACAGTAATTGGGTGTGAGGGAACTTTCTCTGGGGTCTTGAGAAATCTGCCAGTCCTGCATGGTCCATCTTAAAGCCCGTCCCGCCAACTGCTGCACTGTATCCCCAGGTGGTTTACCTGCACACACATGTAAAATTCCAACGTGTATGACACTGCTGTGCACAGATATTTCCCAATCATAACAGTGCATGTCTATGGTAGTTGTAAAAGAGGAAGCATTTTGAGTAAGCCCAAAAATGCTAAACATTCATACCAAGCACATTTTCGAGCAATAGTATACACTACCTGACAAAAGTCTTGTCGCCTATCCAAGTTTTAGGA
>CAIGQV010000733.1:2512142-2534255 GCA_903798115.1 Danio jaintianensis | reverse complement strand
TACATGCCTCGTCCTAGCCAGTACCCAAACCTAAACCCAACTAATACCTTACTCTTAATAAGCAGCTAATTAGCAGTTTATTGAGCTAAAAGTCTTAGTTAAAATAAAGTGTTGCGCATCTTGGCAGAAATATGGTAAATCAAAGAGTAAAGAGTGTATTTTATGGTTCAATATAAATTCTTTGGTAGCCTATTCCGCCTACAAACTGACACTATTTTACACACATGTAACTTCACCATGGAGGCCAGTTCCCACCACTGAATAAAAAAAAATACATTATTATGAATTGAGTGTTACAACTCACAATTCTGACATTCTTCCTCAGAAATGTATTGTTAGATGTGAACTCGAAATTGTCTGTTATTAAGTCAGAATTGGAAGATATAACAGTGATATATAGAGGTGCTACAACTGGCCTACTAATTTAATTCTAATTACTAATCTGACTGTTTAATCAGACAAAAGGTTTATCCGACTCATACATTTTTAATGCGCCTTTTCAGGATTTATGCTTGGCTGAAACGTGGTAAGTCAATAAAAGTTACGTCCAACTACATTTAAAAATAAAAAATATATAGCAAGTAACATTAGTGAGGAAAGAGTGTAGGCCTTTTTTAGGGTTCAATAAAATTTCTTTGGTACGTTCCTCCTCCATTTTACACACATGAATTATCACTTCACTATATGGAAGGCAGTTCCCACCACTGAAGTAAAATAAATAAAATACAAACTCACAAGTCTGACATTTTTCCCCTCAAAATTGCGAGATGTAAACTCGAAATTGTCTGTCAAGATATAAATGTGACAGATATAGAACAGAGGTCCTACAATGACCAAAATTAAAAATGCAAATGTCAAAACATTCATTCATTCATTTTCTTTTCGGCTTAGTCCCTTTATTAATCCGGGGTCGCCACAGTGGAATGAACCGCCAACTTATCCAGCATATGTTTTACGCAGCGGATGCCCTTCCAGCTGCAACCCATCACTGGGAAACATCCACACACACTCATTCACACACATACACTACGGACAATTTAGCCTACCCAATTTACCTATACCACGTTTTTGGACTTGTGGGGGAAACCGGAGCACCCGGAGGAAACCCACGCGAACACGGGGAGAACATGCAAACTCCACATAGAAATGCCAACTGACCCAGCCGAGGCTCGAACCAGCGACCTTCTTGCTGTGAGGCGAACGTGCTACCCACTGCGCCACCGTGACGCCCAATGTCAAAACAATGAATAGGCAATAAAAGAAACACTCTGCCTTGAAAACATGGATGTATAGTCAAAATGTATTAATTTTTTCATTTGTTTAAACGTTTTATTTAATCATTTATGTATTGCTTTAGCAATGTATTTAAGGCTGCGGTCACACTGGACTTTTCTCCCCATAGACTTCCATTCATACGCATGCGAATGCATCAGACAGGAAACGCAAGCTTGTGCGACAAGTTTCGCAGTTCGCTGCGTTGCAAAGTTCAAGCTTGGTGAACTCTGACCTGCGAAAATCGCATCACTTGACTGCGTGAGACCAATCGAGGATCAAAACATCACCTCTCTGGACAGAAATTTAAAATATGGAGCAATCACTTGCTTTTTTAAATGTCTAATCATCTTGTTTAATCCTGCCCCTTTTCACAGCGCCGTACGACAGCATTTCGCAAGCTCAAACTCTAGTGTGACCGCAGCTTAACTATGGTTTCTGACGTCACACCAAATTCATTAATCTTTCTTACCTTCTCTGAACATTAGTTTTTCCAGTGATGGAGAAAATCCTGCTGTTCATCGACTTTATTATCAATTATATGGACGTTTGCTGGAATTCTTTTGTCTCTAATTGTTTCCAAGCAAATGTAATTATATAAAAAGTTATAACTTAATTTAGAAATTAATTATTCTCAGAGAATGAGTAGCCCATAAAGACCGAAAGTAAAGCCACAAACCTGGAAAGCAGAACAGTTGAAAAAAAAAAACACTACCCATGATTTAACAATAAAAAGGCAAATACATTAATACAAATTAACATCCACTAAAGCACAGGTGTCAAACTCAGTTCCTGAAGGGGCCGCAGCTCTGCACAGTTTAGTTCCAACCCTAATTAAACACACCTGATCAAACTAATTGAGTCCTTCAGGCTTGTTTGAAACCTACAGGCAAGTGTTTTGAAGCAGGGTGGGAACTAAACTGTGCAGAGTTGCGGCCCTCCAGGAACTGGCTTTGATACCTGTGCACTAAACTAATGTGATGTGGGCATATATTGAAACATACTTCACCTTTTCCCCTTTAATCTTTATTTCATTAAACAATGGAACAACTGATTTTATTGATCGATTGACAAGTGCAAAGAAAGGCTGTTTTAAAAATTATTAATATTTATTTTTTTTGAAAAAGCCACATAACAATTGACCATTTTTTATTCAGGAGAATTAAGTATGCAAGTCTGGGTATTATTAGGGTTGCACAATACTGGAATTCGGTACTGAAATTTTAAAACATACATTTCCAGCTGACATTTGAGCGCTGTTGAGCACGTTCTTAAACAGCGCTGATTTGCCATTGTGTTCACATGCTCAACAGAAATGACTGTGATTGGCCGTGAAGGTCATCAGTTCACCGAACTCACCGATGTTTACTGAGTGTAACCACAGATACAGGGCCACTGGAGTGTTTTAAAGCCGCGATTCATCAGCGGATCGCTCGTATGTCAGCTTATAGTCAAACCAGCTGATCGACGTGACTTTAAAACACTCCAGTGTCCCTGTATCTGTGTTACACTCAGTAAACAGTGGTGAGTTTGGTGAACTAATGACCTTCACGGCCAATCACAGTAATTTCTGTTGAGCACGTGAACACAACGGCAAATCAGCGATGTTTAAGAACGTTCTCAACAGCGCTCCAATGTTAGCAGGAAATGGACATTAAAACTTCAGTATCGATTGGTACCGAATTCCAGTATAGTGACAACCCTATTTACTATAATTTTTCTGCAGTGTAAACAACAGCAGCGTATACTGTGAACTGACAGAGCTCAGAGTCTGAAACCACACTCTCTGTGCCCTCGCTCACTAATCCCTACAGCAGATTACTAATACAGTTCACTTGTCATCTGGCAATAAATGTAGACAATTAAACATCACTAAAATGCTAAAGAAAAAAAAACTCTTGAAATGTCTTAAGGTCAATTAAATTATCTTTTAATGGTCTTATTACAGCCGTACTGATACCTAAAAAGAAACTATACATTCGAGAGGATTTGTGTTTGTGCACGCGTGCATGATACGCATACGCAGTTTACACACGAGTAGGCCCGTATGTACAGTGCTGAGTGTAATTGAGCACACCCCATTTTGAAAATGATTATTTATATCCATTTCTCAGTGAATATAGGCAATGTATTTTGGTGCATTTAAACAAAACAGATGTATTAAACAGATATTTATTAAAATGATATTTTAGTCACCGAACATATTTAGAAATTGAGAGAATACAATTAAACAAAAAAAATAAATAAATAAATAAAAAATAAAAATAAAATTACAACCTACAAAACTTCAACTAAATTTTTCTATTTTTTGCTTCTTCCTCTTTTTTTATTTAATATTTTTCTATAACATAAATTTGGCTGTACTAGTTTTTGGACCGTTATCGTAAATTATTTTGTTAGATGAGCTCCAGTACTGACTAATCTAATGTACAGTCGTGGCCAAAAGTTTTGAGAATGACACAAATATTAGTTTTCACAAAGTTTGCTGCTAAACTGCTTTTAGATCTTTGTTTCAGTTGTTACTGTGATGTACTGAAATATAATTACAAGCACTTCATACGTTTCAAAGGCTTTTATCCACAATTACATGACATTTATGCAAAGAGTCAGTATTTGCAGTGTTAGCTCTTCTTTTTCAGGACCTCTGCAATTCGACTGGGCATGCTCTCAATCAACTTCTAGGTCAAATCCTGACTGATAGCAACCCATTCTTTCATAATCACTTCTTGGAGTTTGTCAGAATTAGTGGGTTTTTGTTTGTCCACCCGCCTCTTGAGGATTGACCACAAGTTCTCAATGGGGTTAAGATCTGGGGAGTTTCCAGGCCATGGACCCAAAATTTCAATGTTTTGGTCCCCGAGCCACTTAGATATCACTTTTGCCTTATGGCACGGTTCTCCATCATGCTGGAAAATGCATTGTTGGAAGAAGTTGCTGTTGGAGGGTGTTTTGGTACCATTCTTTATTCATGGCTGTGTTTTTGGGCAAAATTGTGAGTGAGCCCACTCCCTTGGATGAGAAGCAACCCCACACATGAATGGTCTCAGGATGCTTTACTGTTGGCATGACACAGGACTGATGGTTGCGCTCACCTTTTCTTCTCCAGACAAGCCTTTTTCCAGATGCCCCAAACAATCGGAAAGGGGCTTCATTGGAGAATATGACTTTGCCCCAGTCCTCAGCAGTCCATTTGCCATACTTTTTTTTCAGAAGATCAATCAGTCCCTGATGGTTTTTTTGGGTGAGAAGTGGCTTCTTTGCTGCCCTTCTTGACACCAGGTCATTTTCGCCTCACTGTGCGTGCAGATGCGCTCACACCTGCCTGCTGCCATTCCTGAGCAAGCTCTGCACTGGTGGCACTCCGATCTCACAGCTGAATCCTCTTTAGGAGACAATCCTGGTGCCTGCTGGACTTTCTTGGACACCCTGAAGCCTTCTTAACAACAATTGAACCTCTTTCCTTGAAGTTCTTGATGATCCTTTAAGTTGTTGATTTAGGTGCAATCTTAGTAGCCACAATATCCTTGCCTGTGAAGCCATTTTTATGCAACGCAATGATGGCTGCACACGTTTCTTTGCAGGTCACCATGGTTAACAATGGAAGAACAATGACTTCAAGCATCACCCTCCTTTTAACATGTCAAGTCTGCCATTCTAACCCAATCAGCCTGACATAATGATCTCCAGGCTTGTGCTCGTCAACATTCTCACCTGAGTTAACAAGACGATTACTGAAATTATCTCAGCAGGTCTTTTAATGACAGCAATGAAATGCAGTGGAAAGTTTTATTCCAGGATTAAGTTAATTTTCACGGCAAAGAAGGACTATGCAATTCATCTGATCCCTCTTCATAACATTCTGGAGTATATGCAAATTGCTATTATACAAACTTAAGCAGCAACTTTTCCAATTTCCAATATTTATGCAATTCCCAAAACTTTTGGCCACGACTGTATATACACAAATATAATATTGTATAGCTTCCTACTAAAAATATGAATTTAAATGAGATGTGAGGGGTGTACCTATATATGCTGAGCACTGTATGAGAGTTCACCCCTCACAAACCTCTTTTAAATTAATATTTTCTATAGGAAGCTTATATGTGTGCGTATACATTAGTCAGTACTGAAGCCAAATCTGGAGCTAATCGAACAAAATAAAGGTCCAAAATGACCACTTAAATTTATATTAGGGAAAAATATTCAACAAATGTAATAACCAAAATTCAAGAAACTAAATTGATAAAATTGTTGAAATTTTGTAGTTTGTATTCCCCCCCCCGCAATATTTTGCATGAGTTTAATTGTATGATCTTTCGATTTCTAAAGATGTTTGGCGACTGAAATATTATTTTAATAAATATATCTGTTTAATAAATCTGTTTTGTTTAAATGCACCACAATGTGACTGATATTCACTGAGAAATGGATACAAATATTCATTTCCAAAATGGGGTGCGCTCAATTATGCTGAGCACTGTATGTGTGCATGATACGCATACACAATTTACATGAGTAGCAGAGTGTATGTGCGAGTGTGCAACATTGACATCACTGGCATTAAAGGTGCAGTAGGTGATCTGCCAAAATGCTAACAGGTTAGGATATCTTTGAAACAGTCCCTGCCCTGCCATGTCTCCTGAAATCACAAACGCGCACATTAAAGATGACAGAGACCCACTAGATCATGTCGTTCGCCAGTTAGAAAACTTTATAGATTATAATAATGCAATTCTGAATGAAAAACTATTATATCTAGCACATTTTCAGTTGTGTAGCAAGCAAAACTTGTCAATGTTCTCACTCTCTTATTCGTTGTCCTAAAGCCACTACTGTATGCTCAGTGGTTGGCCGGCGGCGTGCAGGAATTACACTTATTACGAAGCCATACTTACATGCTATTTCAGACTGAATATTCAGAGTAGCGGTGAACAATATCGGGAGCGCGTCACAGGCTGTCATTGTTCAAAAATGACCCAATGTCAATATAAAAGCAACTTCAGCTCAGTAACGCAGGCTAGGCGGAATAGCGCTATTTACTGATGTTTTGTTGTTAAACTAAATAAAAAAAATCTACATTATCGATGCTGTAAAAGGACCTTATGAAACTGAAAAGTCACATCAGTCTTTTGTCGGGAGATTTCAGTGGCTGAACAACACTTCTGTGCATATAGTCCATTCATAAAACAACACAATCTACATCAGCTTTGCGTGACTAAAATAGTTTTAAACAGAACATTACCGGTCTAAAAGAAATACTTTAGCCATGATGTCATGCTTCCTCCACATTTTTTAGTTTTATGCCTTACTCAGAATATAAAAATACATTTAGATCATTTACTTTAATCATTACTATTGGAATGTGAAGAGACTTTCAACCAGCACAACAAAAGATGTTTTTGAAGACAGTCTGTGCCTACTGCACCTTTAAGTTAATAAGTTGTTTTGCAGATTAATGTTGGCGTGTACTGTATAGAGCACATGACTTTACCATCGGTACAAGACAGAAACGAGTACATTAAGATCAAAAGGGTGTTTAATATTTTTTTGCAAAAAGGAAAAAAACAAAAAGAAACAAGTAAAACAGTTTGTGTTGATTGATTTTTACAAAATCATAAGCATTTCACAAATCCATCACACACACTAAACGCCGGATTGAACAGTTTGGAAATTAAAAAGTAACAAAAATAACATCTGGCCCAATTTCCCCATCATACTAGAGCAAAATCATCCTTTAAAGCCGATCTGTCGCCGGGTTTTGGAAAATCCTTACAGGACTGAAGGGTTTCAAAGCTGCAGCTCAGATCATCATCATCATCCTCACAGTAGATTGAACATGTATGGGGAAAAACGGCTCCGTTCAGAAAGTATATGCAGGACACTCATGCAACAGAAAGGTATGCAGACACAAACCTCTCCCCGAACCCACTGTACCCCCACCCCGCAATAAAGGTCTGGAATGGCATCAAAAGAGGTCTTCAATATGGCCGGCCGCGTCTCTCCTCTCTGTGGTCTCCCCTTAAACAAGCAGCAGGACACAAGAGTCAGCCAAAAAAAAAAGCCATGTGTCATTGAGTTTTATGCACACTGTGTTGTCAAAAGTATCGTGTTCAGTACCAATCAGTGGAACAATACTGCATATGCTGGATCTTGTTAATAAAGCAAAAAAAATTAATATAAAACTTGACAAGATGATCATTTTGGATAGAATTCATAATTTTACATTAGTCCCTTTCACACATACAGACCTTTCCAGAAAGGTACCGGAAAGAGATCATGTGTGAACAGGGCCTTTCAGTAAATACCGGTAAACTTGTTCTGGCAATTTTCCGGAAAGAGAAGAAGTTGTAACATCACCAGTAATTTGCTGGAAGCTGCTGTGTGTGAATGCAGAAGGAAAATTGCCAGAAAGAGCGCGTTCACGTGTCGAATGTGCTGATAGGAGACGTCTACTCCAGCCAATCAGAACATTCAGAGGCATTCACATCTGTGCCGTTTATGAAAATTAAAGCCTTTGAATGTTTTTCCAGACACATTTAGCTGCTAGATGTTAGTCAGATAACGTTTCTATGTTCCTTCTTAATGCCAACTGTGTAAAAAAGTATCGGTAAAATGCTTATGATAAACCGCTGTTTGGTTACCTTCAAGCTTTGCTTGAGTTTCGTGACGCGTGTGCATGTGAAGTGCTCCGGTGAGCACCTGCACACATTATGTACATCTCGACATGCGAAAGTGTTCCTCCATATGTTTTCATCGAAGTTGTTCACAATACTTATCCATCCACAGAATTTGTAATGTAGTCAAATGTGTAAACATTTAGCTGCGTTTCGCGCTTCTGCCTTTGGATGTCTCTGGGACGAAGCAGCTGCATGAATGCTAAAGCTTTAAATAAAAGTGAAACCATCAACAAAAGCCAGGCCCCTTCTATGTGTACAAACACAAGCGTAGCCGTTTAGAGCTCATTTCTGGTTAACGATGTCAGAATTTACCGGTATTTTGGTATGGATGTGTGAAGAGTCTTTTTCAGGAAAATTACAGAACGTCCGTGCCTTTGTCAACAGCGCTTTAATTTACCGGTAAAGTCGTTCCGGAAATTTACCGGTCTCACTGTGTGAAAGGGGCTATTGATTGGGTTTGGTACGAGAGTGCATCTGCATAAAATATACACAAAATAAAATAAAAAGATGAAAACAGAACAAATGCATAAATATACAATTAATATTTGTTAAAGGTGGCAAACGTTATAATTTCCTGTCCCCAAATGGTTTAAACTCACTTAAAATCTTATGTGACGGGCTTTAAAACACATCCAAGTAAACATTTCACACTATTAGATTAAAGTCTGCAGTGACTCCGCTAAAACACGTTCTGATCTGTGATTCCTGGTTAATTGTAATCCTAATTCAACATAACAGATCCTTTAATGTGACTATTGCAGATTCAAGATTGCAATATCGACGCTGAAACGATGTACTGTGCAAGTAGTGAAGACCATTAACTTTAAACGTGATTAGTTTCACACGAGCGGGCTTATTCTAAATGAAAAGTCCCCATGCATACAGTTGAAGTCAAAATTATTCACCCTCCTGTAATTTTTTATTTCAAAAATATTTCCCAAATGATGAACAGATTCAGGATTTTTTCACAGTATTTCCTATAATATTTTTTCTTCCGGAGAAGGTCTTTTTTTTTTTTTCCGGCTACAATAAAAGCAGTTTTTAATTGTTTTAAACCACTTTAAGGTCAATATTATTAGCCCCCTTAAGCAATATTTGTTTTGGATTGTCTACAGAACAAACCACTGTTATACAATGACTTTCCCGATTACCCCAACTTGCCTAATTACTAGTATCTTGAAAAATGTATAGTAAAATAATATCTACTGTCATCATGGCAAATATAAGAAATCTATTATTATTATTATTATGTTTAAAAATTTGTTCTCCATTAAAATCTGTTAAACAAGTGAAACAACATAAAATAATTAAAATGGACCAGGAGGGCTAATAATTCTGACCTTAATGCGGAGTTCAGACTGCATGATTTTAGCCCCGATTTTGACTCAGACAGGTTGAGAAATTGCAGACAAATGCCTGAAATCACCAGCAAATTCTGTGCTCGTTCAAGTGATGAACAATCACACAGTGTGAACTATCAAAGATGCCATCTGAGAGAATCGCCACTGAGTCGCCGACACCCATG
This sequence comes from Danio jaintianensis, assembly GCA_903798115.1. NCBI lineage: Eukaryota > Metazoa > Chordata > Actinopteri > Cypriniformes > Danionidae > Danio > Danio jaintianensis. The sequence continues at coordinate 2,524,778 of CAIGQV010000733.1, read as the reverse complement.
AGATATTTGGCATGCTAAATATCTGAAGCTGTCGGCGATTCAAATCATGGCGTGTGAAATGTGTTCTGGTTGAAAAAAACATCAGCGATTACCGACAGCCAATGAGAGAGCAGCATCCACTAGTATGGGTATCTGCAGGCCAGCAGGAGGTTGGGGGAAGAGTTAAGGGCTTCTTTTCGACCGAAGAAATGGAGGAAAATCTAGTGTAAATTTGGCAGCAGCACCAGTGTCTGTTTGACGTGTCATCTGAGCAATACCACAACCGGCTCGATAAGTTAAAAAATTGAGGAGAAATTGCTAATTCCCTTCAAAATCCAGGTGAGCAAAAGTACATTTTCTACCCCAATAAAGGCTTCTTTCTCATTATGTAGTTAATAACAAAAGATATACTACGTGACCTCGCGTTGTTTCCATGTCACTTCTCATGCGTGTTTGGTTGTGAGCTGTAGTTTGTGGACAAAGTTGTCGGCGATTCTTCCTATTGCAAAATCATGCAGTGTGAAACCCCCTGTCGCCGATTCTTCTTGCAGTGTGAACACAGTCGCCGATTCTTCTTGCAGTGTGAACACAGCAGCGGCGAATCGCTACCCCAGATAGTCATGCAGCATAAAAACATCTGCGACATAACTACTTTGAATATTGTGCAGTCTGAACATTGCATAACTCTATACCCCATTAGTATGGTGTTGCTGAAGTGCTTTTTTTTTTACCTTCCACCCATTTTGTATCCTCCGCCTCCACGATCTCCTCCTCTAAATCCACCTCCTCTTCCCCCTCTGAAGCCGCCGCGGTCCCCATGATCTCCTCCATAACCACCGCGGCTGGCACGATCTGGGAAAAAGTAAAGAAATCACAACAATTATCAGCTAGAATTCACACTCCTAGACGAAATCTGGAAAATTCTCGGAGTAAAAAGCTGGATTTCCATAAACTATAATGAACAGAACAACAAGGCACTGTTCTGTTCATTATAGCTCATGGAAATTCAGCTTTTTAGTCAAAGTCAGGTTTTTTTCCTAAGAGTTGAAAGTCTTTCTATTAATTCTTTAATATAAAAGTGATATTTATATAAAATATTTGTTGGTAAATGCAGGGTTCAGGGCTAAGGATTTTTTCTACTGGCCCGATCTGGCAAGTGGTTCAGATTTTTTCTTGCCCTGCCAAAATTTTCACTGGCCCCACCAAAAAAAAAAAAAATAGTTAATAGTCATTTCTTAGCCACATTTTAAATAATGTGTCAAAAGCCAAACAATTGTATACATACACTTTTTATTCAGCATAACTTTTCTTTAAACACAACTGACAATTAAAAAAATTGTTAGCGAAAAGGTGCACTTTAATTTTGACACCCAGACATCGTCACCAAATATAATTCAGACAGGTAAGACTCTCATACATGGCCTCATTTCAGTTGCCAAGTTTTATAAAAATCTATTGAATTAATCTACTTTAAAAAAATAAAATAAAAAAACGTTAGCTAGAATTAGGCCTATGCATTATAGGCTTAAATTATAGAGAGAAATAACAGATGAAGCGAGACTGCAGTCAGATCATGAAGCAGATCAATGTTGATCTTTCTTTCGAGGTGTCAGTGCACAAATGTATATGTGGCTATTACAAAACCATAATACACTGATATAGCCTGGTTCGTTAGTTTGTTGGATCATTTTGCTTTCTCACTACAATCGATCCGCTCCAGAGTTTGTTTCGATCGAGCAGAGACCTCCTCATTCAGGCGATGTCGGACCGACTGATTTGGCGTGGATCCGATTGCGGGATTACGCCAAACGAACCGCGCTAACTGGGCAAACGAGATGGGTTCTGAAACAAACGTCTAGATATGAAAGCACCTCAAGACTGTATTTGCACACAATTGACAAACAGTCGTAACCAAATTAAACTTTAGTGACAAGGCAGCACTGGCCCGAGCGTTTCACACGCTGGCCCCGGGCCATCGGGCAGTCCTTATTGTCGAGCCTTGAAATGTTTTAATATGAAACAGCTATAGATTTGAGCGTTATATCAGCTTCTATCAAATTGTGTGATAAATTATCCATCGTTGTGCTCACAATAATTATTTCATGATGAGTTGTTCCATCTCAAACAGTTTTAATATTTTGCAATTTATCATGAAAATAATGAGCACAAAGATGGATAATTTAGGTCACAATTTAAAAATCACAAAAATTCACAAGCTTGGTGAATGCATGCGACTTCAGTGACTGTCAATCAACAAACGGGCATAAAACAGCTCTGGAATCTATTCAAGTTCCTGATGACTTAAAGAAAATATAAAATTGCCTGACTTCTAGCTGTGACAAGGGTTCTTACACCTTTTCCAAAGTCAAATTTAAGCACTTTTCCAGGTGCATTTTCAAAATATTCCAGCACTTTGTGGCAAAATACACATTTACATCACATTATATCAGATATCTGCTACAGCATACATTTGTTAATCTGTAGTACCGTATAGTATTCCAAGAACAAAAACAAAAAGGCAAGCTTGCATTAAGTCTAACATTGAATAGTCATTTACTCTTTAAAAAATGTCATTTAACCACATCTTAAGAGTCATCTTTCATCTTAAATCTGTAGTTATTGCAATTTCCTGCATCGTTCACTCTTGAACTGGTAATCTAATCAAGCATTTTGTCTAGTTTACCACTGTTTAATCAAATGCAGATTAAAAAGCCACATGTGCAGACTCCAGAGTTTACATTATGCAAGTGCAATTTTTTTTTTTTTTTTTAATACATAGACATAAAATGTAAATAATTTGTCATCTATTTATTAGGAAATTATGAAAGCAACATTTATAATTTAAGCAGCTTCAAGCACTATTTAAAAATCTATGCACTTTTCAAACCTTGCGAAAACTAAAATGGCACAGAATTTAATGCAGGAATTTTAAAGATGCAATATGTAAGTTTGACACACAATGGTTGAACTAGGTATTGCACTCCTGGATTAAAACAAACGCAAGTTGCCAGATTTAAACAGTGTTCTATATAAAAGCAATGACACCTGATAGAAGGAATATTTTGCATATTATAAGGAGTTTGTCGTAACCAACACCTTGAATTTTTATATTAAGTTTTCGATTTCTCACAGGTGAACAACAGAAAACTATGACAATTATCAGCTTAGGTACACCTCATGTGCTTTATTCAGTGTTAAATGCTAATAATGTGAGTTTGAATGCCATTTTACATGACATTTATTGCCATACTACTGAAAGCAGCAGCAGATAGTTCACCTCAGATCTTGAAAATAAAATAAACCCTTTGAAATTGAACTTTAGAACTAAACATATCAGTGATTCAGCATCTACATTTAATAATGTTAGAGGTTTAACATGTATTAATTAGATTATAAACCATTTCGTGTGTGAGTGCATATTCTGTGCTTCTGAATGGCTGTATTTAAATTTCTGTCGTGTTTCATCTGGTGCAAACAGCCAAATTGTTTATCACTGCAAATCTCATCACAAAGCGTGTTGTTAGGACGAGGGGTTGCAATGTAACCTGCTCACCTAATGTTTACGCTCGTAATATTTATATTATTTGCTAATTAATAACCTCATGTGAAACTCTGAATCTGCTACTGTCCACCGGAGGTCGCATTTCGGTCACAGACGCATGCTTTGAGAGCATTCCTGACTGAATAAATCAAATACATTTTCCATCAAGGCAACCCAGAGTGCTGAAATATAATTGACTAAACTGGCATTGGACAGGTTAAAATTACCAAAAACAAAGAAAGACGTTCCAGCACAGAAAACATATGTTCAAAGCAGAATATCTGATTTCAGCATTGTTTTTCAGATAAACAAGAATGTTCACTCAGCATGTTTCTGAAATATTTACAAATATATTATGGTATTTTTATGCTTTAGAGTCAAACACTTACACACAGCACCTATAAGCCTTTGGGGAAAAAGCTTCGCAAAAAACAAACAGCAGCAGGAAAAACTCAATTAGGCTGATGTTTTATTAAACTCACCACCACCACCGTCCCCTTCTGGTTTAGGTGTGCCACACCGGTTGCATTCATATCGTCTGGCGAAGTTCATGTTGCCACAAGAACTGCAAGAGGAATGAGTTTGAGTAAATAAATCTGGACTAGACGTTCAGCTGCAAATATATTTACACAATAAAAAGTTCAAACCTGTTAGGACAAGGCCAGTCTCCGCCCCGGACATCAAATGACGGACCCCCACCAAAGCCGCCACCACCACCACGGCCTCGAAAACCTTTACATGAACACAAATTAATATTTTAATACAGTGGTCCCTCGTAAACCACTTTTCTCAGACATGCATTGACATTTCCACACTCTTTTCTCTTGTTTAAACACTCAAAGTTCAAACCTTCGTAGAAAAATAAGTGTAGTACTATAGATTGAAACCAAAGATCAAAACCTGTTGTGAGGCGCAAACATTCATCGCTGTCCGCAAAAGGTTCATAAAGCTTTAAGTCTCCAAAGCTTTAAGACGATGTGCGGGGTGCGACCTCATTTACGATGGTCTTGCTGCAGACAGTTACAACCCTTTTTGCATCCTTGTTGAAACTCACACTGCTAGCGATCGAAGATTTATGTTAATTTGGCAAGCTGAACTTCAATCTTCAAATCTATTTTAAGAAACAACCTATTTCATAAAAAACCTTAATGCACAGCTACTGTTTTTCAGCCAATGATAAACCTCCAGTGAAAGGTTGATGTGACCATTTTCAATTTCATCAGGTTTCTTTTACAGCACCGATGTTGTGATGGAATTAAAATACAATCAGTTAAATAGACTTAAGCATTCATTTAGTTGCTCAAGCATAAAACGAGATGAAAGCAGCAGGCTAGCACAGAAACTCCATGAAAATACTGGGGTAAAATAAATTAATATTTTAAAGACATGGCGGGGAACAATGTCATTTAATGCAGTGCTTCTTGTCCATTCTGAGACCCACTTTATATCGTATATCAATCTGGCAGTGAAGATCACTGATTTTTAAAGAAATCAGATCTTAAACATGGCGATATTGTAATGCCAAAGACAGTTCACCAGAAGCGATTGAACTGGCTGAAAATTAAAAGTCTGTTTGCATATACACCATAAGCGGGATTTGGATATTTGACACGATCCAGGATGGTTTCGTGCTTCAGAACTCATCCCAGACGTGTCACTGCAACAGGTCTGGAAGCTCAAACCAGCTAGAGAGAGAGAGATCAGGCTTATTTCATATAAACAGGATGAGATCAGGTCATTTCAAGCAAAGGTGATAGTGAAAGTGCTTTTCTTACAGTAGTACCTACAGGTTATATACATACATACCGCATTAATTTGGGGAAAAAAGCAGAATGGTAAAAATGTTAAAAAACTTTAAGGTAATCTACACTCCAAAATAAAGGTAGGACAAAAATAAAACTCGCCAAGGGTTTAAGAGACCATTTATTAGTAACTATCTAGGCTAATTTTAAAGATACCAATATGGACTTTCTAGATACAAACACGCACTTTTAAAAAGGTACCGACCCAGCAATTTAAGTACAATTTCTGAGTGTATGAATAGACAGGCCTAATTGCGAAAAAAAAAGAGAATATTGACTGTCACAATAATCAATATATCAACTTATCGTGCAATACTTGGAGATGACCTCAATAATTCTTGCTGTTGTAATATACACTTACAAATTCAGTCACAGTCAGTTTATAATTGGCCACACACACACACACACTATAGAATTTAAATAACCTTAAGAATGATAAGTATTTTAAAGTGTTTATGGCTATTTGAATTATTATGCTGTTATACAAGTGGCATAAAATGATCTTAAAATGACAATATCGCTTATGGAAACTTCTGTGACAATATAAATCGCATAACAAAACTTCCTTATCGTGACAATGCATATTACATTGCAAATAGGCCTATGTAATAATTTATGGAAGTCAGGCACATGTTTTGACAGCCAATATTTGGGTGAGACAGGGCAGGAGATGCAGACACTTCTCAAAACTTAATTTTGCATTTAATACAAATTTAGATTTAAGTATAGGTTTTGACATACCACCACGACCTCCTCGGCCGCCGCTGCTGCTGCCACCGCCGCCTCCACCTCCACCTCCACCTCTCTGGGTGAACTCAGCTCTTCTGGTGGCAAACGACACCTTGATGGGACTACCATTAAACTCTTTTCCTACATTCCCAAGAAACAAAAAATTAATGAATGCTATTAAAGTGGGAAAAAAAGTCTACAAGGTTATTTTTCGTACCATCAAACCAATCAATGGCCGCTTTGGCCGAGGGCGGGTCATCAAATGAGACCGTGGCTTCACCCTTCAGGCGTCCCGTGGCTTTATCAGAGTACAGATTGATCATAGGTTTGCCAGTCTTCTTGTTGACCTGTTTAAGAGATTGTTTATTTATTGGCACATCAGCAACTTATGGCTATTTCATGACAAGATCAATATACATAAAACATTACAACTTCATATTCCAATAAGAGATAGAGATATATAAATAAAATTCACAAAAACTGCATATTCAAAGTTAAACATGATTTTTCAATTCAATATTTGATAAATAACTTAATTCATACGGGTGATACCTTTTTAAAAGGTTATAGTTATTTTTTTACTTATTGGTTATGCAAAGAGGTACACAAATTACACTGAATCACATGCAAATGGAGAGACAAAGAACATGGAAAAAAAAAAAAAAGTACAGGCAGGTGTGTGGAGACAGGTCAAAGTGCATAAAAAAACAAAATATATACACAACATGCATAACAGTAGAAAGCATTATTATAGGTCATAACTATCAAAAAAAATTTGAAGTGAATAATTTAGATATAAATAAAACAGAACAAAACCAATCAGTGGTAGGGAATGACAACAATGATAGCAATACTGGCAGTTACTACTACTACTTATAAAGAGCTGCTTGACACGAGATTGTTTATTAAAACCATCCAGCTTTATCTGGTGTAAATTAAAGTTCTCTGGGTGAGTAAACTTGCCTTTATGATCCCGATTTGTTTGAAATAGTCACCCACTTCCTGAGCAGTGACATCCTCCCCGAGACCTTGGACAAAGATGGTATTATTGTCCGAGTTATCCTGATCGCCGTCTGCAATTAGAAGAATAAATCCAAATTCAAGTCATGGCTTGACTTTGATCAAATACTACGGCTGCACAATATTGGAAAAGTTACATTTAAATAAATACTTTTTTTTTTACAAATACAATTACAATTTTAATAATATACAATTTTAACAGATGACTCAGTAAAGAATTCATCATTTTAGATTAATTTGGATGATTTCATAGAGGACCATATGTGCATAAACTACAATTTAAAAATGATTTGATTTGTATTGCCACTCTTCATAGAAAGATTAAAAATACGGGAGAATCCCGGGAAAAATAGGAAGGTTGACAGGTATGTAAATTGTGCAGCCCTATGAAATACTCTAAATGGTGCTTACCGTCATCCTTTTGACTGTAGTCTTTGGGTCCTAAAAACAACAAGACATGAAAGGAAAAAAAAAAAAAACAACAACTTAAGAACTTGAGAAAGAAACGTCACAAAGTCATGAGCCCTAATTACTAAAGTCTAGCAATAAAAATAAAGCAGTTTTGCTATAGACTCAACCTTTCTTTAAAAAACAAAAAAAAATTATTTAGCTATTCACCAGAGCATCCAAAAATGCTACAGCATTTCCAGCACCTCTGTACACCAGCACAAACTGAGAGTCTATCAAAAAATAAATCCAAGTATTGATCTAACATCATGTTGTTTCTTCTTCCCCATGTGCAGCTGACATCCCGAACACTGGCATCTAAAGCTACATTTCCTCATGCAACAGCACCTTTTTCATTAAAGAACAGTTAGCTCACAAAAGCACTACCAGAGAGAAGAGCAATAAACACAATAAGGTGATGTTCCTTTTGGTTGACATAAAAAAAAGAAAAAAAAGAAATGGTGGCTCAAGAGTTCATTTGCTCAGCTAAATCTTTTTGCATTTATTTCCTTTCCCCCACTGAGACAGTTCTGATGCTCGTCACTTACCACCGTAATTTTTGTAGCCACCACGGTCACCACCACTGCAGAGGAAAAAAATTGAAGATATGACGGCTTTCCTTTGTTGAAACCTGGGAGAGCAATGCTCCCCTCTTTATCAGTATTCCTGTCATGGTTTACTACTGAGGAGAAATCGGCTCCCATTGACAGCTGGGTTAAAGATGGCGGGCCCAATGTGCATGAATCATTTCAGATCGAAACCGAAAGGCAAATTAGAATTTTGGGTTTAAGATTGAAGCGTGCTCTCTGAATGCAACTAAACCAGAGAGGAGCAACGGAGAACAACCTCCCTGCTCTCTCTTTAGATTAGCGTCAATTGAAGCTAACTGTCGACGCACTCGTGTAGACGAGCGCACACTCTTTCCTTCCATTATGAGTGAGGTCCATTATGAGGTCCAACTTTAATTTCACTCACTTTGATACCTGTAGTATAAAATGTAGACCAGTTAACACAAAAAAGAAACAACACTGTACAGACACCGATTCATGTGGAGTGACTGAGAATTGCTCCTTGTAGCTTAGCTTTCCAAATGTGAACACTCTCCCAAAGGGAAGCAGGAAGAACAATGATTGAGAACAACGCAAGTCCAGAAGAAATGAGCTTTAAAAAGAATTCATCCAGGTAAAAAAAAAACACAAAAACCACAACATTTGTTGGATGACGTGTAGTAGAATTGGTTTTAGATTAGCATTTAAATTATGGTAATACAACCACTAAATTTAGCCCTGAGAAATGCGTATAAATGAGCAAAGGCTCTTCTCAAGGCTCTCCTAAAGTGAAGTCAAACATTGAAGGGCTCTCACTGATTAGAACGCACAAAACCTTGAGGACAAATATCCATAATGTGACGGATGTCATTTTCATTTGTGCATTTTGAGCTGAAACTAGGGCTGCACAATATATCGTTTCAGCATTGATTTCACAATGTGCACATCCACAATAATCAAATAATGAGATATGCAATGTTGAGTTTGAATTATAGTTGACCAGGAGCCACGGAATTGTATTTAATTACTGGATTTATACAGAATTTATGGAATAAAAAGGTTCTCACAATTTGTGTCTTGTTTATAGTCCATATATCTACATTTTAAAGTGAAAACAAGACTCTTACTTACCCCACTGGCAGATAATATTACTTTTTTTAAAGGTGCAGTATATGCAAGTTAGACACCCAGTGGTTAAACTAGGTATTGCACTCCTGGATCAAACCATCAAGTGTGCCTGACTATCGAGCCTGAATAGCGTTGTAAATTAAAGCAACCGCACTTAACCACCTCAGGGCTCGAAATTCTCATCGCATATGCGCCCGAAATTTTATCTGTGTGACCTCAAAATATATTTGGGAGTGCATAAAATTGCTGTGCGACGCGTTTTCACAGCAAAATGTTCACCTCGTGAGCAGATTTAGGAGACATTCACGCAGAATGCATCTTTGCACCAAAATGCTTTAAAACAGTTGATATGTCAACTTGCTGCAGTAAACAAATCCCACAATGCTTGCCCCGCCTTCAAGCTCTTCTGATTGGCCCACTGCTCTAGAACAGAACGCGAATGGATTGGTTAATATCAGCTGTCAATCTCTCAGTTCAGATGACAGAGCTACAGCCACGAAAATGTAAAGGTCTGGATACAAGAGAATGAAAATAACACTGACAGATTTCGTTTTAGAAACCACCTAAAGTTACAAATAATGGCACATCTCAGTGATCATGTTGTGAATGTTAATCCACCTTTTACACTTTTCAAAGAGTGGATAAAAGACTTCCAGTGGGTTAAAGTCCGCTATGAAAATGACTAAAGCCATTCACTGTAAAGCCGGTGGGACGGAGTTTTCAGGTGCGTTTTCCACATATACACATTTTAAGCACGAGATGTTTATCTAATCCTTTAATCGTCACGATGCTGTCAGTCATGCGACTGGCACCACGTTCACCATCGCAAAAGAGCTTGCATTTACTAAGATTAAACTAATATTGCAGCTCATGAAAAGACCGTTACTGCTATTAAGATAATAAGCTAAGCTAATAAAAAGTTATTAGCTAACAGCAAAGTTATTGTCGTTAACTTAGTTCATCTCATTCACATCAAGAAGTGTGTGCAGGGCCGGTGGGCGCATGCAGATTTTTTGTTTGTTAGTTTTGATTTTAAATACAATAAATCTGTTTATATAAAACTTTTAGTAACAGCGCTCATTTTTTGGTGGGTGCGCCTAAATTTTTTAAGTTAGAAGCACCGGTGCTACCAAGCAAAAAGGTTAATTTCAAGCCCTGCACCTCATGTGGAACTCCAAAATGAGATACAGATTCAGAGTCTGCTACTGTCCACTGGAGGTTGCATTTTTGGTGGCAGGCACATACTTTGAGAGTCTTTCTGACTGAATGAAAGAAATAAATATGCTTTTTACACCAATGCAACCCAACTTACATACAGCACCTCTAAGGAAAAGCTCTTCATTTTGACTTATTTCTTGTGAAGTTAAAAAGAAAATATTTTTACTTGATCTAAGACTTTTAGATATTTGGACTAGAAACGAGACAATGTAAAGTAAGAAAAGCATTTTTTGCATTGCGATTGTTCAATTTCTGTACCTGAATACAGTTAGACTCCCCAGAAAAGAGTCAAATAGTGCTATAAAAACTATTCATATCGCAACATCTGTTTTTTCCAATATCGTGCAGCCCTAGCTGTATCATGTCCTGGATATAATGCATTTTAATAGATAAAAATAGTCCCCATAAGGAGAGAAAGAGGGCTACTGGAAAACAATAAGCCTAAAACATTCAATTGGGTGGAGTGTCACTTCACAGAAACAGATGGGGCTCTATAAAGAGAGTATAACCTTTCAAAAGCTAATACATTACCCATTTAGAAGAAAGTCACATCGTTAACACCTTCAAGCCTATGCACTTGTTCATGAGTGTGATATAATACCTTCAAGGGTGGGCAGACTTACCCCATACTGGAGGGTGGGCCTCCGCGGCCACCTCTGTCATAGCCTCCGCGATCATAACCTCCACGCCCTCGGCCCCTGTAACCCTCAGACCGGTCTGAGCCTCCATCATCCCCAAACCTGCGGCTGTCCCCTGAGGAGGTCAAATTGGTTAACAAACATCAAGACAATTCTGTACCAAAAAAAAAAAATATATATATATAATAATAATAATAAAATAAATAATAATAATCTTTTGCACAGACAATTGCCTCACATGACATTGCAGAATATGCTTAACCACATGCACTGCATATAGTAGAGAGAGAGAGAGAGAGAGAGAGAGAGAGAGACAGAGATATCAGCTTCTCTGGCCCTGTCATGAGCTTAAGTTTACCACATTCTATAAATATCACTTCTATAATTATAAAAATATTTTATAGAGCTTCTCTCTCTCTGCCCCTAGAGCACAGGCGTATTCTAGACACTTGAAGGTGTTTGCTGGTGTGTTACTATGGTTAAGGCGCACCAGTCTATTGTGCCATCACGGCTTAACTGCTAATTTCTCCAGAGTTCATAGGTAATGCTGCAAACTCACATGCTTTAAAAAGTTTAAAGCTTCCAGTTTTAAATTAGAAAGTCATTTATTAAAATTATTATTGAGCTCAAATGTTTTTTTTCATGTTACATTTTCTTACGTCGCAAAATACAGACTGAATATTGAAAAGTCGGTTAATCAGAATCTAAAATTAAAGTAAACATTGTTGGAAAAATTATAATGACAGTAGCCCAAATAACATTAGCCCTTTTGCTGTATCAGAATTAGACATGTCATTTATTAAAAGAATGTCTCTATTACGAACATCTAGCAACCTCGCTCTTTCAGTTTTTTATAACATGGCCTTGAGAATAACCTTTTTAAATACTGTATTATAAGGCTATGTATTTTACGCTGGTGTATGGCATTTCTAAATAGTATTACAAGTAGGCATTACAATATGGTATTCATATGCAAGTCAAACAATATAGAGAATGTATTGAGCAAACATGCTTGATCAATGCTGGCAGTTTAAATTGATTGCTAATTTTTTTTAGATTAAAGTAGTAAAAGAGCAAATAATTACCATCATTTCGTCTCACATAGCCACCTTGAGAGCCTTCATATGAGCCACTGGACTGCCCATACCCTCCTCCACCAGAACCTCCTCCAGACTGCTGTCCGTAAGAGCGCTGCTGGCCATAGGACTTATCCCCATAACTGTATTAAGACAATTTAAGACTCTTTAAAATGGCCTAAAATGTTGTTTTTATTTAATATATAGCTCACCCAAAAATGAAAGTGTACTCGTTCTTAAGTGGTTCCAAATTAGGCATGGGACGATAACAGTTTTCAAGGTTTACCATGCTTTGGAAAAGTCAAGGTTTTCTGTTATACCGTTCCTAAGGTTTTAACATTTTTTACATGTTTTTTTACAATTATTTTATTTAGTTATTTAGGGCAACAGTATCTTCTGCAGAAAAGCACCTCCACATCAAAAGCTACTGGTCAGCCCACAGTTCATCAAACATTTGAGAAACAAATCGCTTATAAACCAACATCCTCTGCTGCTATGTGCATCCTATGT
>CAIGQV010000733.1:2442983-2466429 GCA_903798115.1 Danio jaintianensis | reverse complement strand
CAACATTTTTGAGTGATCCAATAATCCATCAATACATTCATTCCTCAGTTCGTCCACTTCACTACATGTTGTCACAGAAACACAAACTTGATTTCAGTTGATCAGTGGTACTGTAATTGTAAAGAAACACTGTGTTTGCAGTGATAATATCTTAATATGTGGCACATCACAAAATGCATTCGTGTCTTCAAGCTGTGTTAGCTTGAATAAATGAGGTTGTGCTGGAAACAGGAAGTGCTCGTGTAGGATGTACATTGACATTCAGGTCTCACATGCACAGTTCACATCAGTACTTCAAAAAAATACCTTGCACAAGCTTAAATTATAATATCTGAATATTTAGTCTTTAATGCTTTAAGTGAAAAGCCAACAAATTAAAACATGACCAAATGTTACATGGAGCTGTTTTTAAAACAAAAAAGTGGGATAAATGCTAACATGCTAACTTCCTGTACAGGAAGAATACCATATAATACAGCAGAATACCATATTACAACACTGCTTAACAAATCTAATCTGACAAATTTAGATAGCCCTAAAAAATAGAACTGAAATGTTCCTTAATAGCATCTGGAAACATGCTAAAATTGATACAGAATATCAAACGGGGTGGCACGGTGGCTCAGTGGTTAGCACTGTGGCCTCACAGCAAGAAGGTCGCTGGTTCAAGTCCCGGCTGGGTCAGTTGGCATTTCTGTGTGGAGTTTGCATGTTCTCCCTGTGTTGGCGTGGGTTTCTTCCAGGTGCTCCGGTTTCCCCCACAGTCCAAACACATGCGCTATAGGTGAATTGGGTGAACTAAATTGGCCGTAGTGTATGTGTGTGTGTCAATGTAAGTGTGTATGGGTGTTTCCCAGTACTGGGTTGCAGCTGGAAGGGTATCCGCTGTGTAAAACATATGCTGGATAAGTTGGCGGTTCATTCCGCTGTGGCGACCCCTGATAAATAAAGGGACTAAGCCGAAGGAAAATAAATGAATGAATGAATGCAATCTTAAATGAAAAGACATTGTTTGAGATGTCTTTATGACAACCTGACATTACCTGCCATAAATCTGTCATAAACATGATCGTCATGAGGCCACTATAATTGTGTAATGAATTTCATAACAGCGTCATTTAATATTTTTCTTGGTAAAAGTTGAATTTGTCATTAAATGTTGAGCAGGACATACATTGACATTCAGGTCTGGGTCGGTTCGATTGCATTTTTAAGAACCTTTGAAATGCAGATTTAAGACTAATTAAGGCCTTATTTTTAGACTATACAATTGAACACTTTTTAAGACTTTTTAAGGATCCGCGAACATCCTAAATGATAAATCATTGTTAGACATTCAGACACACTCAGAGCCCAGTAGGGTAAAGACTGCAGATCAGGGCAGGCGGAGGTACACTCACTTTCTCCATCTTGGGGAGTTAGTAAAGGGCTACAGTTAATTACACAGGCTCCCTCTTTGCTCACACTTGACATCCGACCCTTTTCAGACTTCCAGTAACCTGTGGTTGCAGAGTGGCATTAGGTTTAACACAGGATCATTTCCAAAACTAGGGATGGACAGTATGACAGTACATGGCATGCAAATTTGACTGAACTGTTAGGAATTATATTAAGTAACACTTTTATTTAAGCAACAATTTACACCCATTAGATGTCTATTAGATCTATAAGACATCTATTAGATGTATTTGATGTCTATTAGATCTATTTGTCATCTATTAGATCTGTATTAGATCTATTAGACATCTATTAGATCTATTTGACGTCTATTAGAACTACTAGTCATCTATTAGATGTCTATTAGATCTATTAGATATCTATTAGATCTTTCAGATATCTATTAGATGACTATTAGATGTCTATTAGATTTATTTGACGTCTATTAGATGATTATTAGAACTACTAGTCATCTATTAGATGTGTATTAGATCTATTAGACATATATTAGGTCTATTTGATGTCTACTAGATCTATTTGATGTCTATTAGATGTATTAGATGTCTATTAGATGTCTTTTAGATCTATTAGAGTCTATTCGATGCCTATTAGATCTATTAGATGTCTATTATATCTATTAGACATCTATCAGATCTATTTGATGTCTTTTAAACACATAATTGCTTGGTGGGATTAATCATATTGTAATAAGATTTTGGTCATACTGTCCACCCCTATTTCAATTGTAGAACGAAGGCAGGTGCTCCAGCGATGCATCTAAAGCAAACTCATGCTCATGACAACATGCACATGCAAGAGCCACACAATCAACAATACCAGACCAAAGACAACACAAACAATGACAAGGCCACAAACACTCACACTGAGAATCAATCAATAAACAGATCCTTTAACAAAATAAACAAAATAAAGCAAGAGGCAGGAAAAAACAAGGAGCCATTTTCATAATACAGCACAGAGAAAGCTGAGCAGTAATGAATATATATATTAAAAAGATTTAAAGACCCTTTTCACAAGACGGTGATGCATTTAATGGTCATCTTCATAAATTCTTGAAAGATTTAACATCTTGATTTTTTTATAATGACTTTGTATAATAACATCTTTGCATCAAATTACAACAACAACAACAAAAATACTGCTCATGTGTTTGTAATGCAGTGTCTATGGGGGTGGGACAGTAAATTTGACATTGTTTTCTCTTCTGGCTGCCATTATCAGTCTCATACTATTTTTGTCTTGATAACACCATTGTGGAGTTTTTCTTTCATTATTTGATCAAATAGGAATATTTGTGGTGTATTTGTGATACTCTCCAATTCAATGCGCTCTAAGTTTACCAAACTATGACGACTTCTGCTGCTGAGAAACTTGTAAATATGAAAAGGGTCCATAGCAATGCTTTGTCTGCAAAAAAAAAAATGCCCCAAGGAGGCGCTCACCTCTTCTCCTCAGCGACTCTGCTATGAGGGCTGAGATGTGGATGTAGCACATGGCTGCCTGAAGTCAACAACAAACAGGAGAAGTTATTATTTTTGTAGCAGAAGCATTCAGAGAAATCCAAATCTAAAGTAGAAACTCTGCATGAATGAACGGGCATGGAGCCAGATCAGTCTCAAAAATTATACATTTGCAAAAATAAAACTCATACGTGCACAGCACAATTCACATTTACAAAATCAAATTCATAAATACAAAATACAATTCATAAAACACAAAGGGCCCTATCATACACCCGGCGCAATAAGGCGTAAGACATGTTTGGCGTGATTTGTTGCTATTTTCAGACCGGAGCAACAGTAATTTTCACGTTTTGTGCCACGTTGTTTAAATAGCAAATATATTTGCGCTATTTTGTGGACTCATGGGTGTGCTGGTCTATAAAAGAGTTGCATTAAGGCACATTGTTGCCACGTAGCTATTTTGAGGAACTGAAATAGACGGCGCCATTGACCAACTAAAAGCTGCTGTAAAATCCAGCACAGAGCGCGTTAGTTATGTGCCTATGCAGGTCCAAACGCTTACACATTGCTAAATACACACAGGATGTACAGCAACACACAAATATCTTTACAGATGAAAACAATTAAAGGATTAAAATGTTACAGAAATGATTATTTTCTACATCAATATAAACACCACTGCCTCCATGCCTTCTTCACCTCTGTTTTTTTTTTCAGTTCATTCATGACAATCTGCATCTGTATAATGTTATTATTATTATCAGTATTATTTATTATACGCAGATTTATATTGCTTTAATAAAAACAAGTTTAGATTTGTCCACCTGTGGGGTTTTGGAGACGTCTGCATTACCATATGGGCCATAAGAACAGGACGTGTGTTTGGATATAACTCAGTTTTCTGAACACACTTCATTATTATTGTTCATTTATTCCTTTGCTGGAAATTAGAACTGAATTTAGAAATAGTTTTGAAACAAATCTTTGCGCTTAACAAACTAAATGAAATATGTAGGCTGATGGATGTCTTCAGTGGAGTGAGTTTCCAGCATTTCCTTACTCCACTAAAGTAAAGGAGTAAAGTAAAGAGTAAAAGTAAAGAGAAAGTAAAGAGGCTGAATGGAGGAGGCTGGTTCTTTATCCTCGCGCTGCAGATGCTCTGTTTAACTGTTTTCTCGCCAGTGAAGCACTCAGTTTTTACACTTACAAAGTCTGCCATGTAAATAACGAATGCGCCATGGCGCAACGCAACTGACTGTTAAAGGGAATGGGAGATGAGACTCTGATTGGTTTAATGCAGGTTATGCTCAAAACACACCCAGAACTCATTAAGAGAATAAGCACAACCCTGTTAGACCATGCACCAGCACAGCGTATTTTTCTGTCCTTAAAATAGCAAAAGTGGATTTTTGCGCCATGAGCTTTAGACTTTGCACTTAGATCGTTAAAATAGAGCCCAATGTGTGAAGTAAAAATGATAAACATTTCCCCAAATAATTTGGATGTTATGAATTGTGTTTTTAATTTACAAATCAAAATTTGTAAATGTATAATTTTTGAGACTGATCTGGCTCCGTAAATGGTGGCTTGTGTTTTTCCATAGTTTCCATTATTTTCTCTTTTTGTTGTGGAACACAAAAGACATTTTTTCTTTTTTAATTATTTCCCAAATGATGTTGAACAGATTCCGGAATTTTTCACAGTATTTCCTATAATATTTTTTCTTCTGGAGAAAGTCTTATTTGTTTTATTTCGGCTAGAATAAAAGCAGTTTTTAATTGTTTTAAAGCCATTTAAAGGTCAATATTATTCGCCCCCTTAAGCAATATTAGTTTTGGATTGTCTCCAGAACAAACCACTGTTATACAATGACTTGCCTAATTACCCTAACTTTACCCTAATTAACCCAATTAACCTAGTTAAGCATTTTGTTGGGAAAAAGGAATATATTTTTTAAATTATTTTTGTCTCTTTTTCTTTTCATTAAACAATTATTTGTATTGGTCATTTAAAGGTCATATATTAACTGAACTTCTACTGTTCATAGAATTCGTAGAGAAAGAGGATGTACAGTATGTCTGGGGTGCAGCCAATGGAGGACTGGACAATGATTGACAAGTGACGAATTTCACGAAACTCCACCAGCTAATATCAGCTGCCTATATAAGTTGAAGTGAGGAAATGAAAATTGTTGCGCATTGAGGAAAACAGAATTCTCTAAATCGAATTTTTCATTTGTATCCAATAAATTGCTAATATGTTAAACCTTGAAGAAAAACCTCTCCTGACCTTTTTTATTGAACACGCATGGAATTGATTGAATATTCCAACACTTTAAATGTCACATAACCTGAATACTAGTATCTTGATAAATATCTAGTCAAATATTATGTGCTGTCATCAGGGCAAAGATAAAATAAATATACAGGGGGGATAATAATTCAGGAGGGCTTATAATTCGGACTTCAACTGTAGCTTATCATCTAATTTCATTAAATATTAAGTGTTTTTCTTGTTTCAAGTGTATGTAAGTCACAATAGCGGGAAAAAGGACAATCTTAACTTTAAAGCAGCATAATTAAACATTAAATTGTGATTTAGGATGTCATTCTACCCAACCATTTGTGCTATACAAGATCCATTCATTCATAAACCTAGATAATACAAATATCTTTTTTTATTCTATACATATAATAAATGATGTGAGTTGACCTCAGATAAATCTCCATTTCTGACGTGTATTTTGGCCATGCTTTCCAGCCATGTGCGTCTGAGCTCAGGTGTGCTGGCGTAGGAGTTGGCCAGACTGTACTGAAGGTCCACCAGCATTTCTGGGTCCTTTTCGTGCTCTTTCATCTGGGATGTGGCCATTAGGACGGTGCGTATCCTCTTGGTCAGGTCCTTTACGTCAGCTGGGAATGTGGTGTTCTGGAAATGAGCAAAAAAATATATCTCAAATCTAGTGTGCATCCATTTAAGTACATTTTGCATCAGTAGCATCAAACTTCACTGACCTTTGATTAAACAAAACTTTGATTCATTCATTTTCCTTCGGCTTAGTCCCTTTATTCATCAGGGGTCGCCACAGCGGAATGAACTGCCAACTATTCCGGCATATGTTTTACGCAGCAGGTGCCCTTCCAGCTGCAACCCAGTACTGGGAAACACCCATACACACTCATTCACACACACACACACACACACACACACACACACACACACACACACACACACACACACACACACACACTCATACACTACGGCCAATTTAGTTCATCCAATTCCCCTATAGCGCATGTGTTTGGACTGTGGGGGAAACCGGAGCACCTGGAGGAAACCCACGCCAACACGGGGAGAACATGCAAACTCCACACAGAAATACCAACTGGCCCAGCCGGGACTCAAACCAGCGACCTTCTTGCTGTGAGGTCACAGTGCTAACACTTTTATTCCAGTATGTTGATGTACTTACAACTGAAACGGAATATTGAGTAGTGGGGCGGGGCTTTGGTTTTGCGCATCATTCCCTCATAGCAAACTAACCTTAAAATGGGCGTGGTTAAGAATGGTGTGGCTGAAGCGTCAAACTGACATCATCAGAGAAGTAGCCAATCCGATTGGTCACACTTTGATCGATTTTTTTTGGATTAATTTGCACGGATTAATTGTTCAATTAAACAATAACAATGTGCGTTAGCAAAATAAACACTGTCAATTTTGATTTCACACAGACTTGAAGTTGTTTCTCTCACTTTAAGTGGCGTGTCCCCATTGGCGAAGTTATTGATGATGGCCAGAGACTGCTGGAAGCGTGATCCGCCAATACCTGCATCCGCGATCAGCTGACTCACAGCTTTAATCACCTGAATAACAAGAAAGAAAACACTGCAAATCATTTCATTGTTTCATTGTCTCTCTCTTAGATTCAATCCCCAAATCAGCGAGTGAGCCATTTCATATTTTGAGTTGTCATGCACACCCCTGAACCAACCCTTAATCCTACCCATAACACTATACCTGTCCCTAACCTTAAAGGGTCACAAAAGCCTAAAACACATTTTTTGAGATGTTAACAGACATATATGTGTGCCATGTTGTTCAAAACAGTATTAGGACACATATATTTCACTAACAAGTGAAAATTGGTTGGTTGTGGGTTGTTTAGAGCAAATTCGTTCTTCCGGTTTAAAAAAAGGTATTAAAGCAAAGTCATGACAATGTGGTCATTGTGTAAATTCCGTCGTGATGATTGGCCATCAGTACCGGGCAGGGGCACAGCCGGGGTGGGCTGGGTGCGGGTTTAAGGAGGTCACGGACTAAAGTAAATAGCGGGGGTTGTCACAGATGAAAGTGAACAGCGGGTGTGGGGGGGAGGGTTAGTTGTTGAGATTGGGGGGCCCCTAATAGTAAACTTTGTGTACCGGGCAGTACACAGTGACGTCATTAAGTTTTCAGCATGTCTGTGCATTACTCATGAGAAAGAGTTGGTTCGATCCAATCAGCACGCTCTATTGTGAATGAGATGCAACTTTATTATTATGCATGAGATCATCACTGTTACAATGTTCAGAGACGCACAGTCCAAGTTGTGTTGCCAACCGAAATTAAACCCAATAGAAGAAGAAGAATTGTTGTCAATTCTTTGTCTCAATTGTCTCCAGAACAAACCACTGTTATACAATGACTTGCCTAATTACCCTAACTTTACCCTAATTAACCTAGTTAAGCCTTTAAATGTCGCTGAATACTAGTGTCTTGAAGAATATCTAGTCTAATATTATGTGCTGTCATCATGGCAAAGAGAAAAGAAATCAGTTATTAGAAATGAGTTATTAAACCTATTATGATTAGAAATGTGTTGAGAAAAATCTTCTCTCCGTTAAACAGAAATTGGGGAAACAAATATACAGGGGGCGAATAATTCTGACTTCAGCTGTATATCAAAAAATGTGTAGTGTTCCTTTAAGACACAAAATATAAAATATAATGTAGAGAATAAAAGAGTAAGCACCTGCAGGTGTGAGCGGACGATGCACTTGCCCTTTGTGAACTCAAAGTTCCTCCTCATGAGGAAATAAAGCAGAGCGGCGGCTTCGGTCTGTGTGGAGCTGGAGCGATGGTTACAGCACTTCAGGATCTCGTAACACAGGCTGCCACACACATCCGCTGTACCCTGGAAAAACGTGGATGGGAACTACAGAGGAAGAGGAAGAGATCGGTCCAAAGGTTTATACACTCAAACTATACTTTTTTTGCTGCTTGTTCAAAATACTTATTTAAAATGAGCTGAAACAACACAATTCTTAAGTCAACTTAATAAATCTAAAATAAAAGGTTGTATTTACAAAAAATATATACAATACAAAACTAAGAAATACTTTAGAAACAGACATCAAGAATCAGCATATGGATCTCAACAATGGTGACACGCTTCATGCTGCAGTGCATTCTTGGTGAATCACACAAAACTACAATCACAAATAACTTCATGAGCCCATTAACTTTAACACCACCTAAGTGTTATTTTAACACTCTGTAGTGTTGACACATGCACACTAATAGGTGTTAATTTAGCACAGAGGATTTTGCCTTGTATGATGGTTTTATGTTCAATCCACTTAAATTTTTAAAAACTATTTGGTTAACTTAATCCACCGGTGTTGGGACAACACGAAGGGATTGTGTGGAACCCAGAATTTTTTTTACAGTGTAATTTCATTTCAATTTTTTAGCTTTTTTTAAAATAGGTATTTTTTATTAGTTTTACATTTTACAATAACTATCAAGCAACACAACAACCGTTTATATTTATTTAATATATATATTTTTTAATTATAAAAATTTAACAATTTATTTATTTAATACTATTTAAGACCCTGCAGACACCCTGATTAAGTCCAGTGATAGATTGTATGGCTTGTTTCATATGCAAACAAGTATCTGCATCTGAAAAGGTGTGAACCAAATGGCCTACAGGAAGTCAAGAGTTGTGACCCAACCAAACCAGTTGGGTTATTTCTGGAGGGGTCATATCCTTTGTTACAAAGTAGTGTCTTACAGACAGTACTTTAAGTTAAGTTAGTTGAAGACCGACGAGTTAACATCGATGCTGAGGAACTGTACTATTCATTGTCTTCAATAAAGTCTTCTCCCCGTAAGAACTTTGGTCAGCTTACTTATTTTATTTATTAGAGTAATCTAATACATTGGCGAGCCACCCAAGAACGGTTAAGCCAAATACAGCTAAATCTAAGACCAGTTAAATATTCCAATACAAACCCATTGAGTAGGGGACAGAGATGTTCTACTTTAGTCAAAAAAACAAAGACAACAAAGGATTTGAAGAAGTACAAGTGTGAAACCTTCTGCATGAAGAGGCGCAGGGCCGTGAACACATGTCTGAGAGTGGTGGTGGACTGGTTGATCTGGAAGAACAGCAGATACGTGTCAAACACTTTCTTCATCAAAGAGTTTTGTCCTTCATCGTGCTGCAACTGTTTCTGTAGAAGAGAAGAAAACAGCAGGGGTTAATCATCTCCACAAAACACATGTGTCCATCACAGGGCAATATAATGTCTGTGCGTGAATGTGCTATATGTACAGCTAGCGTTACAGAGTAACATTAGAAACAGCTTCATGCTGTAATCAATCAATCAATCAATCAATGTATTCAATAAAAACGTAATCACTTAATGATCTCAATGTTAACACTACATAAGTGTTATTTTAATTCTCTGTAGTGTTGATACATGCACACTAATGGGTGTTAATTTAACACTGAGGATTTTGCTTTGTATGATGCAAAACAATCACACGAAACTCATCAATGTGATAAATCAAAACTTAATCACTTAATGATCTCATTAACGTTAACACTACCTAAGTGTTATTTCAATACTCTGCAGTGTCTACACACGCACACTGATGGGTGTTAATTTAACACTGAGGATTGTGATTGTATGATGCAAAACAATCACACAAAACTCATCAATGTAATCAATAAAAACTTAATCACTTAATGATCTCATTAACTTCAACACTACCAAAGTGTTATTTCAACACTCTATAGTGTTGACGCAAGGGTGTTAATTTAACACTGAAAATTTCACGTTTTTTGTAAAAATATATTAAAAAATCTCAAATATATTGATTTTCTTAGACACACCTCACTTATTGATCCAGATGAAACCAATGAAATATTATTATAATTATATGCATTACCTTGTGATGACGAACAAACAGGTCCAGAACATCCAATACGGTCAGTGCTACTTCAGTAGAGAGGTTCGCCTCCACGTCTGTAGGGTTAAAGTTTTCTCCTTCAGCAACATTTCCATCTGAACACACATCACATTTATTATTATAATAATAACAACTCAAAAATCTCACAAAATCCAAAAGCATCATTGTAAAACACGTCAACATCTCATTTCATTCCAGTGTGTTTATACATTATACTGTATTTTATTAATGATGATAAAAACACAGGGAAGTTTATGCTTTGCAATTCACAGGTATTCATCTTACAATCCACCACCACCCAATTTATATCAGATAATATACAGTTGAAGGCTGTGTCAAAATCTTGATGGTTCTGTGGGTCTCGTCTATCAAAACTGAGCTTTATTTTGTATTTTCTATTGGATTGAAGTCAGGTGATTGTCTGGGTCATTCTACAGCTTGATTTTCTTTCTCTGAAAGCATTTGAGAGTTTGCTCGGCTGTGTTTTGGATCATTGTCTTGCTGAAATGTCCATCCTGGTTTCATCTTCATCCTCCTGCTAATGTAGATGTTGGACTGAAGCAGCTGATATTCATTTACACTGAGGAAGGGCAGAGGGTTGCTGAAGAACTACTGAGAGATTTCAGCTGCTGTCTGGGCTTTCACTGCCGAACTACCTCCCTTTCTTCATGTTTCAATACTATTGTTACCAACATCCGGTGAAAAAATTCAAGACAACAGCACCTTTAGAAATATATTTTCTGACAAAAATGGTGACGTGTTCAATACTTATTTCCCCCACTGTATCTAAAACACACAAAACAAGCGTTGACTGTCAGCCAGACGGAGTGTATATTCACCTGTCTCCATCATATGCAGCAGTTTGGGGTTTGTGAGGGCGTTTTTCCCCCTGATGATGGGCATGGTCTGAGAGCGAGCGTGTCTGTGCCCGTCCTGTGCAGACAGAATCCTGCGCATAATAGTTGAATTGATTAGCAATATTGCTGAAGATTATCTAGAAATGTCAAAACAAAAGTATCTCTCACTATTTCCCTAGTCTATTGGGGGGCTTGAAGTTTAATGCTTTCAGTGATTACAGAAAATTTGGCTATTTGTCAATATCTGCACTGCAAAAAGTGCTGCTCTTACTTAGAATTTCTGTCTCACTTCTAGTATAGATATCTAAAAACTCTTAAACCGAGAAGCACTTTCTAGACAACTAAAATATATTGTTTTGATCCCAGAAAAAGTACATCTAAATTTAGCTTGTTTCAAGGAAAAACACACTTAATTTTGACTTATTATTTCTGAAAACAAGACAATATTATTTACTTGTCTAGAAAATGCTTCTGGGCTGCACGGTGGCGCAGTGGGTAGCACGTTCGCCTCACAGCAAGAAGGTCGCTGGTTCAATCCTCGGCTGGGTCAGTTGGCGTTTCTGTCTGGAGGTTTGCATGTTCTCCCCGTGTTGGCGTGGGTTTCCTCCAGCTGCTCCGGTTTCCCCCACAAGTCCAAACACATGCGCTTTAGGTGAATTGGGTAAGCTAAATTGTCCATAGTATATGTGTGTGAATGAGTGTGTATGGATGTTTCCCAGTAATGGGTTGCAGCTGGAAGGGCATCCGCTGCATAAAACATATGCTGGATAAGTTGATGGTTCATTCCGCTGTGGCGACCCCAGATTAATAAAGGGACTAAGCCGAAAAGAAAATTAATGAATGAATGAAAATGCTTCTTGGTTTTAGATTTTTTAGATATCTATACTAGAAACAAAAGTATTTTTCAGCGTGTGCCCTTTTAAAAAAAGTTTTAACCCAAAAGTAAATACTATAGTATACAATATAAAGACATTTATTTTCTTCAAATAAGATACATTTGCATGTCATGCGGTGAATGACAGGTTGCTGGATACAGACAAAGATGATTTCCACACTATGGATGTACAGTAAGTGAAGACTATGCAAAAGACACGTGATGTTATGAAATATATACAAGATAGATCCACTTTATATTACATGTATCCAAAATAGTATGTACTAACATTCCAAAAAATCATTTGATACAATACATTAAATATACACTACCTGACAGAAGTCTTGTCGCCTATCCAAGTTTTAGGAACAACAAATAATAACTTGACTTCTAGTTGATCATTTGGTATTAGAAGTGGCTTATATGAAAGGCAAAGGCCTCTAGATTACAGTTATTTTACCACAATAAAATATGATCATGCCTTGATTTTGAATGATTTAATTAGGACAGTAAGGTCTGACTTTGCTTAGACAAAAGTCTTGTCACTGAACAGAACTAATGTCCAGTATAAAATATAAAGTCATGGTGCAGTGGAAAAAGAATGAATATTGTGTCTGACTCCCATGAGCTTGGAGGACTGCATCCATACATCTCTGCAATGACTCAAATCACTGATTAATAAAGTCATCTGGAATGGCAAAGAAAGCGTTCTTGCAGGATTCCCAGAGTTCATCAAGATTCTTTGGATTCATCTTTAATGCCTCCTCCTTCATCTTACCCCTGACATGCTCAATAATGTTCATGTCTGGTGACTGGGCTGGCCAATCCGGGAGCACCTTGACCTTCTTTGCTTTCAGGAACTTTGATGCGGAGGCTGAAGTATGAGAAGGAGCGCTATCCTGCTGGAGAATTTGCCCTCTCCTGTGGTTTGTAATGTAATGGGCAGCACAAATGTCTTGATACCTCAGGCTGTTGATGTTGCAGATCTCTCGCACGCTCCCATACTGAATGTAACCCCAAACCATGATTTTTCCTTCACCAAACTTGACTGATTTCTGTGAGAATCTTGGGTCCATGCGGGTTCCAGTAGGTCTTCTGCAGTATTTGTGATGATTGGGATGCAGTTCAACAGATGATTCATGGGAAAAATCGACCTTCTGCCACTTTTCCAAATGATCAACTAGAAGTCAAGTTATTATATGGGATCAACGACAAGACTTTTATCAGGCAGTGTTTAAGTCATGGCAACATATGCTTTTATGTTAAATATTTTTGTTAAACATGTAAGGTTAATTTGATTGAACTTAACCATTTAAATCAACCACTGTATTTTTGGCAGTGTATTTTTATACTGTGTATTTGGATACAATATATGTTTGCGTAAGTACAGTACATTCACAAAAAGTGATATTTGTTGTACTACAAAGTAAAATCTTAACAGCCTAATTTTTTATTTAACATATATAGAGCAAATCTCAATTGCTTGATTTTTTAAATAATTTCAAAATGTAAACTATATTATCGATGAGCTGCGAAATGTGACTAACACCATGTCCTAACAACACACCGATACATGTTAAAAGGAGTTTTTGTCCTAAACATCTGTGACGGCAACGTTTTTCTATTTCTATTTTATTTCCGCAACATTGCAACAGAACAACAGCATAAACTACTATGACAAAGATCACCTCAGGTACTGATTATGGACTTTATTCAGTGTTAAATGCTCCCAATGCGAGTTTTAATACAATTTTACGTGACATTTATTGAAAGCAGCAACAGATAGTTCCAGCGATTCCATTGACAATCAATTTGTCTGTCTGTACCAAACATGACAGAAACATTTACATAGCAGCCACTGCACTGGTAATGAAACGGTAAAGGCTTTTAATCTAATTAATACATATTAAACCTTTTTAACATTATCATAGGCTATCGAGTGACTGATGTTGTTGATTTGCACAGTTCTGACTTTCATTATCAAACCGTCTGCTAGTTATTTTATTTTCAAGATCTGAAGTGAATGATCTGCTGCTGCTTTCAGTAGTATGGCAATAAATGTCACGTAAAATGGTGTTTAAACTCACATTGGAAGCATTTAACACTGAATAAAGTCCATAATCAGTACCTGAGGGGATTTTTGTCATAGTAGTTTATGCTGTTGTTCTGATGCAATGTTGCGGAAATATTTCTAAAATATAAATTTTGCACATTGCCACCGCAGATGGTTAGGACAAAAACTCCTTTTAACATGGAAAAGATACCTTTTATCGTGGGTTGTTGGGACACAGCCTTCGGGTACATATTACCCTGTAGCCTACCCTTTTAACCTAACCCATAACATAAACCCAACCCACATTCAACAGCAGCGAATTTGCATTGCTTAAATCTATTCTTTGTCTAACTTTATTATTATTATTAGTGTTAAGAACATTGTGGTTATAAACATCTAATATAAAGTGGAACCCAAAGGGACGAATGTTTTGTGATGTGTGGGAACTGTGTATTAGAATGTTTTAATCAAGGTTAAAATCCTTAGTTTCCAAAAAAATAAAAAGCATTCATCGCAATGAGCTATATGCACAGCTAGTGTTTTTCAGCCAACAATAAACTTCCGGTGAAAGGTTTATGTGACTATTTTCAATATCATACGTTTCTTTTGCAGCATCGATGTTGTGATGTAATTAAAATACAATCAGTTAAATAGACTTAAGCATTCATTTAGTTGTTCAAGCGTCAAACAAGATGAAAGACTGTGTAAACGTTAGCTGTGTCAGTAGGCTAGCACAGAAACTCCATTGAAAATACTAAGGTAAAATAAACTGTTATATTATAAAGACATGGCAGGGAAAAATGTAATTTAATGCAGTGCTTCTTGTCTGGTCTGAGACCCACTTTATATCGTATATCAATATGGCAGTGAAGATTACTGTTTTTTAAAGAAATCAGATCATAAATGTGGTTATTTTGTAATGGCAAAGACACGTTCACTGGAAGTGCTTGGGCTGGCTGACTGAAAATTAAAAGTCCCTGTGCATATACATCATTGCTAATTAATGCATTATAATGGGAGACCTGTTAGGGGTTTACCATTGGGGTAGGAGCCCTGAAGACTGGTAGGACACATTAGAGCCCTTCAGGGTGCCATTGTTCTGTGTGGCCTGAGCCAGCTTAACTGCGGCCGCTAGCTTCCTGCGCACACAATCAGCCAATCACAGCAGGGTTAATATGGAGCCAGATCAGTCTCAGAAATAATACATTTACAAAATTAAATTCATAATTCACATTTACAAAACCCAATTCGTAAATTTACGAATTGTGTTTCGCGTATTTATGAATTGTGATTTGATTTACGAATTGGGTTTTGTAAATGTGAATTATGAATTTAATTTTGTAAATGTATTATTTCTGAGACTGATCTGGCTCCATAGGTTAATGCCAACCTTGACCCTCAAACCCATCTCGACCATTGTAGACAGGAAAAATCAAAGCCAAGTGTTTAGCAGAGTATTTAAAGGGATGCAGAGTTCCCACTCTTTAATGAACAGCAGATTCAAGGACTTTTTAAAGCACCATTTCAAATCAAGCACCTTTTTTTTAATTCTTCAGCATAGGTAGTGCTATGAAAGTCCTTATTGTACTTAACATTTCACACATTAAAATGCCAGAGTAGTGATGATGTTTTTTAATGTGTCATCTTCAAAATTGTTGACCATTTTAAACAGTCACGCTCAAAGAACTTTAGTAAAATTTGTTAATTTCAACACTGGTAAAATTTAATTGGTTTCTGAAATATTGATAAAATGTGCATTATTTATCATAGTTCTTGCACAATATTTTAATTGTAAATAAATTAAATTCTTTAATAAATTAAGAATCTATCATTTTTTACTTTTGTTTTTGACAGCAGCACGGTACAACTGCTGAAATAACACCATAAACAAATTTCAAATTGGATTCAAGCACTTTTAATGACCTGTGTTTGTTTTAAAGTACTTTCCAGGCCTTGAATCCGTATGTCTAAAATTCCAGTACTTTCAAAAAGTATGGGAACCCTGGGGATAGTTCACCTAAAAAAAAATCAAATAAAAATTACCTATTTATTTCTCCCTTGTGTGGTTTTAAACCTTGAGTTTCTTTCTTCTGTTGAACACAAAAGATGATATTTTGAAGAATGCTGGTTGTTTGCACCCATCAACTGCACCCAAAAAGTCAATTGCTGAATTCCAGTTTGCCTACTATCCGTCTTAAATAGTATTCGAAAATATAATTAGCATGTCCCATAGTATGTTCCCGGATGGAGAAGGCTGTTTTTTATCCTTATATAAAACTAAAAAAATCTCTCACAACCGCCATTGTTGTTGTGTTTAGGAATAACTCCAGTGGTGCGACACCGTTACAATCCAGCCCACTGCAGCCTCGGAAGTTTCAAAAAACAGTACACCATCAGAAGAACTTTGTCTGAAGTATATCAGGGCCTTAACAACTGTTGTGGCCACACATTAACTCTCACCGATAAGAAAACGCTGACAGTTCTATAAAAAGAAACCTATTACTGCGTTGCAATTCACATACTATCTGCCCTAAATAGAATTCGAAGAGAGAATTAGTGTGTCCCAAACCGAGTGTGTTGAAAAGAGTATGCTAATGGTCTACTATTTCTGGTAGAAATTCAAAGTGTGTATCTCATGGTACTATGGTATCCCTGTGTATCTCAAGTCTCTGGATCTTGTGGGGCTGTCTTGTCTGACACGTCTCTAAAATATGGCATGGAGGTCTGGGACAGTAGTTCTGGACTGGGCAACTGGGGTGGTGGTTCCCATTATTAAGAAGGGAAAGTCTATGCCAGGGTTCTGGAGAGGAGGATCCGGCCGATGGTTGAACCTAGGATCCAGGAGGAACAATGCGGTTTTTGTCAAGGCCGTGGTACACTGGTCCAGCTCTAAATCCTCATCAGGGTGCTCGAGAGGCGGTCTGTTAAGGGCTGTCTTCATTTATTCACCACCCCCATTGGGGTCTTCACTTCGCGATCAGCCCCACCGGGTGGTTTGCTGTAGAGTGCAACACGGCTGGGATGAGAATTAGCACCTCCAAGTCCGAGGCCATGGTGCTCCACTGGAAAAAGGTGGCTTGCCATCTCCAGGTTGGAAGAAAGTCCTTACCTCAAGTGGAGGAGTTCAAGTATCTTGGGGTTTTGAGGGAAGGATGGAACGTGAGATTGACAGGCAGATCAGTGCAGCGGCAGCAGTAATGCGGTCGATGTACTGGTCCGTTGTAGTAAAGAAGGAGCTGAGCCAAAAGGCAAAGTCAATCTACGTTCCTATTCTCACTTATGGTCATGAGCTTTGGGTCATGACCGAAAGGACAAGATCTTGGATACAAGCAGCCGAAATGAGTTTCCTTCGCAGGGTGGCAGGGCGCACCCTTATAGATAGGGTGAGGAGCTCTGTTACCCGGGAGGAGCTCGGAGTAGAGCCGCTGCTCCTCCACATTGAGAGAAGTCAGCTAAGGTGGCTTGGGCATCTGGGCATGCCTCCTGGACGCCTACCTAGGGAGGTTTGCCATGCATGTCCCACCGGGAGGAGGCCTCGGGGAAGACCCAGGACACGTTGGAGGGACTATGTCTCTCAGCTGGCTTGGGAACGCCTCGAGGACCCCCCGGTGGTGCTGGAGGAAGTGTCTGGGGAGAGGGAAGTCTGGGGTTTTCTCCTGAGACTGCTGCCCCCCCGAACCGGCCCCGGAAAAGCGGAAGAAAATGAATGAATGAATGGATGAAATTCGAAGTGAAGAACCGTCCGTACTCTAACTGCTAAACTTGCCCACAATACATTGATTGTTGGACAAGAACTCGAGTAGAACTACAAATGCAGATAAAAAGTGTAAACAAACTTCAAACATGGCGGACACGTGAGACCAACCAAGTAGAGAGGCTTCGGTAAAAATTTTTGAATGACTGTTAATTAATATCTAGCCAGCTGGAAAATATTTAATATTTTACTTATATTTCATCAGCAACAACAATGTGAAGAATTATATGAAGACGTGTTTGGACATTAACTTCTGACTGCAGAATTATCCAAACACCTGAGAAGATTTCACTTCATGAAAGACTCGTGAATGGCAGATTAACCTGCTGCTGAATCTACAATAATGTAGGAAATTAAATATGAAAGTAATGTAGATGACGTGTCGAGATGATTGACAAGACATGTAACTAAGCAACATAACAGTCCATTAAAAAAAGGAAGTAGTATGTCCCAAAGCTTGCATACTCTTCTTCACAAAAAAAGTACAAACTTTCAGGACGTAGTATAAGTAGGCGAATTGGGGTTCCAGCATTTTTCAAAATATCTTCTTTTGTGTTCAACAGAAGAAAGACACTCAAATAGGTTTTTGAACAAGTGAAGAGTGAATAAATGAACTACCCCATTAAGAGCAATGTTTGTATTAGGATATTAAATAGCAAACGTTAAAGGTGCTATTTGTGTGCTGGTTGTGTGAACTCCAGAAATCCCAGATGGACTTTCTGTGAGAGTAAAACAATGTATATATGGATTCATGTGTGGAAGTCAGACAGGAAAACATGAATTTGGGAACACAGCGTTTGATGATAACAATAGCGTAAGCACTCAAATACAAGCACAGATGTACAACATACACTATACAAATACAATGACTGTAGAGGAAGTGGGAATAAAACAGGAATACATTCATGAGAATAACATCAGAATATGCTGGCATAGGCTACTGTAGGAGCAGGGTGCGAATTATACATTGACAATTTTTTTTCTTGTTCAAATATTTCCCAAATGATGTTTAACAGATTCAGGAATTTTTCACAGTATTTCCTATAATATTTTATTTTTTATTTGTTTTATTTCGGCTAGAATAAAAGCAGTTCTTAATTGTTTTAAACACATTTTAAGGTCAATATTATTAGCCCCCTTAAGCAATATTTGTGTTGGATTGTCTCCAGAACAAACCACTGTTATACAATGACTTGCCTAATTACCCTAACTTTACCCTGATTACCCTAGTTAAGCCTTTAAATGTCACTTTAAGCTGAATACTAGTATCTTGAAGAATATCTAGTCTAATATTATGTGCTGTCATCATGGCAAAGAGAAAAGAAATCAGTTATTAGAAATGAGTTATTAAAACTATTATGTTTAGAAATGTGTTGAGAAAATCTTCTTTCCGTTGAACAGAAATTCGGGGGAAAAATATTCAGGAGGGCTTTGACTTCAACTGTATTTAATTCAATTACATCTGATTTAAGTTTTCAGTGTTTTGAGGGAAATTGAGTGTATTCTGTCCTTCTTGGCTCTCTTAGCAGTTGTGTGGTTCTTAATGACATTTGTGATATTAAACAAACGGTGACAATTTTGCATTCCAGCGCCAATAAATGGATGACCATGAAAAACGGCACTTATTTATTATTGTACTGTTTAACTTCTGTTAGTGATTAACTTGTGCAAGTGCGTAATAAAATTAGTGGCAAAGATTAATCGTGATTAATCGCATCCAAAATAAAAGTTTGATTTGACATAATATATATGTGTATTATATATATTTATTATGTATATGTGATGGAAACAAATTTCATTCATTCATTCATTGATTTTCTTTTCAGCTTAATCCCTTTATTAATCAGGGGTCGCCACAGCGGAATGAACCGGCAACTTATCCAGCATATGTTTTACGCAGCGGATGCCCTTCCAGCTGCAACCCAACACTGGGAAACACCCATAAACAGTCATTCACACACATACATACACTACGGACAATTTAGCTTACCCAATTCACCTATACCACATGTCTTTGAACTTGTGGGGAAAACCGGAGCACCCGGAGGAAACCCACGCGAACGCGGAGAACATGCAAACTCCACACAGAAATGCCAACTGACCCAGCCGAGGCTTGAACCAGCGACGTTCTTAGAAACAAATTTGTTACAGAGATATTTAAATGTATATATTATTTGTATCATATACATATATATTTTATATCTAAATATAATAAACATTTTCTCAAATATATGCATGCATGTGTATATTTATATATCAGGGTTCATACACATTTTTACTACTAAAATTCCATGACTTTTCCATGATTGTTCCAAGACTTTCAAGTAAATGTTCATGACCTAATGTTTCATGCAATGTCTACATATGCGTGGTAAAAAACAATACATGTTAAAATTTATTACAACATATCGTAAAACACGCAACAATCTATTTAGTTTCAGCTTATATTTATATCCATGTAAAATTGATTTAGATAATGCTTACACCGCACTAATAATGTGAGAGTATGTGATTGGCCAAGGACAGAAAAGTAGTAACAACTAACCTATATTCAAGAAAACAGATATCTGTTTTCCATGACTTTTCCAAAACTTTGTGGGTTTTTCTGTTTTTCCAAAATTTCATGACTTTTCCAGGTTTTCCGTATGAACCCTGATATATGCATAATAAATATACAAAGTACACACACATATTTTATGTCAAAACAAACTTTTATTTTGGAAAAATAATGTAAAATACAAACTATGCCGCTGGTTTTACGTTACTTTTAGGCTGCACATTGATACAAACACTTATTTTACAAAAGAAAAAAATGTTTTGTGATTTTCGATGTCTGTCGGTGCTTTAGATCCCCCGCTTTCAAACCACTGAATAAATATTTTTCCGCAGTGATAGACTTGTATTCAACAATGGTATGAACTGTCATAGGGGTGGTCAAATATATATTTAAATTCTCAGTTTTTTAAATTATTAATATTATTTACGATACAAAGCAAACTATTTCTTAACTATTTAAATAGCAGATCCCCAAAACAATACATATTGTTTTGATGTACTTTATGGGCGATCAAGCGTTAATTAGGGGGATCAGATACCCCCAAACCCCCTTGTAATTCGCACCCTATACATGAGTCATTATTAATACTCTGTCATTTTTACTAGTTTTTTTATTCTATCTCAAACATTATTTGAGTACATATTTCGAGATATAAGCAAATAAAACTAAACATTCCACTTAAACTAAATATTTTCAATAAATGTAATTGAGAAGTTGCACACACATACATATGACTCAGGTAAGAGAAATCGTACCTGGCAATGTGACGCTTTCCAAGGAAACGAAAGTGCTGAAGGCATAATCTGTTCACACGAGAAACACATATAATAGAGAAAACACAGTGATTTGATGCCTTTTATTTCTCTTTCGTGCTTCTCCTGATCTCCATCCATTCATTAGTATTTATAAAAAGAGTCTCTTACTCCAGAATATTGAAGAAATCATTGATCTCCTGGTGAATCGCTCGATGCCAGTATGAAACCATCACCTCTGTAACACATAGAGCCAATCATGGGCAGATGCTACAGTATATGATTTGAATGCATTACAGAAATCATCATTGTTAAACTCACCCTCTGAAATGGTCTTCATAATGTGCAGGAAACACATGAGCAGACTTCTGGTCTCGGCTTGATCCAGTTTATCGAAGCGTGATCCAAAGCCAATAAGAGACTGAGGCCTGGCAAACTGAATACAGAGAAAACAAAAACTAATTATGATATTTCTTTGATTGCTGCTGCATTCTATATGTTCATTTTGTACTGTGATTTATGTTTTCTTCATGTGCTGCTCATGTCTTTTTTGAGACTATATTAATATAATTGTTGATTTTCAGCACACATGACACCTTGATGTCAAAACAACATCAAAAATACAGTAAAAAACATTGCAAAAAGGATGTCAATTGACTACCTTTATGTCAAAATTGACATCAAACATCGGACTCAAAAAATACATCACAAATCCATTTCTTTGTAATCATCATTTGTTTGTGATATTCTTTGATGCCAATCTTAAACGTCTATTTGATGTTGTTTTGACATCAAAGTAGTTTCCATGCATTATTGATACAAAATCCAGTGTGAATTTGGTATTTGTAATTGAAGCATTCACATAAATAAAACGTTTGTTCTGTTATAATACTTTTTGTGTCTTTATTTTGGTGGTCAAAAGGGCATCAGTGTGTGGATGTCAAATAGACATCAAGGTTCCAAATTGATATGCATGTCAATTTTGACACCCCCGTGAAGTTGGCCCCCCACCCAAGACAAAACGTCAGCAAAATAGTCTCATTCGTTTGTGCTGGCTTGTGCCGGTGAAAGATCCCTTTGTCCTGTTTCCGCGATTAAAATATTACATATTGAATTAAGGGCGATGAATGTCCTTAATGTGTTGAATTTTGAAAACGCAACAGTGTAAACAGTTTATTGTAACCGGTGGATTCCAGTAGGCTATTTACTGCAATTTGGTTTGCCGTCTGAATCTCGCTTTACCTTCAATATATGACAATTACAAGAAAAAAGTTAATATTATATTAATATCTAGAAAAAGCGAAGAAGCACATACCAAACGTTTAACGGCACAAACAGCACAAACGATGCTTAACCGAACGAGACTATTTTGGATAAATTCGGAGCATGTCGGTGGCTGATGACGTCTTATTTTTATATCTCAAAAACCAAAACAGCACAAACAAATATTTTTGCAGCACAAACGGATCACAAACCAACGAGACTATTTTGGTTAAATTTGGAGCATGTCGGGGGGCTGATGACGTCATCGCCCATAATTCAATGTGTAATATTTTAATAGCGGAAACAGCACAAACGGATCTTTCACCGGCACAAACCAGCACAAACGGAGCACAAACGAACGAGACTATTTGGGGTGAGTTTGAAGCATGTGGGGGGGGGGGCTGCGTGACCGCTGAATGACCTAAAAAAACTATTTTAATATCTCAAAAACCAAAACAGCACAAACAAATATTTTTGCAGCACAAACGGAGCACAAACGAATGAGACTATTTTGCTGACGTTTTGTCTTGGGTGGGGGGCCAACTTCACGGGGGTAATTTGACATGCTTTTTGATATCATTTTGACATCAAGGTTGCTGTTGGGAATGAAAGAAATTGCAATAAAATAAGTTCTGGTTTTAAAACTAATTCAGTGTATAAAACATTTAATGTTATGACTCTTATCAAGACTTTTTAAAAAGATCTTATACTCAGGTATAAGATCTTTTTAAGGTCATAAACTGTATTTGTAAACAGGCTCATTTGACAACTCCCCTAGAGTTAAACTCTAGTTTTACCATTTAAGTGGTTGAGTTTTGCCATTTTTAAACTCATTCAGCCGGTCTCAGGGTCTGGCGGGAGCACTTTTAGCTTAGCTTAGTATAGATCATTGCATCAGATTAGACCATTAGCATCACTCTTAAAAATGACAAAAAAAGAGTTTTCATAATTGATGATATTACCTGAATCCCCAGGTAATAGAGTGTGGAGAGGTAAGCATGATCGAACACCCAATGAGGGGGGAGAGCATGCTCAGAGCCCGGCGGCTAGTCAGCGGGCCAATCAGAAATAATAAATAACACCTGTTTATTTTAGTGATTGGACCGGAGAGACACCCTTCTTAAGGAGAAGAGAGGGAGCAGCCGGGAGAGAGGAGAGGACACACACACACAC
>CAIGQV010000733.1:2409300-2432983 GCA_903798115.1 Danio jaintianensis | reverse complement strand
CGTCTGCGCGCCCGACAGCGTTTGAGCAGCACCGCGGCTCCGCCGACTACAATGTCCAACAGAACATCACATAAATCCAAGTCTGGAAAAACATTTGGTGGTGTATGTGTCCCAATGTCCAACAATTCGTCTCTGGTGAAACTAATTGTAGAAATGTGACTCAAGACGGGACAAACTAACAAAAACACAAAAACAACTGCAGAGCACGACACGGAGGCGGCCATCGTCGTCGGCGCCATCATTTACGAGCATAAACATTAGGTGAGCAGGTTACATTGCAACCCCGTGTCAAAACACGCTACATGACGAGATTTGCAGTGATGAGCAATTTGGCTGTTTGCACCAGACGAAACAGGACAGAGATGTAAATACAGCCATTCAGAAGCACAGAATATGCACTCACTGCACTCCAACGAAATGGTTTATAATCTAATTAATATATTTAAACCTCTTTAACATTATTAAATGTAGATGCTGAATCACTCATATGTGTTGGTTTGCATTATTTCACAGTTCTAAAGTTCAATTTCAGAGGGTTTATGTTATTTTCCAGATCTGAGGTGAACTATCTGCTGCTGCTTTCAGTAGTATGGCAATACATGTAATGTAAAATGGCATTCAAACTCACATTATTAGCATTGAACACTGAATAAAGCACATGAGGTGTACCTGAGGTGATCATTGTCAGTTGTCTGTTGTTCAGTTGTGAGAAATAGAAGACGTTTCCAAAATATCAATTTCAGGTGTTGGTTAGGACAAAAACTCCTTTAATATGGAAAATATTCCTTCTATCGGGTGCTTTTTATATAGAACACGATTTAAATCAGCCCTTAGCCTCGATTGTCAGACTCCTGTTGGTCAATCTGGCAACCTGCGCTTGCGTTTGTTTTGATCCAGGAATGTAATACCTAGTTCAACCACTGGGTGTCAAACTTACATACTGCACCTTTAAAGACAATTTACTCACTACTGAATTACTGGTTTCACAATAATTTTGAAGAACACTGAAAACCTGTAACCATTGACTTGAGGAAAAACAAATACTATGAAAGTCAATGGGTAAACGTTTTCCAACATTTTTCAAAATATCTTCTTTTATGTTCAAGTCAAGAGTGAGTAAATGACAGAAACTTTTGTGTTTTTATTTTTGTGTGAAATATCCCTTATAAAAAAAACTTCTTTAAGAGAGAAATGGTTGTTACTGTATCTCACTTTCAGGACGTTGCGTATGACTGACTGTTCATTGCTCTTCAGGTCAGAGGTCATTCCCTTGGCCAGCTCTTCATGAATGGTTCTGAAGCCACATGCTTCAGTCTTAAAGACAAACTACACAAAACAGAAACATAGTTCACATATTAGAAAGCATTTAAGGGGAGCTGTGGACTAATGGTTAGGTAGATGGATTTGTAGGACAAAGCTTGCAGGTTTCAACCAACCATTGTTATGTGTGTGCTGGTTTTGGTGGTTTGTGAGGACATACATTTGTATAATGACATGGATATGGGCAGCACGGTGGCTCAGTGGTTAGCACTGTTGCCTCACAGCAAGAAGATCGCTGGTTCGTGTCCCGGCTGGGTCAGTTGGCATTTCTGTGTGGAGTTTGCATGTTCTCCCCGTGTTGGCGTGGGTTTCCTCCGAGTGCTCCGATTTCCCCCACAGTCCAAAGACATGCGGTACAGGTGAATTGAATAAGCTAAATTGGCCATAGTGTATATCTGTGTGTGTATGGGTGTTTCCCAGTACCACTGCGTAAAACATATGCTGGAATAGTTGGCGGTTCATTCCGCTGTGGCGACCCCTGATAAATAAGGGACTAAGCCGAAGGAGAATGAATGAATGACATGGATATGACCTATAGTAGGTATTACAATGTAGAGGTGGTTTATTAGGACATGCCTTGTGTCCTTGTAATTCAAAAATGTTAAAAATCACATTTTGTTTTTGTTTGTTTTGACATTCAATTTTTGACAAAGGTTTCTTGTGAGGGTTTGTTTTTTACTTGGATTAGGGTTAGGGTGAGTCCTCAAAGTGCCAAAACCAATATGTGCGCATGTGTGTGTATGTGGATGGGTCAAATGCAGAGCACAAACTCTGAGTTTATTATTTTGATATCTTCATATTATTGAACATGTTTAGTGTTTCACATACAAACATGCTCACAGATACTTTCATTACATTACTTTGAAAAGTAATAAACTTATCAACAAATCGTCAAAAAGAAGAGTCAAATATGATTCTTATGTTATTCCAAATGGCGGCATGGTAGGTCAGTGGTTAGCACTGTCACCTCACAGCAGGAAGGTCGCTGGTTCAAGTCCCGGCTGGGTCAGTTGGCATTTCTGTGTGGAGTTTGCATGTTCTCCCCGTGTTGGCGTGGGTTTCCTCCGGGTGCTCTGGTTTCCCCCACAGTCCAAACACATGCGCTATAGGTGAATTGAATAAACTAAATTGGCTGTAGTGTATGGGTGTCTCCCAGTGCTGGGTTGTGGCTGGAAGGGCATTCGCTGTGTAAAACATATGCTGGATAAGTTGGCGGTTCATTCCACTGTGGTGACCCCTGACTAAGGGACTAAGCCGCAGGAAAATGAATGAATGAATGTACACTGCAACCAACAACATGTCAACAATTCCTATATACTGCTGTCTTGTATGTGTGTGTGTTTTTGTCATTTTAAAATGCCCTACTGTCTATTCTGCACATTTAGATTTTAATCATGCTATTGGCTGTGAGCTTAAGTGAATAATGCTTTATGAGTTTATGACAAATGTACCTTTATAAAAGAGTGCAAATAGTGGTCCAGGTTCTCCTCATGGCACTTGGCTAAGATGTGGATCAGGACCCTGATAGACGAGAGGATGTGATGCGATTTTAAAGTTAGAATTAAATCTGAAAGCAGCATAGATACATTGTTTTTAGTAAAGTTAATGAGTTTTGTACCTGGTGGTGCTGGTGGTGACTTCATCAGAGTCGTTTTGCGTAAGCACTTTAAAGAGCTGGTTGAAGATAACAGGAAGGAAGCGAATTATGGCATGAATCTTCTCCATGCTCAGGAGCCCCTGAGAAAACAATAATAAAAGGCAACATTTTAGTTTAAGTAACAATTTACAGCATTTACTACTGGCTTATTACCTGCCTATTAAAAAGATATCAACTGTTTATTAGCATTTATAAAGTATGATCTTATTTTACATTTCTAGTACTAGCCAATACCCAACCCTAAACCCAATTAATACCTTACTAACTCTTAATAAGCAGCTAATTAGTAGTTTATTGAGCTAAAAGCCTTAATAGTGTCAATTGTACATTAAGTGTGACCAAAATAATACATGCTATAGTGATCAGACAATCTACTTATTACTGTAGTGCACGTATCAAAATTAGTATTGAAGAATATTTTGTTGTGTGAAAAATTAATGAGGATACATGATTTTATCGAACTACCTTCCAGAGTTACTAAAAACATCGGTAACACTATAGTTTAAGTCACAATTCATTGCTATTAACTACTGGCGTATTACCCACCTTTTAAAAAGACATCATCTTTTTTTAATAGCACTGATAAAGTATGATCTTATTTTATATGCCTTGTCCTAGCCAATACCCAAACCTAAACCCAATTAATACCTTACTATTAATAAGCAGCTTAATAGTAGTTTATTGAGCTAAAAGTCTTAGTTAATTGTTTGTTAATAACGTGAATTGTACATTAAACTAAACTGTGACCAAAATAAACAATGATCATCAAAATGACGATCAGGCAATCTGCTTATTACTGTAGTGCTTGTATCAAAATTGGTGTTGAAGATTATTTTGTTGTGTGAGAAAGTAATGAGGATACATGATTTTATCGAACTACCTTTCGCAGTAACTAAAAACATTGGTAACAGTTTAGTTTAAGTCACAATTCATTGCTATTAACTACTGGCTTATTACCTCCATATTATTAAGATATAAACTGTTTATTAGCACTTATAATGTATGATCTTATTCTACATGCCTAGTCCTAGACAATACCCAAACCTAAACCCAACTAATAACTTGCTAACCAATAATAATCAGCTAATTAGCAGTTTGTTGCGCTAATTATTGGTTTGTTAATAGTGTGAATTGTATATTAAAATAAATTGTGACCAAATTTTGAGAATTTTCACAGACATTACTTAAATATATAACATGTTTATTTGTTACTCTGAACATTTCACTTTTCCAATGTCCTGCTCTGCACTGTTAACCCAGTCGAGTCTGTTTTCTTCTACTGGGTAGTTTTGGTTTGTTTTAATGTATGTAATGCAAGTAATGTAATTTTCACCACTAGATGGCGTGTATTCACAACAAACAAAGGCGTAGTTTGATGACAGAGTGTGGAATCATGGAAGTTGTAGTCTTCATCAACCTACAGGACTTTTATCATCCTACATGTAAACGTTACCAAAAATATTTATATATTTCTAGTGTTTTGACCGCAGTTATCACCAGTAATGGCACCACAACTACATATTTTTTTAGCAATCTTTGAGATCTTTATATGTTTCTAATTTAAAAGAGAATAAACGTGAATTCATTTGCCCCCTTTAAAAAATGCACACAGAATCCATCAAATCTCTTAATATTTTGCATTTAAAATCGAACATGTAATATTTCCATCATATTTGAAGCAAAATATATATCAGCAAAACATAACACTGTTCTAGTAGTTTTGTTTTACATTTTAATGAAAACAATTGTAGATATTGTGCATTTATTGTTCCTTTTCATTAATAAAAGTACATTTATTTATCTGCCTGTGAGTCCTCGCCTCTTCCCTTCAAGATACCCTGACAATATTTGCATAATGGTCTACATGCACAGCTAGTGTTTTTCAGCCAATGACTTCCGATGAAAGGTTTATGTGACTATTTTCAATTTCACAAGGTTCCTTTTACAGCATCGATGCTGTAATGTAATTAAAATACAATCAGTTAAATAGACTTAAGCATTCATTTAGATGTTCAAGCGTAAAACGAGATGAAAGACCATATAATCGCTAGCGTCATCAGTAGCAGCAGGCTACCGCAGAAACTCCATTGAAAATACTGGGGTAAAACAAAATTTCCATATTTTAAAGACATTACGCAGAAAAATTTAATTTTGTCTGGTCTGAGACCCACTTTATATTGTATATCAATCAGGCAGTGAAGATCACAGATTTTTAAAGAAATCAGATCTTAAATGTGGTGACTTTGTAATGGAAAGACTGTTCACTGGAAGAGCTTGGGCTGGCTGAATGAAAATTAAAACTCTGTGTGCATATACACCATTGCAACTACAAAAATACAATTTAGACTGATTTGGTCAGTACACTTACCTTAAGGCAGTTGAGGAAGTTTGAGGTAGGAGGTTGAGAGATTTCTGCCTCTCGTTTTTGGCACTGCTGGAAGAAGTGGTTTAGATGGGGATCCTGCAAAAACACCAATGGGAATTATGAGATCATTGGATTTATGAGCAATATACACTGCAATAAATGCTTTTCTTGTCTCGTTTCTAGTCGAAATATCTAAAAGTTCTTAAATCAGGAAGCATTTTCTAGACAAGTAAAATATTTTATCTTCAGAAACAATGAGATGAGTCAAAGTGAAGTGTTTTTTCCTTAAAACAAGCAAAATAATCAGCCAATGGGGTAAGCAAAATAATTTTGTTTTCGCTTTGAAATCTGATTATTTTGCTCACCCCATTGGCAGATTAGTTTGCTTGTTTTAATGGAAAAAATCACTTCACTTTGACTTATTTCCACCCCAGGCTCATTCTGATTACGTACCCCTGTATACATTTCTGGAGAGCGCCAAATACGTCCCAGGAGTATGTTTGTTTGCAGTTTTTGTTTTCGCGAATCACCAGAGGCCGCTGTGTACGCTTTTTCAGATCTCAAATTTCTCTCGCGAGTGCTATTCGCGCCTGCTGTTCTCACGTAAATCCACCAGAGGCCGCTGTCGACTGATTGACTGACCGATCGGCTGACCCACCCTCTTCCTTCCCAAAACCCAACCGACAGTTTTAAAAAGCAATCCAGAAAAAGAAAAGCCCTCGCCTGATTTTTACCATGTTTTCAGATTTTACCACATTCTCACCCTGTTATTTACTTGTTTATAATTTTTTTGGCTTCTGTTTTTCTTTTACCTGCTTTCTGGCCGTTCTTTGCCAGACTCAAACCCCATCGTCACGGTCAACTCCGCTCTGTATCTCAAGTTTGCCAACGTACGCGGCGAGCCACTGGACAAACTGGTAACAGCAGGAAAGCCGTCCATACGGAGGTAAGCGGTCAGCTGGTAAGCGCGCAAAAAGGAACGTTCATTTTAAAGACAAAATGCAGCCATACGTACTTCTGGCTACATAATTCGCGATCTCCAGAAATGTATATAGGGCTACGCTTTCAGAATGAGCCTATGTTGCTTATTTCTGAGAACAAGACAACATATTTTACTTGTCTAGAAAAAAGATTTAAGAATTTTTAGATATTTGGACTAGAAATGAGACATAAATTCTGAGTAAGAACAGCCATTTATTTGCAGTGTGACAGTAAATATTTATCTGAAATTGTGTTTTTTCTCCAAACCTGAGTATAAACTGTAGAAAGCACCAAAGTGGACAATTTGAAGATCTGCTTTCCTCCATCGACCCACTTCACATCGGAGCCATTCTGCAAACAACCAAAAAATAAATCTGTTACTACAATATATTCATGAAAATCATTATCTGTCTCAACCCTTGCGTACTGTTCAAATTGACTCCCCTTTCGTTATGTTGGTGGCTGTTTTTGCCCCATTCACTTCCATTATAATCAGATTTTTTGATTGCAAATCCCTGACAGCCTATAATCATGCGTTCTTGATTGTTGGTGGTTTACCCTGTTGGGAAGAGCTACAATTTATAATTTTTACTGTTGATCATCAGCTGGCAGCATTAACCCTTTAGATAGGCCTGTGCTAAACAGTTTCTGGCTTTTCTATGAAGTTCTGTGGAGTAAAACAGCAGATTATAGTGTGTGTGCAGAAATACACTTACTATGTTTACTATGTTCTGAGAGCTGTTTTGATTTTCTCAGACATATCAAGGTAAGAAGTGCGCAAAGGTCTCACTCTCACACGCGCACGCACGCACGCATGCACGCACACACTATGCTCCATGTAGAAGCTAGAAACTAAGCTTTTTTTGCACTCGAACTGATGATCAACAGTAAAAATGACACATTTTACCTCTTCCCAACAGCTTTTAGAAATT
Organism: Danio jaintianensis; assembly: GCA_903798115.1. Classification (NCBI taxonomy): domain Eukaryota; kingdom Metazoa; phylum Chordata; class Actinopteri; order Cypriniformes; family Danionidae; genus Danio; species Danio jaintianensis. The sequence goes on along the minus strand of CAIGQV010000733.1, from coordinate 2,425,728 downwards.
TAGGCCATTAGAAAACCATTTAAAACAGGCGCCTCTCATTGCAAAAAATAAGGTTTGGTGTCACCTTCCCCTTCTTCATCACCATATTCATCATCCTTTTTCTAAACAGATTGTTTATGTTTCTCAGTTCTTCGTCTAACCTTGGTGGACGAAGGCTCTTTAATGTGTAAATATCCAGCAGGCAAAGTGCAGGAGACAGGAATGCTGAAGTCCTGAGAGGAAATGCGTCCATCCTTCAGAAGAGGCAGCCATGCATAACCCACTGCAACATAAACCACAAACACAGGATAAATGGTCAATCTAATGATCTAATGGTAGATTTTAAGGGGTTTAAACACAGTTGTGTGTCAGCAGTGTGTGAATATAACCAGCTTGTAATGATAAAAATGTATTAATTGTATTATTTATAATCAGACTTGATTAAAACTGCAGAAACACTTTGATTGACATTCTCCCTTTGTACCGTGTCATCATAGGGGGAAAGCCTCGCCCATTAGTCTTGTTTTTGAATCTGCCACTATGCTGACACACAGGCGTCTGTAGCGCCGCCCTCTTTTGAAAAGAGCACAACCTCATTTGCATTTAAAGCGACAGTCACCAAAACGCCACAATTAGGATCAAAGCCTAAAAGGGTCAGTTTCAGAGAGTTTTAGAACATTATCTGTGTGTGAGCTGAAACTTCACTTACATTCCAGAGACTTATTTTACAACTTGTAAAAAGGGGCATAATAGGACCCCTTTAAGTTGGATTTACATATGCAGAACACAGGTTTTTACCTGGCAATTCAAGGGCCTCTTTCTTCTTAGAGCTGGTCTTGGCATTGATGTCACAGGTCACATGATAGAAGGAGAAGAGTATATGGTGTTTCTCATGAAGATGTGTGGGCAGCTCAATCTTGACCTGATCAAACAGAGCACAACAATCATTAATGTACAGATTTTTTTTTAATCTAAAATATACAGTGCTCAGTATGAATCCATAAATCCATTCGGCTAGAATAAAAGCAGTTTTAAATTTTTTAACACCATTTTAGGGTCAATATTATTATCCCCCTTAAGCAATATTTGTGTTGGATTGTCTCCAGAACCAACCACTGTTATACAATGACTTGACTAATTACAATTAGTCAAGTTGTTATACAATGAATTGACTTAATTAACTTAATTAATTAACTTTAGCCTAATTAACCTAGTTAAGCCTTTAAATGTCACTTTAAGCTGAATACTAGTATCTTGAAGAATATCTAGTCTAATATTATGTGCTGTCATCATGGCAAAGATAACAGAAATCAGTTATTAGAAATGACTTATTAAAACTATTATGATTAGAAATGTGTTGAAAAAATCTGCTTTTCGTTAAGTGAAGTTTATTTATAAACTAATTTCGAGAGGATCATGTGCTTACGATTGCTTGCCGCTGGTCCCGCATTATCCAATTTACGATTCACCAATCAGACGATTCCTAAGCCACTATAAATACCCTAAGTTCCATATAACAGCCATCTTCGTTTTGAAGAATCCCTCCTTCCACCCCTACTCCTCCTCCTTTCCTAGATGGGTGGCACGGTGGTCCAGTGGTTAACACTGTTGCCTCACAGCAAGAACGTCACTGGTTCTAGTCCTTATCAAGCCAGCCGATGTTTCTGTGCGGAGTTTACACGTTCTCCCCGTGCTCATGTGGGTTTCCTCCGGGTTCCCCGGTTTCCTCCCACCGTCCAAAAACACGCAACTTAAGTTAATTGACGAATCCAAATCGGCACCATAGACATGCTCCTAGTAAGTAGTTATCTCTTAAGAGCAATCACTATCTGTTCATTAGCTACTACAGCAGGGGAGTTCTCGAAATCTAGCTGAGCTCAAACTCCCCTCTCGCCTTGCAAACGGGAGGGAGCCCCGGGCTCCAGGATCTTATGAGCTCAGGGCTCTCTCCCGGGACAGCATGCCAAACAAGCTTTATAATCAATCATCAGCTAAGTGTGAACTCTTGAAACAAATTGGAGAAAAAATATACAGGGGGGCGAATAATTCTGACTTCAACTGTATTTTTATGTTTCTCTTGATTTTTCCTGTTTGTTAACATTTTATTTAATATTCTTTGCCAACATATTAATTTGGGTTTACTCATTTTTGGACTGTAATCTTCAGGGGTTTTTTTTTTGTTAGATTAGTTTCAGTTTTGGCTACTGACTGATCTAATGTATATGCACAAATATGCTATTGTAAAGCTTCCTGTAGAAATATATAAACATTTCTGAAAATATTTCAGAAAAGTCTGAAAAAAAAGTTAAAAATCTGTGAGGGGTGAACTCATTTATGCTGATGAACAATGAAAATAATAAGAAAAATAAGCAACCTCATCATAGAAATCTGGGTTCTGTGAATGGTGCAGAACTGTGGTACAGGCAGTCGTCGTAAAAACTGGGCCTCCTGGCTTTCCATAGATGCACTGTGGAAATAGATTTAGAACATGTCTATACTTGTAAAGTCAAAAGGGCCATTCACACTAAGCATGATAACTATAAATATAACGATAACTATATTTTAGTGGGCAAAGATTAATATCGATAAATTGCATCCAAAATAAAAGTTTGCTTTGATATGTGTGTGTGCTGTGTATTTTTATTATGTATATATACAGTACACACGCACATGTATGCGTATATTTGAGAAAATGTCTATATTTATATTTGGATATCAAATATATGTGTATATGGAATGTGTATGTGATCTATGCATTGATCTATATTTTGTATAGTTCTATTTTTATGTATGTGTCTTATGTCAACACAAATGTTTATTTTGGATGCGATTAATCTAGATGCGATTAATACTACTATATTTGTGTCCACACCAGCAAACTATAACATTTTGTTTATTATTTTTTAAATATTTGCGCTATTCTTTTTGCATTACTCCCTTTTAACCAGCAGGTGTCTTCAGTGTGCTATGTTTCATGACCAGTGAATCCAGCTCGTGTAATCTATCTAATCAGCTAATTTAGCGATCACAGTCAGATTAAAGGGAATAAAAACAACACAAATGATTTTTTCCCAGCATTTTCAAAGGAAGAAACACAAAAATGCCAACACTACCACTGGATATTCGAGGTACTTTCATTTTTATACTTCAATTTGCTAGCATGGCTTGCATAGCTTATATCATTCAACACATGGTATAACCAATTGTTTTCAAGATCTTTAGATAATCCATAATTTCAAGAAGTGCGCTTCTCTACATGTTGTCTGTAGCTTTAAATTCAGTTCAATTCAGATTTATTTGTATAATCAATAATCATCATTCCAAAGAAGCTTTAAATTGTGAGAGGCCTTAATATTTCAATGAATTCTGACTGGCTGTCAGTGTTTTATCCTTTATAAGCTGTAAAATAAAAAAATCTTTCTGAATGTGATCTCCATGATATTGTTCATGATCATCCATATGGTTATAATTCAGAATGATGTCTTTATTATTATCATCTTTATAGTTATTGTCCTTGGTGTGAACAGGCCTCTTAACATTGAACTCCTAAGACCGTGTAAATGCAAACTGATGGAAACTTGTGCTATATAACCTTAAGTGGCTTGGCATGTTCTTCATCAGAGCTTCGAAACTCCACACAGACTGCAATATTTCGAGCCTATCGAATGAAAAAGACAAACAAACAATAATAATAAGAAGAAGAAGAACATAGTGTGACACTGCATACACTGATACACTGCATGAACGAAATGAACAAAGAGCACAACACTTTAAAAAACACAATGAAATACTTCATTTGACCTAGAGCAATTTCAGCTTGTTCACATTCTCTGTTTATTTGTGTGACAAAATATTTATTAAGGCAGTAATTTACCAGAATTTTTTTTTTAAATAAATTTAAATGTCACACAAAACGGCACTTTTCACCAATAAATTCATGAATTTACATTGTATTAAAAATATAATGTAAAAGCATGTACGCAATAAATTCATTGTACCAAATGATTGCCTTAAAGTCCCCGAGAACCATTTGTTGCGGAGACTTTTATTTCAGTATGTTGATGTGCTTCCAACTGAAACAGACAACCCAGGATCATTCTGAAAACGTATCGCTATATACATTTCTGGAGAGTGCAAAATACATTCCAGGAGCTACGTTTTTTGCAGTTTTTGTTTTCGCGAATCCACCAGAGGCCACTGTGTACGCTTTTTCAGATCTCAAATTTCTCTCGCAAGTACCATTCATGCCTGCTGTTCTCAGGTAAATCCACCAGAGGCCGCTGTCGACTGACTGACTGACCGACCGACTGAAACATTTTCATAATGAGCTTGTGTTGGAAACAGAATATTGAGTAGGGGGCAGGTCTTTCTTTTTGCACATCATTTCTTCATAGAAAACTAATAGAAAGAGGGGCATGGCTAAGAATATTGTGTCAGAAGCGTCAAACTGACATCCAGGGGCGGACTAGCCATAGGGAGTCGTCAATCTGGTCTGCCACTGTAAATCTGGCCTGACCAACCCCCCCGATGCTTATCGATGCTTAAACGATATATTGTGAAGCTTACTTTATGCTGCACTTATTTTAAAACCATTCCTGAGCACTTACTCTTGCGTTTTTTTAGATCAGTGTTGTTTGATGTGAATGAGCCTTTAGTGTTTGTGACAAAACTACACCTTTTTGACAGAGTGTGCGCTACTCAATAGTCACCTTAGCAAAACTCTTCTGACTGTCATACTTGAGGTGTTTGGGGTAGATGTAGATGTGGTTCTTGTAGACTCTGTAAGGTTGAGCAAACTTTGAGGAATCCTGCAGGAACTCATCGATTTCCACCGTAGGAGCATGTTGGCTGCAGTCCTCAAACGGCTTCAGGGCAACATATGAGGACGTCACACAATCTGAGAGACATAATGTGAATCAGAATCAGCTTCATTGGTTAAAGTGTAGTTTTCGTAAACACACACAGATTTTTTTGTGTTTTTTGTCAGGAGCACAGCATACACACAGTACATACACAGATATCAACACAAGAACATAGAATGACATTTAAATAAGTGGAAAATAAGGTAAACATTACAAATTTTGAAGTTATATATATATACACACACATCTAGATGGTTTATGTGCAATATGTGCATTGTTGACTTTTTTTTAACTGTACAAATAAGAAATAAAAATATTTATATAAAAGTATTTACAATATTATTGGTTACAAAAACTGTCAATGGCCAGCCGATTCGAATGTTATCACGCGATTAAATGGGTTTTATCAGTGGTTATCAGCTGATAGATATGGGCCAGTAGGGGCCTTCTGTGCCTACTGGTATGCTCAGAAGGCTGTTATCATCCATCCATATGGTTAATCAGCTATAGATCACATACGGCTTGCGGCAGGAAGTTAACGAGAATTATTTATATTATTTACTAAATTTCCCATTTATTGTATTTTATTAACGTCTACCCCTACCCCAACCCTAAACCCAACCGTCACAGTAATGTAGAAACAGATCTGGATCTGGAGTCTTCTCTATTAGTATAGCTGATTAACCATGTGGATGGATGATTACAGCCTTCTGAGCCTACTAGTAGGCATAGAAGGCCCCTACTGGCCATTATCTATCAGCTGATAAACCACTGATAATGCCCATTTAATCGAGTGATAACATTTGAAGCAGGTGATGAAGCAAGGCTCCTGTATATTTATGACCAAAAAAGTTTATGATAAGAAAACAGGTAGCAACTGATGTGGTGTAGAAATAAGCAGTTTTACCGTTTTTTTAATCCATTCAGCTGATCTTTGGGTCTGGCGGGAGCACTTTTAGCTTAGCTTAGCATAAATCATTGAATCGGATTAGACCGTTAGCATCTCACTCAAAAAAAATGACCAAAGAGTATTGATATTTTTCCTATTCAAAGCTTGACTCTTCTGTAGTTACATTGTGTACTAAGACTGAATGAAAATGCAAAGTTGCTCTTTTCTAGGTCGATATGGCTAGGAACTATACTCTCAATCTGGTGTAATAATAAAGGACCTTTGCTGCTAATAATCCTGATGATAGTTCTGAATCGCCTCTCAGAAACGTCTGCATGATTGCAAGATTTTCAGGTGCTGCAATTTATCATTGTGCCTAGAAAATAACAACTTTTCATTGCAAAGTTCCTTGATTATTACACTAGAGTGAGAGTATAGTCCCTAGCCATATTGAACTAGAAAAGAGCAACCTTTCGGCTTCCATCGGTCATAGTAAATGATGTAAACTTCAGAAGAGTCAAGCTTTAAATAGGTAAATTAGTGGTTCAATGATTTAATCCGATTCAATGATCTATGCCAGGGGTTCTCAGTCTCGGTCCTGGAGGTCCGGTGTCCTGCAGATTTTAGCTCCAACCCCAATCTGACACACCAGGACTAGTTAAACAAGCTCTTACTAGGCTTTCTAGAAACGTCCTTGCAGGTGTGTTGAGGCAAGTTGGAGCTAAAATCTGCAGGACTGAGTTTGAGAATTCCTTATTTATGCTAAGCTAAGCTAAAAGTTCTCCCACCAGATACACAGAGATTGACTGAATGGATTCAAAAATGGTAAAATTCGCCTGTTTAACTCTAGGTGACTTGTAAAATGAGCCTATTTCCTAATGGCACTATTATGCTTGTTCAGATAGAGCCTATTTGTTTTTAAAAATGCAAACATGTTTGAAGAAGGTGTTAGCAGTATGAGGAGGACGTACTGGGACATTCCATGGGAACACAGTCCACATTTATTTCAAGGTTTCCAGGGATGGTCTGGAGTTTACTGGCCTTCTCTGCTCTGTAGAAATGCTTTATTTTAGTAATTCATTATGACATTTTATTATTATTTTTATTTTAAATGAAGAGTCTGTACCTCCTGTACTCGGTGATGAGCTTGATGAGGTCTTCGCTGGAAATCTTGTTGCTTTCCTGTTTAAAAAGAGGAGAGAAGCGAGATTCCCTGTCCACTGTGCCCTGGTTGTCCTTAAACACTGACCTGTGATTTACAGATGCAAAAAAGTTTATGCTTTTATTAATATGAGTAGTTTTAACACTTATATCTGGATATTTGCTGCTAGGACTCTCTTACCTTACAGACCAGGCGAAAGGCATTCGGTACTTGCCAAGTTTGCTACAGAATTGCTTATTGGATTTCAGCATCTTGTGTACAGTCTAGAAAAAAACCAGAAATCTTCACAGTTTGTGCACCATTTTATATTCATTCATTCATTTTCCTTCGGCTTAGTCCCTTTATTCATTGGGTTACGCGTGCGCGTTTGTGCGTAAGGGTGCGCTTATGCGAATGATGTAGATATGCGTCTGTACATACCCACTTACGCAGACGCATGCCAACATCATGCTGGCACCCCTAAGCTTCCCACGCCACCCTCTAGTAGGAGTCTTTACCGCCCACTTCCTTTTCCCCGACTTCAGCTAGAGCCAGCCTTTGATAGCTCAACTTCCCGAGCTGTGACTTTGAGCCTCGAGTCACGTCACAGACTGTCACTATATATTGCTGCCACTCCCAAGCTCTAGGCGGTCCTCGAGCACCTATCAGCACCTCCCAGGCCCTAGGCTAACCCATCATATATATGTATATCTATATATTCTTATATACATATACATTTATATACAGTGCCCCCGGGGATTTGCATCTCTCTTTTCTTCTTCCTTCCCAACCACTATATCCAGCAGCTGGATATAGTACCTCTTTCAGCCTTTTGGGGGGCGTTCTCCGAATACACGACTGCTGTCCCGAGTTAATAGCACTTCGGGGGGCTCTCGAGAAATACCTGATCTCATATCCCTCCTAATGCTCATTGACCAGGCGGGAACCTTGGGCTCATCTATCTCCGAGCTCAGGGTTCTCTCCTGGGACAGCATGCCAAACCTGCTATTATAGTCGAGCATTATCTAAGTGTGAACTCTTGAAATTAATATGTTACAAATATTATTTTAAAAGCAAATGACAGTTGTTTAAATTAAGTTTAATTTAATTTTCAGCTTCAGAAAATAAAACTATCTCAAATGTTTATAAATTAACTTTGTATCAGTTAATGAAATACGGTTATTTTCCGTACATTAAAACAGTTCTATAAAACTTAGCTACGGAAAAATACTGGCAGCTGTGGTTTTTATTTAACGGATTTTTTTTAACAATGTAGGTGCTATATAGCACCAAAAAGGTACTAAATAGCACCATTTGACAAAAGTACTGTATAGCACCTATCTTTTAAGGTGCTATATATCACCAAAAAAGGTTACCCTATGATTACGAGCCAAAGAACCACTTTTGGTGCTATTTAGCACCTTTTTTTTTTAGAGTGTAGCACAGGTGTTTGGACTGTGGGGGAAACTGGAGCACCCGGAGGAAACCCACGCCAACACGGGGAGAACATGCTAACTCCACACAGAAATGCAAACTGGCCAAGCTGTGACTCGAACCAGTGACCTTCTTGCTGTGAGGCCACAGTGCTAACCACTGAGCCACCATGCCGCCCATGTGTTACACTTAATTAATTCGTTAATTTTCCTTCGGCTTAGTCCCTTTATTCATCAGGGGTCACCACAGCAGAATGAACCGCCAAATATTCTAGCAAATGTTTTACACAGCGGATGCCCTTCCAGCTGCAACCCAGTACTGGGAAACATCCATACACTCTCATTCACACTCATACCAATTTAGTTTAATTCCCCTATAGCGCATGTGTTTGGACTGTGGGGGAAACACAGGGAGAACATGCAAACTTCACACAGAAATGGCAACTGACCCAGTCGGGACTCGAACCAGTGACCTTCTTGTCATAAGGTGACAGTGCGACACCACTGAGGCACCGTGCCACCTATGTGTAACACTTATTAACTGTAAAATTATAAATGTACGGTGCGGTGTAATAAAAATCAGGACATATCAAAGCATAGCTGAATAATAGGAGTTCAGTATATAGAAATGACATTGCATGAGCCTCAGACACCAGTTTCCTCATTCTCATGTAAATCCTTTGAGTGTAAATTCCCAATGACTTCATGAAGTGGCATAAGGTCTGTTTAAATGTCTTTTTTGTCAGTTTAACGTGTATATAGTGAAATTTGTCACATATGTTTGTAACACGCAAACAAACACCTATAAACTTCTTAACACAAGTGTTTGATGCATGAAGACCTCCAATAAACTTCAAAAATGCATCTCTTTTCAGATATGTTGAACCCACAAAATACAACTCTATACACATCTCTTTTGGCTCCTTTTGTCTAGTATAATTATATTTTATTCACATCTCAACGTACGAACGAACTAGGTTACTCTGGTGACATAAAGATGGCTCAGGGGCCGATCACACCGAACACGTTTTTCTGTGATGAGAGGCGCCTTTTTGAATGGTTTTCTAATTGCAGCAATCATTTCTAATTGCTCACGTTTTTGTTGTTGCTCTCTGTGTGCCTGCAGTTGAAAAAAAGTCGACTCTGAGCGGAAAAAGCACACTACTTTGATTGTCCAATCAAAAGAAAGCAGAGGCGGGGTTTCTGTTGAGTGAGAACAGTGTTTGTGTTGTCAAGATGACCACAGAGACTTTTAAAAATGGAGGAGATAATCTAATATGCTGGATTTAAGTGCAGCATTTGATATGGTTGATCATCGTATCTTGCTAAATCGTTTAAATCATGAGGTTGGAATCTGTGATGCTGCATTAGGCTGGTTTGAGTCCTACTTATTAAATAGGACTATGTCAGTAGAAATCAGAGAATTTTCATCATCCTCAGTCCCAGTTACCAGTGGAGTACCACAGGGCTCGATTTTGGGCCCCATTTTATTCTCCCTTTACCTGCTACCACTGCGCTTGATATTTGAGCGCGATAAGATCTCTTATCATATATATGCAGATGACACCCAGCTCTATTTTCCATTAGACTCTGGAAGTGACTCGATCTCTGCTCTGTTAGCATGTACAAGTGACATCAAACTTTGGATGGAAGAAAATTTTCTTCAACTAAATGAAAATAAAACTGATTCTGTTTGGCTCGAAACCTCAGCTCGAAAAATACAGTGGATTTTGGGGCCTCTACAATCTAATAATCACTCTAATGTCAAAAATCTCGGGGTCATTTTTGACTCAGATTTAAAATTTGACAAGCAAATAAACTCTGTGGTTAGGGCCAGTTTCTTCCAACTAAAGCAACTAAGAAAGTTAAAGCCCTTTCTGTCTTTTAAAGACTTGGAGACTGCTATTCACGCTTTTATCTCTTCTAGGCTTGATTATTGTACGCTTACAGATAGTCCAAAATGCAGCAGCCCATTTTTTGACAGGGACAAAAAAAAGAGAGAACAAATTTCTCCCATCCAGGCCTCTCTTCACTGGCTCCCTGTGAAACAGAGAATTGATTTAAAAAATTTAACGTATGTAATTAAAGCTCTACATGGACTTGCCCCGACCTATATATCTGAACTCTTAAGTTTGTATTCTCCCCAAAGATCCCTCAGGTCCTCTGCTCAGCTCCTGCTAATTGTCCCTAAATCCCGCTTGAAAACAAAAGGAGACAGAGCTTTTTCAGTCTATGCTCCAAAACTTTGGAACACATTACCTTTAGTAATTAGAGCTTCATCTACATTAAGTGTTTTTAAAAAATCTGTCAAAACCTACCTCTTCTCTCTGGCCTATTGATAGAAATTAGTTTTTTAGTTTTTAGGACTCATTGATTATACAGATTGGGCAGCACGGTGGCGCAGTGGGTAGCACAATCGCCTCACAGCAAGAAGGTCGCTGATTCGAGCCCCGGCTGGGTCAGTTGGCATTTCTGTGTGGAGTTTGCATGTTCTCCCCGTGTTGGTGTGGGTTTCCTCCGGGTGCTCTGGTTTCCCCCACAAGTCCAAAGACATGTGTTATAGGGGAATTGGGTAAGCTGAAAATTGTCTGTAGTGTATGTGTGTGAATGAGAGTGTATGGATGTTTCCCTGTGATGGGTTGCAGCTGGAAGGGCATCCGCTGCGTAAAACATATGCTGGATAAGTTGGCGGTTCATTTCGCTGTGGCGACCCCTGATTAATAAAGGGACTAAGCCGAAAAGAGAATGAATGAATGAATGAATGATTATACCGATTTTTAACATTTCTTTTTAGTTTTTAATATATTGTCTTGTCTTTCTTATTGTTTATCCTACTCTTTATTATTGTTGCCATGTTTGTGAAGCACCTTGTTTTAAGGTGCTATAGAAATAAAGTTGACCTTGACCTAATATATTGTATCAATGCATTCTGTGGCACCTTTAATGCAAATGCAAAACCCGACACATTCCACACCAATGTATTAAAACAGATGCTTCATCTAAAGCATTTTACAACAGAAATTAAATAAATACCTTGCTGGAATCTGTGCTTTTGATGTAGGGCTCTGCACCACTGGATATATTTCCCATCAGAACTTTCTCCACTCGTGCCACCATCACAATGTCCGTGTGCGGGTTCGTAATGGAAAAGATTGCCTGCAGGTATGATTATGTAAACCAACTAAACACATGAACATGTATACGTATACCATGTGAGTGCTTATAAATCTGAAGGGTACTTGTATTGCTTACCTGTTTGGGGAAGCATAGCCAATTTTCCATGTCCGGGTCTAATTGACAGTCTTCTGATTTCTTTTCTACCAGAGAAGTGAGTCCATTTTCTAGCAGAGCACCATTACCTCCATCCAAACCTTGGTCTCCTGGATTACCAGAGCTATTAAGCATCTGCCGCACTAACTCATGGTTTACGTCCACGTGGAAGTCAGCAGAAACCTTCCTGCCCTCACGTACGTCCAGCAGACACACTGACACAAAGAAAGGCTCGATCTGAGGAAAGACAGCAGCACATTTATATGCAGATTAATTAGCTCAACACATTATAAAACTTTCCAGCTCGCACAGCTCTTTGGTTTCCCAAGATTTGCATGCATTTGGGAAGCTACAGTACATAAGGCCCTACACCTGGTATTAATATGCATTTTTGTTGATCCAATCACCAGTTGTTGAGACAAAAAAAGGTGTGGTCTGAACTATTTTGAGTTTAACCAATTTTGACCACATTCAGAGTGGTAGTCAGTGTTTCTCAACCACGTTCCTGGAGGACCACCAGCTCTGCACTCCTTAAACAAAAACACACCTGATTCAGATCATCAGCTCATTAGCAGAGACTGAAAGACCTGTAATGGGTGTGACAGACAAAGGAGACATCCAAAACATGCAGTGCTGGTGATCCTCCAAGAACGTGGTTGAGAAACACTGGTCTAAAAAACGCACATGATTGGATTTTTGCTGCATCATAGACTGAAAAAAAACTTTGTGTCTGTTAAAATCTAATACATTTACTGTTATAATTTAAGTATTGTAATTTTAAATGGCAACTCTAATTTCCTGAGTAAAACTGTAACTATTCACACATTTAGTTCCACATGAGAGTATAAGGAGTTAAATATTAGTATTAATTTTCTTGTAATATATAAAGGAGATCTATTATGCCCCATTTTACAAAATGTTAAATGAGTCTTTGATGTCCCTAGTGTGTGTGTGTGTGAAGTTTGAGCTGAAAATAGCACACAAATAATGTTTTCTAACTCTCTGAAACTGACCCTTTTAGGCTTTGATCCTAATTGTGGCATCTTGGTGACTGTTGCTTTAAATACAAATGAGGATGTGCTCTGTTGAAAAGAGGGCGGAGCTACAGATGCCTGTGTGTCAGCATAGTGGCAGATTCAAAAACAAGAGTAACGTCCTATGCTAATGAGGGAGAGATGGTCACTAGTAGGCGGGGCTTTCCCCCTCTGATGACACCTACAACGGGAGAATGTCAATCAAAGTGTTTCTGCAGACTGATTATAAAAAATAAAATAAAAAAATGTTTACTATTAGAAGCTGGTTATAATCACACAGTGCTGACACACAACTGTGTTTACACCCCTTCTAAAAGTGATTTTTGCATAATAGGTCCCCTTCAAATTGTTTAAACCTAGTAATATTAAGTCAATTAAATCGAAATGTATTGACTTTGCATTATAACAGCATTTTGTCTCACACATTGCATATTGTGAAAACATCCCACAATTTCGTCCGTCTTTTTGTTTAATTATAGTATAAATACAATTTGCATGTGTTCTTTTGCCTTTAATTTTATGGTCAGACATAATATATACGCAGAACCCTAAAATAATCCCCAGATAGGTAACATCCAGAATTATCACATGCTTGTACTTGGAAAAATAGCTACTTTTTTATTTTTCATCAGTCTTAGTACATGAACTACAGAAGAGTCGAGCTTTAATTAGGAAAATTATCAAAACTCTTTTTGAGCGAGATGCTAACGGTCTAATCCGATTCAATGATTTATGCTAAGCTAAGCTAAAAGTGAGACCCAGAGATCGGCTGAATGCATTAAAAAATGGTAAAACTCAAAAGTTTACCTCTAGGGGGAGCTGTAAAATGCATCTATTTTCTAAAAGGTTTTTCTTTAATGGACCCTTTCACATTTGCGTGTTTCTCCGCAGCAGAAGTTGTCATAGTTGGTAAACTCAGAGCGCAGTGAATGGGAGAGTACAACAAATCATTTATTTACAGTCCTATTTGCTGAAATAATGAAAGAGAAACTCCACGATGGTGTTATCAAGACTTTCAGAAGAAGGAAAACCATAGTGTGAGACTTATAACGGCAGCCAGAGGAAAGATTTACAGTCCTGTTGCCATAGACGCTGCATTACAAACACCTCACACAAGTGGTAATTTTTTTTTGTAATTTGATGCAAAGATGATATAATATGTGTATATAATTGAATTGAAATTGCACTATAAAATAACTGTTCAAAAGTAGTTTATTTATTCATTCATTTTTGGCTTAGTCCCTTTATTAATCAGGGGTCGCCACAGCGGAATGAACCGCCAACTTATCCAGCATATGTTTTAATGCAGCGGATGCCGTTCCAGCGGCAACCCATCACTGGGAAACATCCATACACACTCATTCACACACATACACTACGGACAATTTAGCCTACCCAATTCCCCTATAGCGCATGTGTTTGGACTGTGGGGGAAACCGGAGCACCCGGAGGAAACCCACGCCAACATGGGGAGAACATGCAAACTCCACACAGAAATGCCAACTGACCCAGCCAGGACTCGAACCAGCGACCTTCTTGCTGTGAGGCGAACGTGCTACCCACTGAGCCACCGTGTAGCCCTATTATTATTATTATTATTATTATTATTATTATTATTATTATTATTATTATTATCATTATCATTATTAGTAACAGTAATGAAAGCAATGACTGGACTAATAATTTCATTTGAAACTACATACAATAAGAAAGCAGTTATTTAATTTTAATAAATATTTAACAATTTTACTTTTTTTTTTTTTACATTTAATAAATGCCGCCTTGATGAACAGAATAATTTTCTTTAAAAAAATAATAAAACTGAGCCCAAACTACTTTTGACCGGTAGTGTAAACACATATAAATGTCCATATGTTTTTTAAAAATATCTAAATATTACAAACTTTCAAGGATTTAAGATGCTGATGACCGTTAAACGTGTCCATAAATTAGGCTACTGTATGTAATTTAGTTTCTTCATCTGTCTACATTTTTGACACAGGGTCTTCAGATCATACATTGGTGGTGGGTTCGGTGTCCGCTTCATTAACGCAGCCTTGCAGTGTGAGGTTCAGTGAGCGACAGGAGATCATCAGCCTCTTCCCAAGCTTCTCATCAAATGGCTGGGCAGAGGAAGACTCCCCGTTTTCTGTCCTAGGACTCCTTAAAACCTTTAACACAAAGCATACTTTCCTTACATACAGTTGAAGTCAGAGTTATTAGCTCTCCTGAATATTTTTTCCCTAATTTCTGTTTAACGGAGAGCAGATTATTTCAGCACATTTCTAAACATGATAGTTTTAATAACTCATTTCTAATAACTGATTTCTTTTATCTTTGCCATGAAGACAGCACATAATATTAGACTAGATATTCTTCAAGATATTAGTATTCAGCTTAAAGTGACATTTAAAGGCTTAACTAGGTTAATTAGGGTAAAGTTAGGGTAATTAGGCAAGTCATTGTATAACAGTGGTTTGTTCTGGAGACAATCCAAAACTAATATTGCTTAAGGGGGCTAATAATATTGACCTTAAAATGGCTTTAAAACAATTAAAAACTGCTTTTGTTTTAGCCGAAATAAAACAAATAAGACTTTCTCCAGAAGAACAAACATTATAGGAAATACTGTGAAAAATTCCTGAATCTGTTCAACATCATTTGGGAAATATTTGAACAAGAAACAAAATTCACAGGAGGGCGAATAATGCTGACTTCAACTGTACATTGAAAATAACAACTACAACAAACTCCCTTTGCAAAAGCCCCCAAACAATGCAATGAAACAGAAAGTAACACATGCAAAAAAAAAGAGTCTGAGAATGTTCCAGAGCAGCAGTAAATAAATCACACCGAGTAAAGATGAAGGATGATATATATGTTTCTCACGACTGCAAACTTACAGGAATATCAGGGTCCAGGGAGAACAAGTTCAGTCTTTCCTCTGCTCTGACAGCTCTCGAGCTTTCCTCTGTCTCAGAAATATACTGACACAAATCACAACATCAGTGTTAATTATGCAAAACAGTATTATTCATTCACTCATTCATTTTCCGTTGCATTAGTCCCTTTATTTATTCATGGTCGCCACAGCGGAATGAACCGGCAACTTATCCAGCATATGTTTTACACAGCGGATGCCCTTCCAGCTGCAACCTAGTACTGGGAAACATCCATTCACACTCACATTCACACTCATACACTACGGACAATTTAGTTTCTTCAATTCACCTATAGCGCATGTGTTTGGACTGTGGGGGAAACCGGAGCACCCGGAGGAAACCCACGCCAACACGGGGAGAACATGCAAACTCTACACAGAAATGCCAACTGACCGGGACTCGAACCAGCGACCTTCTTGCTGTGAGGCGACAGTGCTAACCACTGAGCCACCGTGTCAACCAACACTTATAACATGCAGTAATTACTTGTTTAAGTAATTAACTAACTGGCTTAAAGTGCCTAACAGAAATAAAACAGGGACTCACTCATTGAACGACACTTTTTAATATTTCATTGTGTTTACTGAGGAGCACTTAAAGGGGACCTATTATGCCCCTCTTTACAAGATGTAAAATAAGTCTCTAATGTCCCTGGAGTGTGTGTGAAGTTTCAGCTCAAAATACCACACAAATAATGTTTTTTAACTCTCTGAAACTGACCCTTTTAGGCTTTGATCCTAATTGTGGCGTTTTGGTGACTGTCGCTTTAAATTCAATTAAGATTATGCTCTTTTCAAAAGAGGGCGGAGCTACAGATGCCTGTGTGTCATCATGTGTGGGGCAGTCGTGGCCTGGTGGTTAGAGTGTTGGACTCGTGA
>CAIGQV010000733.1:2370154-2383461 GCA_903798115.1 Danio jaintianensis | reverse complement strand
ACTAACCTACGTATATTATTCAGACACAAGATGGCGCCAAACAGTCAAAAACACAAAGCTGAGGGAAACTAAACCAGCTGAATGAAGCATATACTAACCTATGTATTATTCAGTGACAAAATACATATGAATATGGATGTAAATACATGGATGTGAATATATTCACTGACGGTCAAGTTGATTCTCAGTTCTCGGATGAGTCTATGTTATCTAGTGGTTGTTATCTGGGAATAATATACCATGGAATGTTGTGACTGACCAATCAGAATCAAGTATTCAAGACAGCGTTGTAATAATAGGTAACACATTATTTTGATGGTCCATTTGAGTATTAGTAGACTGTCTGCTTAATATCTGCTGATACTGCTCCTTTAGCAGACATTTAACTGACTATAAGAAACTTTGCAAGTACATGTCAACTTACACTAACCCTAACCTAACAGTCTACTTATAATCTAATAAGAAATTGGTTGGCATGTAGATGCAATGCAACTTAAATTCAACAAACGAACCATCAAAATAAAGCGTGACCTAATAATATACTATATCAGTCAATTGCATTCAATATACAATATATAGTAGTGCTGCAGGGACAAGTTATATTTTACTTCTGTTTACTCTATATCCAACTTCTGTTTCCGTTTCCTGAAGTCATCCTTTATTAAAATGGGCTTTTGTTCAATGTGTGGTTATCGCAAACTTAAAATATTTCCCCAATTTTATTTTACAAGATAAAATACATCACTAATGGCCCTTTTGGATGTTTAAAAGCTTTAATTTGTCATTTAAAGAAACTAACAAACACACAGGGCATTAAATGTCATTGAGTCAAACAGGAAGAGTCATTTATGGACTCGTCCTGACTGTATTTATAATCACACTTCTGCAAATGATTCAGACTCAGATTTGAAGGATGTGCACATTTGTTTTATGTCCTAAACATCCTTTGAGTACATTCTTAAGTCAGTTTCCATTTACTTTTCACACTTTTAGTTTACTTTGCGTTTGCTACTTTAAGAGAAAAGATCATTTAATAAATATATGAGATTGGCAATTACTGGTTCATAACTATTCATTCATTCATTTTCGGCTTAGTCCCTTTATTAATCTGGGGTCGCCACAGCGGGATGAACCGCCAACTTATCCAGCATATGTTTTATGCAGCGGATGCCCTTCCAGCTGCAACCCATCACTGGGAGATTCATAACTATTCACATGATAAACAGGAAGAAAAGGCCTGAGATGTCAAACAGCAAATACTAAATACAGTTGAAGTCAGAATTGCTGTATTAGCACTCCTGAATGATTAGCCCCCTGTATACATTTCCCCCAATTTCTGTTTAACGTAAAGAAGATTCTTTCAACACATTTCTAAACATAATAGTTTTAATAACTCATTTCTAATCACTGATTTCTTTTATCTTTACCCTGATGACAGCACATAATATTTGTCTAGACATTTTTCAAGATACTAGTATTCAGCTTAAAGTGACATTAAAGTGACATAAAGTCTTAACTAGGTTAATTAGGCAAGTCATTGTATAACAGTGGTTTGTTCTGTAGACAATCCAAAACAAATATAGCTTAAAAAGGCTAAAAATATTGACCAAACTCCACACAAACGCCAACTGACCCAGCCGGGACTCAAACCAGCGACCTTCTTGCTGTGAAGTGACAGTGCTAACCACTGAGCCTCATATAATATATACATAATATAATGTATGTATCTTGCTGCTTTGTGTGGGTCATGATTAAAGTCCAGTCATTGCCTCTAATATGAAATCATTGCAGATTCAGCCTGTGAGAGAGCAAATAAACATTTTGTTTACATAAATGTTTTTTATGATATCTAGTATAAAAATTTGCATCACGGTGGTGCAGTGGGTAGCACAATCGCCTCACAGCAAGAAGGTCGCTGGTTCGAGCCTCGGCTGGGTCAGTTGGCATTTCTGTGAGGAGTTTGCATGTTCTCCTCGTGTTGGCGTGGGTTTTCCCCACAAGTCCAAAGACATGCGCTATAGGTGAATTGGGTAAGCTAAATTGACCGTAGTGTATGTGTGTGAATGAGTGTGTATGGATGTTTCCCAGTGATGGGTTGCAGCTGGAAGGGCATCCGCTGTGTAAAACATATGCTGGATAAGTTGGTGGTTCATTCCGCTGTGGCGACCCCAGATTAATAAAGGAACTAAGCCGAAAAGAAAATGAATGAATGAATGAATAAATGGTATAAAAATTAAAAAATGTAAAGAAATAGAAATCAGTATCGAATCGGTTTGCTTGTAATAAAAGCATGGAAAATCATGATCGGTGCATCCCTAAGACAAATATAGCAAAAACGCAATAGATTAACCCCCTCCACAATATTCCGATATTTGTTTTTAATTTAGAGGAATCACATTCCCTATTATACAAAAATCACTTTTATAAGGGCTTTAAGTGAAGTTTCACAAACTAATTTCGAGAGGAGCACATGATATGATTGATCTTAGCTGGTCTCTCATCTGTAATCATTAGTAAGCCAATCGGATCATTCCAAATTAGCTATAAATAGCCCGACAAGCATTACTCCCTCATCTTCGTTTTTTTGAAGAATCCCCCCATCAACCCCATCTCCACCTTTCCTCCTTTACCAAGGGGGAGCTCTCGAGAACTACCTGATCTCGTACCCCCTCACATGCCCATTGACCAGGCGGGAGCCCTGGGCTCAATTATCTCCGAGCTCAGGGTTCTCTCCTGGGACAGCATGCCAAACCTGCTATTATTATCAAGCAATATCTAAGTGGGAACTCTTGAAACACAGTTATGTGAATATAGCCAGCTTGTAATGAAAAAAATGTATTAATTCTATTGTTTATAATCAGACTTGATAAAAACTGCAGAAACACTTTGATTGACATTCTCCCTTTGTACGTGTCACCAGAGGGGGAAAGCCCCGCCCACTAGTGACCATCTCTCCCTCATTAGCATAGGACGTCAATCTTGTTTTTGAATCTGACACTATGCTCACACACAGGCATCTGTAGCTCCGCCCTCTTCTAAAAAGAGCACAATCTCATTTGCATTTAAAGCGACAGCAAAACGCCATAACTATGATCAAAGCCTAAAAGGGTCATTAGAGTTATAAAACATTATTTGTGTAGTATTTTGAACTGAAACTTCACACACACACACACACACACACACACACACACACACACACACACACACACACACACACACACTCTAGAGACATCAGAAACTTATTTTACATCTTGTTATATCTAGGTCCCCTTTAAAGTCTAATTAGCTATTCGTACACATTCGTATTCCTGTGACAATGCCTTCTCCAGCAAAACATTTACACCTGCCTCAAAATGCTGTTAAATAAGTTGAACATTTTAAATCATATATACATTTAATAATAATAATACATTTATATTTATATAGCGCCTTTCCAGAGCTCAAGGACACTTTACAATGAATGTAACAAAGAAGAGATAGTACGAACAGATATTGAAGGACACAATAATCAAGTGGAGACAACATTAGGTTAACAAGCATACAAGAAGTCAAATATAACAGACTGGAAATACGAAACAAAACCTAAGAGACAAATATGCAGAGCACATGTTGATCAAATAAAGTGGTCAGTTTGTCAAATCAGAGGTGTAACATTCAGAAAACAAGTGAGTTTTAAGTAAAGATTTAAAGTCTGAGATATTATTAACGGAACAGAGTGAGCGTGGTAGAGAGTTCCAAAGTTTGGGTGCAATAACACTAAATGATCTGCCCCCCCATTGAAGAGAGGCGGTACCGAGGGACAGCAAGAAGGCCAGAGTCAGAGGAACGTAGTGAGTGAGTAGGGATGTACGGCACATGCATATTACAAAGATAAGAAGGAGCTAGGCCATTTAAGGATCGAAATACAAGGAGGAGAATTCTGAATTTAATACGGAATGCAACTCTGAGCCAATGGAGGTCATACAAGATTGGAGTTATATGAGAAGAACGTTTAGTATGGGTGAATATTCTAGTTTTGAATATATTGTAATCTGGAGATGAGGCTGGCAGGCAGACCAATGAAAAGGGCATTACAGTAATCAATGCGTGATTAGACAAATGCATGGACGACAGTCATTTACACTTGAGAGGCCAAATAAAAGCATATTGAATACCAAGACAAAGGAATACCTGACCTCAATATGGCATCTTTAGCCAATCGTTACCGATACTGATACTGAAAGAGTTATATTCTACTTAGCAATTCGGCTTCAGTCATCATATCTGAATGACAAAATCGATAAGTCTGTACACTGTTGACATTTTATTCAATTAAAGCCGAAGCGGTTTAACCTTCATATAGTTTACTGATAGCATCAGACGGTACCACAGTGTGGGGTGTACTATATGTGGTGATCATGGTCATTAAGGAAGTGGTTTGCTATAAAGGAGTATAAGGGGAGAACATACAAACATCTAACTTAGCTATATGTGTTATGATAAATACAGTTGAAGTCAGAATTATTAGCCCCCCTCTATATATTATATGTTTTGTTTAACGGAGAGAAGATTTGTTCCACACATTTCTAATTATAATAGTTTTAATAACTCATTTCTAATAACTGATTTCTTTTCTCTTTGCCATAATGACAGCACATAATATTTGACTAGATATTCTTCAAGACACTAGTATTCAGCTTAAAGTGACATTTATATTTCACTTTAAGATGTGACAATTCACATAAGATGGCGCCGCGGATGGCCGCCTCGGTGTGGAGCTCTCCAGTATTTATTTTGTGTTGTCACTTGTCACTTTATGTACACTGGAAGCTTCTGTAGCCAAAACAAATTCCTTGTGTGTGTAAGCACACTTGGCAATAAAACCGATTCTGATTCTGATTTAAAGGCTAATTAACTAGGTTAATTAGGGTAAAGTTAGGGTAATTAGGCAAGTCATTGTATAACAGTGGTTTGTTCTGGAGACAATCCAAAACAAATATTGCTTAAGGGGGCTAATAATATTGACCTTAAAATGGTTTAAAACAATTAAAAACTGCTTTTATCCTAGCCGAAATAATAATAATAATATTTATATAGCGCTTTTCTAGACACTCAAAGCGCTTTACACAATGGGGGGAATCTCCTCATCCATCCACCTGGATGACGCGACGGCAGCCATATTGCGCCAGACCGCACACCAGCTGATTGGTGGAGAGGAGACAGAGTGATGGGGATGGTTAGGATGGACAGAGGGCAAATTTGGCCAGGATGCCAGGGTTAAACCCCTACTCTTTTTCAAAGGACCTCCTGGGATTTTTAACAACCACAGAGAGTCAGGACCTCGGTTTAACGTCTCATCTCACTGAGCAGTATAGAGTCCCCTTCAGTATACTGGGGCGTTAGGACCCACACAGACCACAGGTTGAGCACTTCCGGCAGCAACCTAGCTTTCCCAAGCGGTCTCCCATCCAGGTACTGACCGGGCGCAGCCCTGCTTAGCTTCAGTGGGCGACCATGTGAGAGCTGCAGAGAGCTAGCTGGCGGCTAAACAAATAAACAATAAAACAATATAAGACTATAAGATAAAATAAAACAAATAAGACTTTCTCCAGAAGAAAAAATATTATAGTGCTGCAGAAAGCAGTATTTGAAATAAATAAATACTTCTTACCCCCATGCTCTCAGGCACCATACCTAGGACTGCCACAGTTGGATCAAAGGGGATATCAATACAAAATATGTCTCCAAGTACCTTATAGATACCATCCCAGAACAGCTGCAGTTTTGGGCAATACCAAAAGATATGAGAGTGGTTCCTTAAATGATCACCACATTCTCTCCAGCATCTGTTAGATGAGCCTATTCTTATCTTTGCTACAATTTGTGGGGTGCGGAAATATCTTGTAATGATTTTCCACTTAAATTCTCTCCATACATTTGAGTTTGTGACTCTATGGGCTTCTGAGCATATATCAATCCAGTTTTCTTGTATAATCTTTACCTGCATTTCAACCTCCCGCCCTAAATATGTCTTGTTTTGATCATAAAAATTAACATTATTAAAATACATCAAGTGACAATTTCTGAGCATTTGTGCAAGTCGGGATTCTAACCCAGGACATTTGCAGCATACTTGCTACATGAAATAGAGGGTTTTCCCGACCCTGTCAATCAAACGCAGATTCGCCAGGTCTCGTAAGGTAAAGTCTAGATAGGATACAGCTGCACATCAATATAGCATCATTTTTGTAACTACTGTATAACAATAATTAATATTTTTACATTACTGTGACAGTTGGGTTTAGGGTTGGGGTTGGGGTAGACGTTAATAAAATAAAATAAATGGGAAATTTAATAAATAATATAAATAATTCTCGTTAACTTCCTGCCGCAACCGTATCTGATCTAGCAACAACTGTCTCGAAATGCTTCTGAAAAGTCTGATGCTTTGAATCGCTTTAGTCACGTGACCTGTGTGCTTCGAATCATTTTAGTCACGTTACCTGGTGTTTCGAATCATACTTTAGGAACACTTGCGCTTCTGGATCTCGAAACTGTGTCGAAACGCAGTTTTTTTTTGCTTTATTGTTTCCTTTGTTTTCACCGCCTGAACTGACCATTGGCCTTTTTTTGACTATGTATTTTGAATTACCTGTAAGCTTCTGTTTGCCCCTGTTTTGACCATTGCCTGCCTGACTAATCTGCCCCTCCGTTACATTCTGAAAAGTATTGAATGTATTTTTTCAATAATTTTAGGTGGCATTATTCTCCTCAAAGTTCATCCATTGAATATTAAAGGGCACCTATTTTACCCCTTTATCAAGATTTAATATAAGTCTTTTGTGTCTCCAGAATGTGTCTGTAAAGTTTCAGCTCAAAATACCCATCAGATTATTTATTTGACCTTTTTAAATCTGGGAAATTTGAGCTGTTAGGACAGTGTAGCTGTTTTTGTTGCCTGTGCCTTAAATACAAATGAGCTGGTTCTCCCCGCCCACCGTTCCCTCGTGCGTGTCAGAGCCACAGAGATCGCTCTGATGTGTGTAACTTTCACGTAGATAAACAGCACAGTGACAGACAAGAATGAAGCAGATCTCCCTTACTAGAGTAAGAACATTCACAACTGTTATTTGATATATTTGTTGTGGAGTTAATTCAAGCCTTTCTGCAACAATGAGTCACACACAATGTCGTTATAAAGTTTGTGCACGAAACTTGTCGCACGAGCTTTAACATGTACCGTTAACAAAGTTGTCGCACAAACTTGCGCTTCCAGTCTGACGCATTCGTGTGCGTATGAATGGAAGTCAATGGGGCGAAAAGTCCAGTGTGACCGCGGCTCCAGAAATGCACTAATCACATGTGGAAAAAGGTGGATATGTCAAAAGATTAAGACTTTGATTTCAGGTTTGCATTTTAAGCTTGAATGCATTTACACTGTTATAACCTTAATGTTTATTATTATATATACATCTTTTTAAACATTAAGGTTATAACTCATAAGGTGAGTTTAAAAATTCTTAAATCAAGAAGGATTTTGTAGACAAATAAAAAATATTGTTTTGTTTTCAAACATATTAAGTCAAAATAAGGGCTTATTTTTGACTTATTGATTCTGAAAACAAGACAATGTTTTTTAATTGTCTAGAAAATACTTCTTGATTTAAGAATTTTAAGATATTTAGTCTAGAAACGAGACAAAAACTAAGTAAGAGAAGCATTTTTTTTTTCAGTTTTGAAGAATGTTGGACACTGGTGGCCATTGACTTCAATAGCTTTTTTTCCCTTCATACTATGGATGTCCAGGTTCTCGTACCGCTTTTCAACATTTTTCAAAATATCTTCTTTTGTGTTTAACAGAAGAAAGAAAGTCAAACAGCCTTGGAAGAAGTAAAGGGCGAGTAAATGATGATTGAATTTTCAGTTTTGGTTGAACTGTCCCTATAATTAATCACAGCAACCACAGGACGTCAACATGACGTCAGATTGATGTTGTACACCAACATCGTGGGGCGTTGCATTTTGTTTGAAAATGAAAATCGATTGACATCAAAACCCAGCGTCATACCGATGTCAATGTCCAAAGTCGGACAGAAGTTGCATTTTGGTTACTTTTCAATGCAACCTAAAAACAACAAAATATCAATGTCTAATGATGTTACAGCTTGACATTGTTTGGACGTTACCACTATGACGTCTATCAGATGTTGGATTTTAGTTGCCATACCTGACAAAAAAAATGTCAGTATTTGACGTCAATGTGACGTTGGTTTAAGATGTTGGCTGGACGTTGGATTTTGGTCACTTTCTAACACAACCTAAAATCAACCAAATATCAACATCATTTCATGTCATTATTGGACGTCAAAATAACATTGTCCTTAGACACTGGTGACCTAAATCTAAACTAATATTAACGTCTTATGACGTGTGTCTGCTGGCATACAACACAAAATATATATTAACACAAAAACTCAAAAAATTGTTCTGCAACAAAAAAATTATTACCCTAAATATTAAATAAATAAAAAGAAAGAAATAAAGTTTTTGGAATAACTTGAAGTTAGTAAATGGTGAGTAAATTGTCATTTTGGGTGACCCATCCTCCCTTTATTGAAAAATTAAATTTCTGTCCATTATTTTTTATGCCCCCCCACATAAAAGCAAACAATCAGCTATCACGCATTTATATCTGAGCTCACAGACTGAAATAAATGGCCTTTTCTAAATGCTTGTTTAAAAGAACCGAGTTGGAGCACAAGAAAAGCACAATGAATTAAATGAATGAAGGCATAAGTAACTCCAGATGCTTGTTTTTCTCTCTCTCTCTCTCTCTCTCTCTCTCTCTCTCTCTCTCTTTCCTACATGGAGAAATCACTGCAGCGCTTGACCTGCACTCATTACAGTGAGAATGAGCTGTGTCAACTTCAACATACTAAATGAATCGGCATAAGTCACTTTCATTGTCTCACGTTTTCATGATCACAGATCTGAGATCAGTCTCTCACTGACGGCAGAACATAAGCACAGCTGTTGCTTGGCTTTTCCCAAAGATCCCCACATTTTTTCCCTGAGTTCAATTACCCATGGGTGTGCCTGCTGCACCGCTTCTTCCTTTCTCTGCCTGTCAGAAACACGAATGGACCCAGAATAGTGCATTAATTTAACCCTCACAACTAAATCCTCATCAGATGGATGAATACTGTATATTTAAAAAATGCTGCTCCTGTTGTGCCACATAATATATTTCTCAGGCTATTTTAGGTGAGAAGGTAGCTATTTAGACATCAAATATGCAGGTTATTTTAAGGATAGTGTCTATTTGGAAATGTGCTTCAATGATTTCAGAAATGGGATTTCCAGCCCCATTCAGTGCTCTCGTTTTCTGCCGAGAGCAACCTTATGACGGACACTTATTCTGGATTCTGATGTATGTTACTATAGTGGATAAATTTGAAATATAATTCATTTTGGGTATATCTAATTGATATATATTATCTGTATCATAATACACACACATATATATATATATATATTACAAATACAGTCGTCCCTCGTTTATCGCGGGAGTTACGTTCTAAAAATAACCCAGAATAGGCGAAATCCGCGAAGTAGTCAGCTTTATTTTTTACAATTATTATAGATGTTTTAAGGCTGTAAAACCCCTCACTACACACTTTATACACTTTTCTCAGACATGCATTAACATTTTTACACTTTTCTCTCTTGTTTAAACACTCTCAAAGTTCAAACCTTCCTAGAAAAATAAATGATTCAGTAGTTCACTCATAAAAACTTCATGTTTCATTGCTAGATGTGTCATTTTTGAAGAATTATTCAGTGGCATATTTTTGATGGCTGGTTGTCTCCACCTATTGGTTAAATACTGTAATTGCTGCCTACATCTTGAATTTTTATGATGCATATAAGGTGATTTTAATCTTTACCATAAACATCAGTGGTTTTATCTAAACTATAAACTGTTCTCCCAGTACTTCTGTGTTATTTGACTGTTTGTAACTTCATAACGAACTCAAAAGACTAAAGACTGAATCTCTTTCTTGATTTTGGCATTTTCAGATTTGAATGCAGCGATTGGAAGGATTAATGAAAATATGCAAATCACCATCATTTATAATTGATGTTGCGTTGTTGTTGTTGAGATCCCGATCTTTTAAAGATTAACCGTGCAGCGTACACTGAATGCATTGATGCAGGTTAAACAAGTAGTGACAAAAAACAGCTTTAATGAAACCCACCACATCCTGAATAACCCACCACAACTTTTTCTGTCATCATTATATTTTACCTGAAAGAATAATTGCTTTCATACATGTGATTTGAATGACGCGAGAGGCGATCTCTCTGCGATTGTTACAAATTTAGGATTATTCTACCGGTAAAAAAAATGTATTAATCCGTGGGCCACGTGTCTTCCGAACCGTGGGTTTTGATCTGTACGAATCACTGTTCAACCAAAGGATAGTCTCTATTTGGAAATGTGTTTCAATAATTTTAGAGATAGGATTTTTTTTAGCCCTTTAGCGGCCATTCAGTGCTCTCGTTCCCTACCGAGAGCAACCTTATGACGGACACTTATTCTGGATTCTGATGTATGTTTCTGTAGTGGATAAATTTGAAATATAATTCATTTTGGGTATATCTAATATATATATATGTATATATATATATATGCATATGTTTGGTCAAAATAACGTGATATTTGTTTTAGAGCAAACAAACTTGACTGCAATGTTAAAGTTTTCTAACTTTATATATATTAAATGGTGCATAAAATTGTAGCCATTGTTTAATTCAATTCAAGTTTATTTGTATAGAGCTTTTCACGATAGTTATTGTTTCAAAGCAGCTTTACAAACGGTGCACATTATTGCATTACAATCAGATTCTGAAAAGTTAAGGTTCTTAGTTACCATAACTTTATTAGCTACTATTAGCTATTAGCTGGTTATTAGTAACCAATAGCTTTAAACAGTTAAAGTTATCATATATAAACATAGTTAACCTGCAGTTATAGGTGATGTCTATGTGTGCATGTTCAAGGAAGTGTATTTGTGTATTAAGTGTATGTGATTTCCTTGTTCTTCTGACTTACTTTCTCAACATCATTTTGTTGTTTGTTAAATGTTAATAAATGAAATTATAAAAATGCAATAAAAAATTAAATGCACGTAATTTAAAATTAAACTGAACTGTTATTTAGATACACTATAAAACCACTGGATAAAATGATTATGCAGATAGTAGCTAAAGACACCTAATATAAAATGAGACCAATAAACTTGAGTCTAAAGCCTGGTTTATACTTCTGTGTCGAGTGATTGGCGTGACCCATGGCACATGCCTTGTGCGTTGCCATGCATTTATACTTCTGTGTGCTGTTTGTGTTGCTCTGCAATAACTCTTCTGAAATGCTAGCTGGCAGTAGGTGTTTATGTTCCTCTGTGTTGAGTTTCTTCGCTGGCGTTTTGTTTTTTCTGAACGCTACCTTAATGTACAAGTGGCTCAAACTCGCTCATTTTTGAGGACGTGTAACAACTTTAATCATAAGGTGAACACAAAACAACAGTTTCCATCTAGAGCTCCTTCATGGGACTCCACACTTGTAAACAATCTCTCCATCGGGCTCGCAGCTCTTAGCCCCGCCCACACTTGTCACCGCTACCAAGCCGACCAATCACAGAGCTTGCGCTACGTGTCGTTGCGATGTGTAGTTACATTTTTTGAGAGGTGCGCGTCAGCGTCGCCGACGGCGAGGGCTATGCGACCACATGTAGGCTGCGCCGGAGCCTACGCATGCGCATGCGCTTGACGCAGAACTATAAACCAGCCTTAAGTAGGTTTGAGCATATGATGACAATTAACTCAGCTGTTCAACATCATAGAGTAATATCAGAATATTGTATTATCATTCAAATTTACATGTCTAATCAATTAAAAACTAAAGTACCAAAATAATGTCATAATACAAACATACGTACAACTTTCCTCTGCAACTTTTAATTGACAATCATCAACACCATATGCTAATACTAGCTAGTTTTATGTCAGAAGCAGAGAAAACAATCTGAAAAGAATCTGAATTGTACGCTGAAAAAAAGATATATTGAATTTACTGAATTTTGTTTAAGGAAAGTGGTTGCAAACAATTTATTTGGCCTGAATTTTAACAAACAAATTAAGTTGATCATTACTAAATTTAATTTGTTTGTTTAAACTCAGCCCATATAAGTTGTTTAAACATTTTTTTCAGTGTAGTAATATTTACAAATTTTCCCAGTACTGGGTTGCAGTTGGAAGGGCATCCGCTGCGTAAAACATATACAGGAATAGTTGGCGGTTCATTCCGCTGTGGCGACCCCTGATGAATAAGGGACTAAGCCGAAGGAAAATGGATGAATCAATAATATTTACAAATGTGCAATTCTGAAATGTTCTTGAAAATCTCTGCAAGTATGCACTGTAAAAAAGGCTGGGTTCCACACAATTCCTTCATGTTGTCCCAACACAAATTGATTAAGTTAAGTTAATCATTTTTACAAATTTAAGTGGATTGAACATTTACACAACAATTAAGTTGTCCCAGAAAAAACCCCCGTAAGAATTGTGTTGGTTCAACTCATAATAAATAAGTAATTTGAACAAACAGCAAACGTCTTTTTTTTTTTTAGCATGGAAGGTAAGAAGCTCTGGTTACCATGGCGACAGTGTTGTGTGGTTCACTGATGACCGTGCCCTCCTCCAGTGGTGCGCTTTCCAATAAATGATGTTTCTGCCGGTCAGAAAAGACACGTGAATGGTTTCTCCTCATTATAAAATTCACAGCCTGTAGTAGACTCGTGGTACAGCCCATGCCTGACGATCCGGCTCAGATCTTCATGGAAGTCCCGCCTACATTCACCCCCCCCCCCCTAAAAAATCCTCGAAATCTTCTGAAAGTGGCCTTATGTGGGGGTCATCAAAACAGAACAGATGTCTGAAGGCTTCAAAAGTAGATCAGAATTAAATCTCCAGATCATGTTGATGATTTAGACACCAAGTCTTCTATGGTTTAGTTTGGCCAGGTCTACTTCTTCAAACATCCTGTGAGTGTCCTCCAGATCTCTCTCTCTCTCGTTCTGGAGAAGTGGAGACCAGGAAACACTGACAACATTGTCTCTGTGCACAGATCAGCTGCAGCTGTGCACAGCTGGATCAGCCAATCAGCACGCGCCTTTACATCAGCTGACCAGGAAAATGGCCAAAATCACACTGGCTGTAGACACACTCCCACAGTCTACTCTTGGACCCGGTGTCCCACATCTACC
>CAIGQV010000733.1:2349767-2363388 GCA_903798115.1 Danio jaintianensis | reverse complement strand
CACACACACACACACACACACACACGCACGCACACACCTGCAGGGGGCAGTCTCAGCTCTCACACAGGCTGTTTCTCCAGCATTCCACCCTCCTGTCTTTTTTTTTCTTTTGAGAAAAGGAAACTATTAATTCCTCCACAGGGAAGCATTAATAGCCCTCAGACATGAAGGAGTAGAGGAAGATAAGCATTGAGTTTCCATTTTCTTCTTCCTTCCCTCACCCTCTTTTTTGTTTTGTTTTGTATAATTATTTTGGGGTGACACGGTGGCACAATGGTTAGCACTGTGGCCTCACAGCAAGAAGGTCGCTGGTTCGAGTCCCAGCTGGGTCAGTTGGGGTTTCTGTGTGGAGTTTGCATGTTCTCCCCGTGTTGGCGTGGGTTTCCTCCAGGTGCTCCGGTTTCCCCCACAGTCCAAACACATGCGCTATAGGTGAATTGATGAACTAAATTGGCCATAGTGTATGTGTGTGTGTGCACGTGAAGGAGTGTGTATGGGTGTTTCCCAGTATTGGGTTGCAGCCGGAAGGGCATCCGCTGCGTAAAACATTTGCTGGATAAGTTGGCGGTTCATTCAGCTGTGGCGGCCCCTGATTAATAAAGGGACTGATTCATTCATTCATTCTTTTTCTTTTTGGCTTAGTCCCTTTATTAAACTAGCAAGCTGCAAAACACAAAAATACTGTAATTATTCATTCATTTTCCTTCAGCTTAGTCCCTTATTTATCAGGGGTCGCCACAGCGGAATGAACCGCCAACTATTCCGGCATATGTTTTACGCAGCGGATGCCCTTCCAGCTGCAACCCAGTACTGGAAAACACCCATACACACTCATTCACACACACACACACACACACACACACACACACACTCATACACTACGGCCAATTTAGTTAATCAATTCCCCTATAGCGCATGTGTTTGGACTGTGGGGGAAACCGGAGCACCCGGAGGAAACCCACGCCAACACGGGGAGAACATGCAAACTCCACATAGAAACGCCAACTGACCCAGCCGGGACTTTAATAATTATAAGGCATGGGTTTACTTTCTTTTTCTTATCACTTTTACAGTGTATACATTTGGGCCAGAAACAATCTTTTCAGTTTTCTGGGGGGGATGGGGAGCATAAAGGTCATCAGTGCGGCGTATTAATAGCCTTTCACTCCGGCTCTGCTGTTTGAATGAATTCCAGCATTCTCTAGGGGCATTTCTGAGTGGGACGCGAGTATGCAGCTTCTGCAGTCCACCTCCATCTGCAGTGCCAGTGCCAGCGGACATTGAGAAAACAGCCCTTTGATGCTCTCCTTTACATGATATTGCAAAAATCTGATATGGCAATATTTTGTTTTACAGCAATATACAGTTGAAGTCAGAATTATTTGCCCTCCTGTGTTTTTCTGTGTTGAACAGATTCAGGAATTTTTCACAGTATTTCCTATAATATTTTTTCTTCTGGAGAAAGTCTTATTTGTTTTATTTTGGCTAGAATAAAAGCAGTGTTTAATTGTTTTAAACCCATTTTAAGGTCAATATTATTAGCCCCCTTAAGCAATATTTGTTTTGGATTGTCTACAGAACAAACCACTGTTATACAATGACTTGCCTAATTACCCTAACTTTAACCTAATTAACCTAGTTAAGCCTTTAAATGTCACTTTAAGCTGAATACTAGTATCTTGAAGAATATCTAGCCTAATATTATGTGCTGTCATCATGGCAAAGATAACAGAAATCAAGTGAAGTTTCACAAACTAAAGCTGCGGTCACACTGGACTTTTCTCCCCATAGACTTCCATTCATACGCATGCGAATCCGTCACATCGGAAACGCAAGCTCGTGCGACAAGTTTCGCTGTTCGCTGCGTTGCGAAGTTCAAGCTTGGTGAACTGCGAAATCACATCATGTGACTGCGTGAGACCAACCCATGATCAAAACATGACCTCTCTGGACAGAAATTTAAAATATGGACCAATCGCTTGCTTTTTAAAATGTCTAATCATTTTGTTTAATCCCGCCCCTTTTCACAGCGCCGTACAACAGAATTTCGCATGCTCAAACTCTAATGTGACCGCAGCTTAATTTCAAGAGGAGCATGTGATATGATCGACTACAGCTGGTCCCTATCACTAATCATTAGCTAGCCTATCGGATCATTCCAAAATGATTATAAATATCCTGCCTAACCTTCATTCCCTATCTTCGTTTTGATAGGAATCCTATCCTTCCCTTCTCCCTCCTCCTCAATTCTAGGATCGGGCTACATGGTGGCTCAGTGGCTGGCGTTGCTGCCTCGCAGCGGAAGGGCCAATGGTTTAAGTTCTAATTGAACCAGTCGGCACTCTCTGCACGGAGTTTGCATGTTCTCCCCGTGTTCGCGTGGGTTTTCCCCGGGTACTCCGATTTCCTAAAAACATGTGACATAAGCAAATTGTAATAACAGTCACAAGCACTTAACGCATACATACTGAATCTATTCTTATAGAACCACCTTATTAACCAAAGTATAGACCATTTCAATGTGGTGATGTCATTGGCCCATGAAAATTTCCTTTTGTCAAACTACTTCATAACCGTAACAAGAGGCAATAATAACTTTACGTTAAAACAGCTGCCATAGGATTATTTATCAACATTTGGACTTTTTTGGATTCTCAGAAGCTATGGAAATTAAAAATGTAAAACAGGAAATACGGGGCGACGCGGTGGCGCAGTGGGTAGCACGTTCGCCTCACAGCAAGAAGGTCGCTGGTTCGAGCCTCGGCTGGGTCAGTTGGCATTTCTGTGTGGAGTTTGCATGTTCTCCCCGTGTTCACGTGGGTTTCCTCCGGGTGCTCCGGTTTCCCCCACAAGTCCAAAGACATGCCGTATAGGTGAATTGGGTAAGCTAAAAATTGTCCGTAGTGTATGTGTGTGTATAAATGTTTCCCAGTGATGGGTTGCAGCTGGAAGGGCATCCGCTGCGTAAAACATATGCTGGATAAGTTGGCGGTTCATCCCGCTGTGGTGACCCCTGATTAATAAAGGGACTAAGCCGAAAAGAAAATGAATGAATGAAACAGAAAATACGTTAGGACCATTGTTTTTGTTTACATCCCTCAAAATGGTCTTTAGGTAAAAAACAAACTGGGGGCTCTCGAGAAATACCTGATCTCGTATCCCTCCTAATGCTCATTGACCAGGCGGGAACCTTGGGCTCATCTATCTCCGAGCTTAGGGTTCTCTCCCGGGACAGCATGCCAAACCTGCTATTATAATCGAGCATTATCTAAGGGTGAACTCTTGAAAAAATATAAAGGGGGGCTAATAATTCTGACTTCGACTGTATGGACAAAATTTTTATTGTAATTTTGTAGACAAGTAAAAAAAAAAAAAAAATCAGAAATGAATCAAAATTTAGTTCTTAAAACAAGCTAAATAATCTGCCAATGAGGTAAACAAAATAATCTTGTTTTAAGGAAAATGTCTCTCAATTTTGCCGTATTATTTCTGAAAACCAAACAATATTTATTTGCTTGTTCAGAAAATGCTTCATGATTTAAGAACTTTTAGATATTTGGAGGGCATCACGGTGGCGCAGTGGGTAGCACAATTGACTCACAGCAAGAAGGTCACTGGTTCGAGCCCCGGCTGGGTCAGTTGGCATTTTTGTGTGGAGTTTGCATGTTCTCCTTTCCTCCAGGTACTCTGGTTTCCCCCACAGTCCAAACACATGCGCTATAGGTGAATTGGGTACGCTAAATTGTCCGTAGTGTATGTGTGTGTATGGATGTTTCCCAGTAATGGGTTGCAGGCGGAAAGGCATCCGCTGCGTAAAACATATGCTGGATAAGTTGACGGTTCATTCTGTTGTGGCGACCCCTGATTAATAAAGGGACTAAGCCGAAAAGAAAATGAATGAATGAATGATAGATATTTGGACTAGAAACAAGACAAAAACTTTAAGTATGATATGCTTATTTTTTTGCTGTGTTAACTGTGGCTTCTGGCCAACTAAAATTCAGACTCAATATTGCGGATCCTGCGATGTGACAGTTGCAGATATTGTTGCGGATATGTTGTGCACATTGCAAAATCGATGCTGAAACGATATATCCTCCATATTACATGTGTTTTCTTTACAACACATAAAAAACACATTAAAAAAACCCTTACATATACCTTAGGAACGGTATTACAGAAAAATGTTGTGGTTTTAAAGTTTTGACTGTTCCAAGATGACAACTAGAACATGATCAAATTGAAACACTACGCAATAGATTGCTTCACCGATGTTGGCAGTGATTTTAACCTTTAATTACGGTGCCACTGTGGTGTTGATTTCACTTCACTGATCACAGTAATTATGTGGTTCTAGTCAACATAATACCCAGAAGTGCTTTCATCAGGTTTTAAAACATCTGAAACACTTATGTCAGGAATCGGCACATGAATCTCAACAACGGTGACACATTTCTTGCAGCAGTGCGTGCTGAAATGCATTGATGAGTTTTGTATGATGGTCCCAGAATGCACTGCAGCATGAAGAACGTCACTATTGTTGAGATGTGTATGCTGATTCTTGATGACTGCGTTTCTAAATTGATTTATGTGTTCAAAATGCTCATTATACAACCTGTTTTTAAAGCCTGATTAAAGAAATACAATACAATGTACTAAGATACCACAATCAACATTGTAAAATCAATACCAGATCACCATCATAATCAGTTCTTAAGTTCACGATTTTGCCATGTACGATGCGATGATCCTGGATTTACATCTATGTTGATCCTGGAACATCATTTCTGTTTGAAGATGTAATCCATACCTATTCCCTACCCCTAAACCCAACCATAACTGTAAATTATTCCCAAAATCAGAGGGGAATAATAGTTGGATAACAATCATGTAGAAGAGCATAACCTAACATAAACGGTAAACATATCCCTTACTTCTGATTGGCTGACTGGAATGTTGTTCCAGGATCAACATAGATGTTAATCCAGAAACATGTACGACTTGGTGAAATCAGGTTGGCGATAAAGTTCACCTGCAAGATGAGTGGGATGGTTAAAGAAGAAAAACATATGAAGAAAAACAAATACATTGGAAATCAGTGGTAACAGGTTTTCAGTTTATCTTCTTTTCTGCTCAACAGAATAAAATATAGAAAGTCACATAATAACTTGGAACCCCTTGAGGGAGAGTAAATAGTGAGTGCATTTTCATGGAAGTCAACATTTTTCAAAATATCTTGAAGTTTAAAATGAAGTTGAAAAGGTCATGAAAAGGGTCATGAATGATGACAGAATTTTCATTTTTGGGTGAACTGTCTCTTTAAGCCACGTACTACATGACGTGTTCTGAAATTGAGGAAACTGAGAGTCATCGTACGAATCTACTGGATTCATTTTTGTCTTTTGCTGAAGATTAAGAGATTAAAAAGTTTAAAAATAGATATAAATGAATTACATAGTAAGAAGAACATCTTGCCATGAGTATAAGTGAGTTGTGAGCATGTCTACATAGACAGATACAGAGAAGAAAATAAGTATTGAACACATTTTCCTGTTTTTTCCTGGGAATAATATTTCTAAAGGGAGGGCGTCATGGTGGCGCAGTGGGTAGCACGATCGCCTCACAGCAAGAAGGTCGCTGGTTCGAGCCCCGGCTGGGTCAGTTGGCATTTCTGTGTGGAGTTTGCATGTTCTCCCCGTGTTCGCGTGGGTTTCCTCCGGGTGCTCCGGTTTCCCCCACAGTCCAAACACATGCGCTATAGGTGAATTAGGTAAGCTAATTGGCCGTAGTGTGTGAATGGGAGTGTATGGGTGTTTTCCAGTGATGGGTTGCAGCTTGGAGGGCATGCGCTGCGTAAAACATATACTTGATAAGTTGGCGATTCATTCCGCTGTGGTGACCCCTGATTAATAAAGGGACTAAGCCCAAAAGAAAATGAATGAATGAATAATATTTCTAAAGGAGCTGTTGACATGGAATTGAACTAGATTTTGGTAAAAACACAAACAATACTAACATAAAAAACCCAAAACAAAACAAAAACATCTGACAAATGAGTTCTATGTAATAACAGTGGAATGACAGAAGGAGAAAGTGCTGAAGTGCTGAAACGTATTTAATACTTTATATAAAAGGTGTTTTTGGTGCTGGCAGCTTAAAGACGCCTCTCATATGGAGAATGAAGTCACATGCATTGCTCAGGTGTGAGTTTCTTCCAGACTAGTGTAAAAATCTTGATGGTTCTGTGGGTCTCGTCTATCAAATCTGAGCTTTATTTTGTATTTTCTATTGGATTCAGCTCAGGTGATTGTCTGGGCCATTCTACAGCTTGATTTTCTTTCTCTGAAAGCATTTGAGAGTTTGCTCGGCTGTGTTTTGGATCATTGTCTTGCTGAAATGTCCATCCTGGTTTCATCTTCACCCTCCTGCTAATGTAGATGATGGACTGAAGCAGCTGATATTCATTTACACTAAGGAAGGGCAGAGGGTTGCTGAAGAACTACTGAGAGATTTCAGCTGCTGTCTGGGCTTTCACTGCCGAACTACACCTCTCTTTCTTCATGTGTTCAATACTTTTTCCCTGTGTCATTTCATTTTATTACACAGAACTTCATTTGTAAACTAATAAGATTTGTTTTCTTTGTATATATGGATTTCTTTGGTTGTTACCAACATCTGGTGGGAATTTCAAGTCAAAAGCAGCTCTAGAAAGAACATTTTCTCAGAGAAAAATGGTGACGTGTTCAATACTTATTTCCCCCACTGTAGAGATAGAATTCCTACACTCAACAAGGTTAAATAACTGGTCATCTGAAGGTCACTCTGAGCTTCTGTATAAACAAAGTCATTCGGCATGTTTTTTTATTTTTATTTGATAATATCAAAGTCTCACATAAATGTGATTTTTACCGTATAGACTAGCATGTAGGCAAATCTGTGATCAGGTGTACTGTTGTGTATGTAAACATGCTCATTGTATCTCGTTCCTGCCATCAGTAATTTACCGCTTCTTCTGTGTTTACATCTTGTTGATGTCTGGAATCAAATCACTGTCTTATCTCAATAATAATGCAGGAAATGTTTTCAAGCTCGTTCACTGGCCACACCAAGCCTTGGGGCTAAGACTTCACTAGTATTTGTTTTTCTTCCTATGTTTTTCTTGAACTATCCCACCGATCTTGCAGGTGAACTTAATAACTGATTATGATGGTGATCTGGTATTGATTTTATAATATTGATAGTGGTATCTTAGTAGATTGCACTGTCTTGCTTTAAAAACAGGTTGTATAATGAGCATTTTGAACACTTAATTCAATTTAGAAACGCAGTCATCAGGAATCAGTATATGTATCTCAACAATAGTGACGTGCTTCATGCAGCAGTGCATTCTGGGAGGATCATACAAAACTCATCTGTGCACTTCAGCACGCACTGCGGCAAGAAATGTGTCACCATTGTTGAGATTCAGATGCTGATTCCTAATGTCTCTATTTTTAAAATGTTTCAGATGTTTTACAACCTGATGAAAGCACTTCTGGGTCTCATCCTGTAGAACAACATTACATTTAGTTTGAAACAGTGGTGGGCAAAGCGAGGCTTCATGAAACACTGAAACAGTCGAAGCAAATGTGTCGAAGCTTCGAAACGTTTCGAAACCTGTCTCTACAGTGACATCTAGTGGTCATTTTTTTATGTATTGCTCTGGAACAACTTTAGCAATGAAACAGTTAAGCAAATTGAGGAATTATACCCCACATTGTAGAGTTGAAGCTTCAAGTGATTTAGTGAAGCGGTGAGAGTTCCTGACTAGCATGCAGAGATAATGGGTTCGAATCCAGAGTGATGCAGCTATAGACGTTAGTTTTTAAATGCTCTGTTCTAGCAATATGTTTTGTCCTAACAGTGGTCTGACATCCGAATGAACACTTTGTGAATAAATGTGTCTTGTTTTGGTTATAAAAACATTAAAATACATCAAGTCATAATTTCAGAGTATTTGTATGAGTCAGGATTCGAACTCGGGCCATTTGCAGCACAGTTACTCTATGCACACACAGTCCACTAGGCTACATGAGGTTTTCTTCCAACCCTGTCAATCAAACACAGATTCGCCAGGTCTCGAAACGCTTCTGAAATGACCGATGCTTTGAATAGCTTTAGTCACGTGACCTGGTGTTTCGAAACACTTTAGTCACGTGACTTGGTTGTTTCAAATCACCGTAGTCATGTGACCTGGGTGTTTCGGATCATGCTTCGGTGCAGTGTTTTGAAACACTTGCACTTCGGGATCTCGACACGGTGTCAAAACGTCAGTTTCCCGTCCGCCATCCCTAGTTTTAAATAATGTCATGAAAATTATGCAAATTCAAGTTATTTAATTTACATTTTGTCATTTAGCAGATGCTTTTGTCCAAAGCGACTTACAATTGAGGAGGCATTCAGCGACTCAACAAGAAGAGACAATACACACAACAAGTGCTAATTATACAAAGGAACTGAGCGGGGAGTGTTTTATATAGGTAGAAGAGTGTTTTTACAGGTTGTTTGTCAGGTCCTCTCACCTGTGTGAGGCACACTTCATAAATGCACATGTTTTTATTTTTCTCTCATTATTTTCTCTCATTGTTGAGGTTCTGGTCAGACGTAGCAGTTTCGACGTGACTGTGTCTAAGCACATTTGTATGCATCTGGAAAACAAAATACTCCTTTGTAACAGCTCAGAAAGACAATGCTCTCTTCAGTGTGCCACCATCTT
This sequence comes from Danio jaintianensis, assembly GCA_903798115.1. Classification (NCBI taxonomy): domain Eukaryota; kingdom Metazoa; phylum Chordata; class Actinopteri; order Cypriniformes; family Danionidae; genus Danio; species Danio jaintianensis. Next base: position 2,354,633 of record CAIGQV010000733.1, on the reverse strand, counting down.
TTATTTATGACCTCATTCTAGACTAGTGCTATTGTCATTTCAGTGTTGAAGTGTGTACATACAGAGTTTTGAGTCATTCCCCTGAAAATTAAAAGAGACCAGTGTTTCGATTGGTATACACATTTTACTGTGTGCAGATGATGTGTGTGTATGTGATTTGGCACAAACTGTGTGGGGATGGATGACGAGTACTTCACTAACACAGTGCATTCAAATGCAAATATAGATTAAACGCAGCTTTATTACTATACACAGATTTGTTATATGCATACTAGTGTTGTCAAAAGCATCAAGTCTGGTAGCTGAAATTGGTACTGGAATTAAAAAAATACCCATTTCCCGCTAACATTTGATCACATTCTTAAACACAGCTGAAAAAATCTCTTTCCACATAAAAACAAGTACACCCTTCTGCAGCCTGCGTCCATAAGTAACAGTGGGTGGGACTGAACATGTCGCTCCGCCTTCAAGTCTTTCATTGAGTAACGGAAACATATCTTAATAAATAAATCATTTTCAAACTCAAAGCAGTGCAGTATTGAAAGAGAAACATTTGGACACACGACCAATACTTTTAATAGTCTTAAATCACAACGTGTAATGTTAATATTTTCAGTTGTACATTTTCCAGAGAAATATTCCATTCATTCAAAGGTAAACCGGTGTCCTGACATTTTATCCTACCCATCAGATTATGCTACCAACACTGTATTTGAATGGTTCTGAGGTTGGGGTTAGGGATTAGGTAGGTGAGAGCAATATTACAGCTTCATATCACACTACTCCACATTAAAATTTACACTGAAATTACATGTGGGCGTGGCTGAATGTGCAGCCCCGCCCCAGATGCTGCCCCGCCCCGATCTGCAGGCTGCAGACAGGGGCTTCAACGCCAAAACGTGCATATTAAGGGCACGCCGATCCAACAGGTGGCGATCATGACACTTTTATGACATATTTGATGCAAAAGAGTGTAATTTGCCTAATTTGTGTCTTCCATTGTTTTGGTGTGAACCCAGCTGTGTTGGCCAATCAGAAAGGAGAAAACAGCACAAATGCTGATGTCATGAGGTGAATACTTCGGTTTTAGTGTCCACACTACCACACTGTACCCAGAGTTTTGGAAAGTCTTCACCCTGGCCGGAGTTTTCACAAAGTTCCGGTTTCAGTCACCCGATACACTATTTTCGTGTGGACAAATAATAGTGAAACCACGAAGAAAAAAAGTGTGGTTTTGAAAATACCCATGTTTGTGTGGACAAGGCCTGAGATACTTGGTAAATTAACAGTGAGTACGTTTACATGGACACCAATAATCCGATTTTAATACGATTAAGACAATACTCTGATTAAGAGTCGACCATGTAAACAGCGATTTTGGATTGATTTAATCTGATTAAGGTCATAATCGAACTAAACAGAAGTGGAATTAAGACATGTGCAGTATGCCGATTTTAGTGGCATTATTGAAGTGCAGTACAGACATGGAAACACCGCAATCAAACTATTACCGTCGAGTAGGATTTTGGCCGCATTTTGTGACAGGATAGTCCATGCACACACGGCTGTTTGACACTATTCTCTGCACCTACTGAGTCAGTAAAGGACCACAGACACACACACATCGCGAAATGCGGAGGTTTTTTCTCCCATACGGCGTGCGCTATCAAACTCCATTAAAACAACACTCTTCCAGCAGTTCATACTCACATCCAATATCTCATTTGTCACGGGGGCAAGCATGAAATGTTCCTGAATGAAAGTGAAAGTGCTAAACTGCCGTTAAAGTTGACAAATTAAAAATGAAACACGCAAAATTACATGAAACTCCGGAGGAAATGTGGATAGCACGGTGATGCAATGACGTTAAACGAATTATGTGCTATAGTATGTAAAACGGGATCATGAAAGGAACATTCAAAGCAACTCATGTAAACACCTTCATCATATTACTGTCTTATTCATTCATTCATTTTCTTTTCGGCTTAGTCCCTTTATTAATCAGGGGTCGCCACAGCGCAATGAACCGCCAACTTATCCAGCATATGTTTTACGCAGCGGATGCCCTTCCAGCTGCAACTCATCACTGGGAAACACCCATACACTCTCATTCACACACATACACTATGGACAATTTAGCTTACCCAATTCATCTATAGCGCATGTCTTTGGACTTATGGGGGAAACCGGAGCACCCGGAGGAAACCCACGCCAACACGGGGAGAACATGCAAACTCCACACAGAAATGCCAACTGACCCAGCCGAGGCTCAAACCAGGGACCTTCTGGCTGTGAGGCGATCCTGCTACCCACTGTGCCACCGTGACGCGCTGTCTTATTCAGATTAAGGCAAATAATTCCATTACTGATGTCCATGTAAACGTAGTCAGTGTTAAAAGCAAAACCACTCATACTTACATACTGGTATACAAAATGGTGGCATGTAAACAACAAGCATGAAAAAAGTTAATGTTTTTACTGTTTCTGAGTTTGATAGTGTCCTAATGTCCTAATTTGATAGTGATAATGCCTCTATTTGAGCATGCTGAAACAGGTTGTGACACTCTACTTTTGTAGGACAGTTCCTAGCAGTTGTGCAGTTCCACTTCCATGCAAATGACAACCTTGCCATGAAAAAAAGTTCACCAAAATAGCAAAGGTTTTTTGTGTAGGCTTGTATTTGACAGGACTGTAAAAATACTCAAACATGTCTCTGTCAATGTTTTCAAACAATTATATTTGATTTAGCAAAGTCACACAAGTGCCAATTTCACACCCGTCACATCCATAATGAAGCTTTTTTCCTCATGAATGTCAAATAAAATGAAATCAATGATGGTTGTTCTACAGTGAGCAACTCTTATCCTGCTGATTAGCATTGTTTCCTTTGGGTTGTGCAGTTTAATTCACAGAATTTCTACAAAGTATTTTGCCGACATTTCTGGTCACATCCATAATGCATGTTTATTTTCCTCATTTAACATACAAAATATGTCTACAGATTGATGTTTTCCTGATCTCGTAAGTTTGTGGTTAGTAGTTTTGGAAAATATAAACAGATGCTTCAATATAATGCTAACATATACTCTCTCTCTGTCAATTTATGTGTTGAGTTTTTACTGCAAGTCTCACATCCATAACGCTGGAATTGCTCACTAAATGCAGACACCTGAAGGAATAGTCCCAAACCTCCACCCAAAGCCTTTAACTGTTCACTGTTTGTTGAAATTTTAGCACAGAAAGTATAGCATTATTCCTTTCAGGATTTAAACCCTCGTCAGCCTTTCCTGATCTCAGCATCTCATCCTCAAGGGCTTTCACCAAGTCTGAGGAAACGCCTTGAACATTAGACATGCAAGACAATCTGCGTCTAAACAGCGAGAGAAAATGAGGGTGGTTCAGTTTTAACCAAAAATTACAAGTTTCAAATGTATTTTTCGGTAACACTATTATAATAACAACTGCACACTATGAATCATTCATTAAGCATTAGCAAATAGTTAATTCATTATTTACTAAGCATTAGGCGGCATGGTGGCTCAGCGGTTAGCACTGTCACCTCACAGCAAGAAGGTCTCTGGTTAGAGTCCCGGCTGGACCAGTTGGCGTTTCTGTGTGGAGTTTGGATGTTCTCCCCGTGTTGGCGTGGGTTTCCTCCAGGTGCTCTGGTTTCCCCCACAGTCCAAACACATGCGCTATAGGGGAAATGAATGAACTAAATTGGCCGTAGTGTATGAGTGTGTGTGTGTGAATGAGAGTGTGTATGGGTGTTTCCTAATACTGGGTTGCGCCTGGAAGGCATCCCCTGCGTAAAACATATGCTGGAATAGTTGACGGTTCATTCCGCTGTGGCGACCCCTGATAAATAAGCAGGAAAATGAATGAATGAATGAATGAATGAATGAATGAATGAATGGTTAGGATGAGTTGGAAACTAAAGTGTTGAGTGCCATGTTTGTGAGTTGAGAAATGTGTAATCGGCCCCTAAAACAATATGGTGAACTTGACAGATACAACTAAAACACTTCTCCTTGTTTTGGGTGGATGATGAAAACAGCCAAGCATTTAAAGGTGATTTCCAGAGCTTGTGGTTAGCTTGAGGATGAGCCAAAAAAAGTAAAAGGATAGAAGGATATTTATGCTTTGCTGTTTATTAAAAAATGTGAGTTTAATCTAATGTAATCTACAAGTCTACACTGTAAAAAAAACTGTTAATTAACAGTTTCCCTATTTTGTGATTCACAAGTGTTTTCAATGTATTTATGCATTATGCGATGTTGATCTCTGCTCTGTCAACTTTTGATGATGAAAATTCAACTCTGCAGTTAAACAAAGTGACTTTAATTGACATTTTAGTCGTTTGAAATAATAATATAATGTATAAGAAATAATATCTAGAGAAATAAGTCTGTAAAATAACAGAAAATGTGCTGGTGGTTTATTACAAGGTTTTTGTAGCGTAATATACAACACCAACCCAGACAATATAGCACTGCAAACTATTAAACATGTTCATAAAAGTCACTTTTTCAAACTTTTCAAGGTTAAAAGTTGTTGGAAGAAAGATCAAGATCCCATAATGCAATTTAAAAGCATAAAAAAACTGGGAAAAATAAAAACATCAATCACAAAATACTGAAAACTTTTTTGTGTATTCTTTAAGCTATTTTACCTTTATCTTAGGTATTTTAATACTATTTAATACTATTTTTTTATACTCTATTTTAATCTATCTATCTATCTATCTATCTATCTATCTATCTATCTATCTATCTATCTATCTATCTAGCTATCGATCGATCGATCGATCGATCGATCGATCTATCTATCTATCTATCTATCTATCTATCTATCTATCTATCTATC
>CAIGQV010000733.1:2322322-2339243 GCA_903798115.1 Danio jaintianensis | reverse complement strand
ATAATAATGCAAATAAATACATTGTATAATAATGGATAATAATGCAAATAAATGCATTGTATAATAATAAATAATAATGCAAATAAATACATTGTATAATAATGGATAATAATGCAAATAAATACATTGTATAATAATGTATAATAATGCAAATAAATACATTGTATAATAATAGATAATAATGCAAATAAATGCATTGTATAATAATAAATAATAATAATAATGCAAATAAATACATTGTATAATAATGTATAATAATGCAAATAAATACATTGTATAATAATAAATAATAATAATAATGCAAATAAATACATTGTATAATAATAAATAATAATGCAAATAAATACATTGTATAATAATAGATAATAATGCAAATAAATGCATTGTATAATAATAAATAATGCAAATAAATACAAATGTGTTTATCCAATAGATAAATTAATAAATAAACATACTGTGCTATGTAGAATAAAAAATAAATTGAGATAAGTACTGAGGAAATATAGCTACTATTTAAAGTAAACTGGATTTAAATTAATTGTGTGAAATCTGACTTCATAAGCATGTGTTACAACCAACCCTCTGTCTGTTACAACTTGCCCCGCAGGTGGGGTAAATAGTAACATTTTACTCCTGGCACTTTTGGCAATACTGCACAGCAACCATAGGTCCGACGATCATACTTTCAGTGCTCATTTGTAGGAGAGGCTTGTGTGTTGTTGCTAAGAAAATATGGTTTGTCTAACCCCATTACTTTGTTCATTATTTGGCCAAAACCAAAAAGTGGTACCCCTACTTTCCTCCCCGCTCTCCCCTAACCATTGACATTCATAGTAGGAAACAAAACAAACACTGTTTCCTGCTTTCTTCAAAATATCTTCATTTGTGTTCAGCGGAAGAAAGAAACTCATAAAGGTTTGGAAAAATTAAAGGGTAAGTAAATGATGAATGGGCGTCACGGTGGCGCAGTGGGTAGCACGTTCGCCTCAAAGCAAGAAGGTCGCTGGTTCGAGCCTCGGCTGGATTAGTTGGCGTTTCTGTGTGGAGTTTGCAAATGTTTGCATGTTCTCCCCGTGTTCGCGTGGGTTTCCTCCGGGTGCTCCGGTTTCCCCCACAAGTCCAAAAACATGTGGTATAGGTGAATTGGGTAAGCTAAATTGTCTGTACTGTATGTGTGTGAATGAGTATGTATGGATGTTTCCCAGTGATGGGTTGCAGGTGGAAGGGAATCCGCTGTGTAAAACATATGCTGGATAAGTTGGCGGTTCATTCCGCTGTGGCGACCCCAGATTAATAAAGGGACTAAGCCGAAAAGAAAATGAATGAATGAATGAGTAAATGATGAATGAGTGAAATATCCCTTTAATCTTTTCTGTAGTGAAACCAGCCCACAATGACGAACAGAAATGCTAAAAAACATTACATTCACACATCGTGTAAGTCACTGAACTGCATTGCCGAATAGTACAACAAACACTGCACATTAAAAAAATACAGTATTCATATGGTCAGCCTCTGCATCGTCACTGTCTCCAATAGCAACAGAGCACATCCTGACAGCGGTTCCCAGCCGTCTCCAGTAGCTACACTGCTATTTTACACGTCTTAATTAGGCACTGATTAAACCGATCAGCTCATTAACTCCAAATCCTTGAGTGGGTGTGTCAGATAAAGGAGAGATCCACAATGTTTGAGGATGGAGAACCAGCAGTGGATGTCAAATGGGGAGCCACAGCTCGATGAATGCCCAGCACTACATTCCTCTGCGGCGTTTTTACTACGAAACATATACGTCACCAAGCATGTACAGAAAGAGCTGGACATTAGCCACTAAAACAAGACATTTGACACTAAAACAAGACTGGGATTTATTTCGTTGAAGAACATTACTTAAATTAATACAAAACAAGAGGCCATTAAAGGTCTAGCCATTCACAAACACCCAGCGTGGCCATTTAGAACTTCCATAATCATTTGTCGCAGAATAAATCTGGCGTTTGACCTTACTTCACGCGTTCAGACGCAATACAATATTTGACAAAGCTGTATTTTCTGTTTAGGTCTCGAGGTATGAAGCTCTTCACAAAACGATATACATATTGTTCACCAAAACAGCTCTGAAAAGGCAAAGAAAGGCGCTCTTTACCGTTATAGTCGCATTCCTCACGGCATTGGAAGCGGTTTGCCGAATCTCCGCTGCGCTTCCCGGCTTCAGCAGGCTCTTCGTAAATCTCCGGGTCGATTCCGCTGCCATTTCTTCTCTGGTGCATTCGGGGAGAAAACCTGCAGTGTGTGCCACTAATCCGTAATGCTATTGATCACTTTGAAATCGAAAGAGTGCATTAAACCGACCGTATGCGTCCTTCTTCACACTGTCGACTACATTCAGCAGCTTTACTACTATACGGCGCGGTGGGCAGGGCTCTGTTTGCTCAGCATATCAGCAGGAGGAGACCCTATGAAAATACTATTACTAGGCTACTACTACTAATAACAATTTTAGCCTATAATTCTCAGTCATTCTTAGTAGGTAGCTAAGTTTGTAATACCTAGCCAAGTCGAGCCATTCGATTATAATTGAGAAAGCCTAAATGCATTTATTCAATGTGTTGCAGATTGACTCTAAATCAGAAAATATGTCATATTTCATGCAAGTCAACAAATCAAGTTCATTAATCTTAATTTGTTATAACTAGGTAATCATATATATATATATATAAGGATTTATTCGCGGCTCATTCATTCGTATTTACTGTACAAATGTGCTTTTAAAGTCCAAATTTACGCATAGAGAAGCAGGCTAGTCTCAATGTGCTTATTTTTCCATGAACTTGACATTTGAACCTAACTGTCTGGTAGTAGTAGTAGTAGTGTATGGAGGCAGCACGTAGTGAAAAGTGAAAGCATTTGTTGGTTTTTAGCGCCACCGCGCGTCAGAACACATGATAACACTATTTCTTTATTGAGGGGAAAGAAAGTTGGCTAAAAAAGGCTGATTGTTTTTCCAGAGATAGGGTGAATTCGGGTAATCTGGGACACTTTTGACTTCAACTCTCTGTTTCAATGTCTATCTAACTAATTAGAACAACATATTAGACTTTTCTGAAATCCCTAAGATGTTTTCTAACCACCTAAGAAAACAGAGATATTATACCGAGAAGAGCCATGCCACACCTACTAGTATTTTTGTGGCAAAAAATACAATTCTGCCTGAATTTGAGAATCTGGGACAGGTCACTTCTAATCTGGGACATTTGTATTAGGGCTGAAAAAGTCAATATTTGCCATATTTATGCATGCCAAACACAATTTTACCAATTTGTTTAAAAAAGGGAGTGAGTGTGTGTGCGAGTGTGTGTTTGAATGTGTGTGTGTGTGTGTGTGTGTGTGTAAGTATGTTTGTGTGTGTACATGTATTTGAGAGGGAGACCGAGTGTGTGTATGTATGTGTGTGTAAGTGTATGTGAGAGAGAGTGAGAGAGTGGGTGTGAATATATGTGAGTGTGTATGTGTGAGTGAGTTTGTGTACAGAACATTGTACATTCCATCTCTGTAGTCATTAAACTTATAAAGTCTCTAAATGCATATTTCTGCCATTCGAAGACTGTCCCAGATTACCCAACCATGCTGTCCCACATTATCAATCATATTTGATTATGTGGGACAACAAAAAAATATTGGAAGAAAAAAAATCTTTACACTTTAATGCATATTTTGTTACTTGGATAGATCACAAACATAATTTGACAACAATTGGGAACATTGTCTTATTTATGACAGGTTTATGTCCTTAACATTAATCTAGTCAGAATCCTGTCACTGACCTTGTCATTCTGTCCCCCCCTCTGTGGAACCCTCACATGAAGTCCGTGCTAAATTTATAATAAAAGTCCTGTAGACTGAATTTAGTTAGAACAGAAATAAACACACTGAAGCTTAGGTGTCCCAGGTTACCCAAATTCACCCTACACTCTCAGAAATAAAGGTACGCGAGCTGTCACTGGGGTGGTACCTTTTCAAAAGGTACAAATTTGTACCTAAAAGGTCCATATTAATACCTCAAGGGTACATACTAGTTCCTACAAAAGTACAAAAGTGTTCCTCTTAAAAAAAATTGGTACTAATATATACTTTTGAGGTACCAATATGGACCCTTTAAGTACAAATGTGTACCTTTTGAAAAGGTCCCACCCCAGTGACAGCTCGCGTACCTTTATTTCTGAGAGTGTATATTGTTGACAGAGGCGGACTTAGTGATTTTGGGGCTCTAAGCAATTCCAGGTATGGGACCCTAACTCAAATCACTCTCATTCATTCATTCATTTATTTTATTTTTGGCTAAGTCTCTATATTAATTAGGGGTCGCCACAGCGGAATGAACCGCTAACTTATCCAGCATATGTTTTACGCAGCAGATGCCCTTCCAGCTGCAACCCATCACTGGGAAACATCCATACACACTCATTCACACTACGGATAATTTAGCTTACCCAATTCACCTATACCACATGTCTTTGGACTTGTGTGGGAAACCGGAGCACCTGGAGGAAACCCACGCGAACACAGGGAGAACATGCAAACTCCACACAGAAACGCCAACTGACCCAGCTGTGAGGCGATCGTGCTACCCACTGCGCCACAGTGCAGCCCCTCAAAACACTCTCTTTCTAGATATTTTTTTTCTCTGTAGATTCGTTTTTGTTTTGTTTTGTAAATAAACTTACTTACTTTCAGGGCCAGTTATATTAGAGTTGATATTTAGCTGCACCATATTGGTGTTTCGTAACATCTAGTTTTTATGAAGTGAGTTGTTAGCCCAACACTCAACCCCCAACCTGGAGGACCAGAACATACACACACATACACTACAGACAATTTAGCTTACCCAATTCACCCACAGCACGTCTTTGGACTGTTGGGGAAACCGGAGCACCCGGAGGAAACCCACGCCAACATGGGGAGAACATGCACACAGAAACTCCACACAGAAACGCCAACTGGCCCAGCCAGGACTCGAACCAGCGACCTTCTTGCTGTGAGGTGACAGTGCTAACCACTGAGCCACCTAATGAACTGTAAAGAGATGATGCCGACCATAAAGGACTTTTAGAGGTCTCCATAACCCTGGACCAGGCCGTATCCTGAGCAGATGCTGTGATGGTCATGGAGGAGTAGAGAGCATGAGACTGATTCCTGAAAGACCACAGTGACAGACGAGTCTCCGCATTGATCCCGTGGGCCAGCCTTAACACCCGCCGGTGACCTACTTACACCTGCAGCTTCTCCACGATGGACGTCCAGCGTTCTCCAGCCCCTGGCGCCTAGACTGCAGCTCTGCACAGGAAGTTTGGCCAGAGGAGAAATGGTTGTGCCCACTGAGCCTGGTTTCTCTCAAGGTTTTTTCATTCACTTTCGTCACTTTGTGAAGTTTGTTTCTCACCACTGGCTTGCTTGGTTTGGGACTTGTGGAGCTGCACATCGATGGATTTGCTCTTCAGTGTTTGGACTTTCAGCAGTGAAAATGAAACCACACTGAACTGAACTAAACTGAACTCATTCATTTTCCAGCTGCAACCCAGTACTGGGTACCACCCATACACACTCATTCACACACATACACTAGGGCCAATTTAGTTTAATCAATGTGTTTGGACTGTGGGGGAAACCGGAGCACCCGGAGGAAACCCACACCAACATGAGAACTCCACACAGAAATGCCAACTGACCCAGCCGGGACTCGAACCAGCAACCTTCTTGCTGTGAGGTGACAGTGCTAACCACTGAGCCACCGTGTTGCCCCCTAAAATGAACTTCAACTCTGAAAACTGGACAGACACAGCTTCAGTTTACTAGAACTTCTATGTTCAACTGCTTTGACACAATCTACATTGTAAAAGAGCTATAGAAATAAAGATGAACTGAATTGAATCTGTGTCATGTTTATAATATTCCAAACACACTGAAAGCTTTCCCAAACTAAAATGCGTCTGTTTCATCTCTCAGTTATTGGTTTGAAGTGCTGATGTTCTGTTTAAATGTCACAATATGGTACAACTTAAAAAGTAAAAAGTCAGAAAGGATAGGTAAAGCAGCTGGTGAGGCTTCAAAAGAACTAAAGCCCTTAAAGTGAACAAATTTTTTGTTTTATGTCCTGTAGCCGAGGCGGATGCTGAGGACCCTGGGGTCTGTAGTGTTTTTCAGATGAGAGAGTGGATAGGGGAGAGAGGGGACACAATAAGAGAGAGAATGCTTTGTCTGAAGTTTTGTAGATTAATATACAGCTGTCACGGGCTGAAGTGTACACCTCATCAGAAGCCTTTCATCCATGAAAAAGCACCTCAGGCATCAGACACAGAGCACATATACCCAGAAGCATGCACACTAATTAACGCTAACAAACTGTGAATGTTTGGCCATTAAAAATATTAATACCTGATTCAAATTTATAAATAATATTCATTCATTCATTTTCCTTCGGCTTATTCCCTTTATTCATCAGGGGTCGCCACAGCGGAATGAACCGCCAACTTATCCAGCATATGTTTTACACAACGGATGCCCTTCCAGCTGCATCCCAGTACTGGGAAACCCATACACACTCATTCACACTCATACGGCCAATTTAGTTTATTCAATTCCCCTATAGCGCATGTGTTTGGACTGTGGGGGAAACCGGAGCACCCGGAGGAAACCAACGCCAACACGGGGAGAACATGCAAACTCCATATAGAAATGCCAACTTACCTAGCCGGGACTCGAACCAGTGACCTTCTTGCTGTGAGGCAGCAGTGCTAACCACTGAGCCACCTTGTCACCCTTATAAATAATATATAATTATTAAAAATTATTATATCTCCTCCTTGAACCGTCACCTTATCGTGGTGGAGGGGTTTGAGTGCCTGAGTGATCCTAAGAGCTATGTTGTCGGGGGCTAATGCCCGGTAGGGTCTCCCAAGGCAAACAGGTCTTAGGTGACAGGTCAGACTAAGTGCGGTTCAAAAACCCCTTATGAGTGTCAGAACATCGAGGACCGTGACGTCGCCCGGTATGGCGCAGCCGGGGCCCCACCCTGGAGCCAGGCCTGGGGTAGGGGCTCGTATGCGAGCGCCTGGTGGCCGGGTTTTTTCCCACGGAACCCGGCCGGGCTTAGCCCGAAGGAGCGACGTGGGACCATCCTCCCGCAGGCCCACCACCTGCAGGGGGAGCCGTAAGGGGCCGGTGCATTGTGGAACGGGTGGTGGTCGAAGGTTAGGACCACGACAACCCGATCGTCGGGCACAGAAACTGGCTCTTGGGACATGGAATGTCACCTCACTGGGAGGGAAGGAGCCCGAGCTTGTGCGGGAGGTGGAACGGTACCGACTAGAGATAGTTGGGCTCACCTCCACGCACAGCTGGGGCTCTGGAACTCAACTTCTTGAGAAGGGCTGGACTTTCTTCTATTCTGGAGTTGCTCACGGTGAGAGGCGGCGGGCTGGTGTGGGCTTGCTTATAGCTCCCCAACTTAGCCGCCATGTGTTGGAGTTTTCCCCGGTGAACGAGAGGGTCGCCTCCCTGCGCCTTCGGGTCAGGGATAGGTCTCTCACTGTGGTTTGTGTATACGGGCCAAACACCAGTGTAGAGTACCCGGCCTTCTTGGAGTCCTTGGGAGGGGTGCTGGAAGGTGCTCAGACTGAGGACTCCCTTGTTCTACTGGGGGACTTCAATGCCCACGTGGGTAATGACAGTGAAACCTGGAGAGGCGTGATTGGGAGGAACGGCCTCCCTGATCTGAATCCGAGTGGTGTTCTGTTATTGGACTTCTGTGCAAATCACAGTTTGTCCATAACGAACACCATGTTCGAACATAAGGGTGTCCATCAGTGCACATGGCACCAGGACACCCTAGGGCGGAGGTCAATGATTGACTTTGTGGTTGTATCATCTGATCTCCGACCGTATGTTCTGGACACTCGGGTAAAGAGAGGGGCAGAGCTGTCAACTGATCACCACCTGGTGGTGAGTTGGATCCGCTGGCAGGGGGGAAAGCTGGACAGACCTGGCAGGCCCAAACGTATTGTGAGGGTCCGCTGGGAACGTCTAGCTGAACCTCAAGTCAGAGGGATTTTCAACTCTCACCTCCGGAAGAGCTTTGACCAAATCCCGAGGGAGGCTGGAGACATTGAGACCGAGTGGTCCATGTTCGCTGACTCCATTGTTGACGCGGCCGTGAAGAGCTGTGGCCGTAAGGTCTGTGGTGCCTGTCGCGGCGGCAATCCACGAACCCGGTGGTGGACACCGGGAGTAAGGGATGCCGTCAAGCTGAAAAAGGAGTCCTACAGGGCTTGGTTGGCTTGCAGGACTCCCGAGGCAGCTGATGGGTACCGACGGGCCAAGCGTGCTGCAGCCCGGGCGGTTGCGGTAGCAAAAACTCGGGCCTGGGAAGAGTTCGGGGAGACCATGGAGGAAGACTATCGGTCGGCCCCAAAGAGATTCTGGCAAACCATCCGGCGCCTCAGGAGGGGAAAGCAGCTCCACATCGACACTGTTTACAGTGGAAGTGGGGAGCTGTTGACCTCGACTGGGGATGTCGTCGGACGGTGGAAGGAATACTTTGAGGATCTCCTTAACCCCACTGACATGTCTTTCATTGAGGAAGCAGAGACCGGGGATGCAGGGGTGGACCCACCCATCACCCAAGCTGAAGTCACTGAGGTAGTTTGCAAGCTCCGCAGTGGCAAAGCAGCGGGGGTGGATGAGATTCACCCTGTGTATCTTAGGTCTCTGGATGTTGCTGGGCTGTCTTGGCTGACACGTCTCTACAATATCGCATGGAGGTCGGGGACAGTACCTCTGGACTGGGCAACTGGGGTGGTGGTTCCCATTTTTAAGAAGGGGGACCGGAGGGTGTGCTCCAACTATAGGGGGATCACACTCCTCAGCCTCCCTGGGAAAGTCTATTCCAGGGTATTGGAGAGGAGGATCCGGCCGGTGGTTGAACCTGGGATTCAGGAGGAACAATGTGGTTTTCGTCCGGGCCGTGGTACACTGGACCAGCTCTATACCCTCACCAGGGTGCTCGAGGGTTCATGGGAGTATGCCCAACCAGCCCACATGTGTTTTGTGGACCTGGAGAAGGCATTCGACCGTGTCCCTCGTGGCATTCTGTGGGGGGTGCTCTGGGAGTATGGGGTCAGAGGCGCTCTGTTAAGGGCTGTCTCGTCCCTGTATGAACAGAGTAGGAGTTTGGTTCGCATTGCCGGCAATAAGTCAAACTTGTTTCCAGTGCATGTTGGACTCCGGCAGGGCTGCCCTTTGTCACCAATTCTGTTCATAATTTTTATGGACAGAATTTCAAGGCGCAGCCTTGGGCTGGAGGGGGTCTGGTTCGGGGACCACAGGATCTCATCTCTGTTATTTGCAGACGATGTTGTCCTGTTGGCTTCATCGAACATGGACCTTCAGCATGCACTGGGGCGGTTTGCTACCGAGTGTGACGCGGCTGGGATGAGAATCAGCACCTCCAAGTCCGAGGCCATGGTGCTCCACCGGAAAAAGGTGGTTTGCCATCTCCAGGTTGGAGGAAAGTCCTTACCCCAGGTGGAGGAGTTCAAGTATCTTGGGGTTTTGTTCACGAGTGAGGGAAGGATGGAACGTGAGATTGACAGGCGGATTGGTGCAGCGGCAGCAGTAATGCGGTCGATGTACCGGTCCGTTGTGGTGAAGAAAGAGCTGAGCCGAAAGGCAAAGCTCTCGATTTACCGGTCTATCTACGTTCCTACTCTCACCTATGGTCATGAGCTTTGGGTCATGACCGAAAGGACAAGATCTCGGATACAAGCGACCGAAATGAGTTTCCTTCGCAGGGTGGCAGGGCGCACCCTTATAGATAGGGTGAGGAGCTCTGTCACCCGGGAGGAGCTCGGAGTAGAGCCGCTGCTCCTCCACATCGAGAGAAGTCAGCTGAGGTGGCTCGGGCATCTGTTTCGGATGCCTCCTGGACGCCTACCTAGGGAGGTGTTCCAGGCATGTCCCACCGGGAGGAGGCCTCGGGGAAGACCCAGGACACGCTGGAGGGACTATGTCTCTCGGCTGGCCTGGGAACGCCTCGGGATCCCCCCGGAGGAGCTGGAGGAAGTGTCTGGGGAGAGGGAAGTCTGGGGTTCTCTCCTAAGACTGCTGCCCCCGCGACCCGGCCACGGAAAAGCGGATGAAAATGAATGAATGAATGAATATTAAAAATATATATTTAAAAAATAATAATCCTGCCTTTTCAGAAGGACTCCTGTAGAAAATACAGCTTTGTTCTGATTGGCTCACTTAGTCTTGATTAGAGCACATGTGGCCACTTATTAAGCCTCAGTCTCAGGCTGCGTCCGAAATCGCCTACTACTCGAGTGGGTACTACATTTGAATTTACTACTGGCCCGTTTCCACTGAGTGGTACGGTACGGTTCAGTACGCTTTTATGGCCGTTTCCACTATCAAAAGGTACCTAAAAGCGAACCGTACCATACCCGTACCACTTTTTGGGTACCTAGCACAACAAAAGAGTATCAAAAGGTGGAGCAGACGCACAGCTGAACGCTATTTTTACAGAGATTTGTCACTCACTCATGCAACAAGCCAGCAGAATGAAAACAAAGAAGCCGTCGTTTTTAAATACACAGCTGAGACATTACACCGTAATAATATATAAATGTAATAACGAGCCATGGTCGACCCCAGCTCAAACAAACCTTGTCGTCGTCTTGATGAACAGCCACAAAGCCAAGAAGAAGAGCAGAACTACCCTGTGCCCCGTAGTTTTTTTACAACGCCGTCTAAAGCGCGAGCAGTTTCGCTTTCTCGCTTGCGTTCGTCGCGCGTCTCTATTTGAAATAATGAACTTCTTGAGCTGATGATAATAACGTGCGCGTGATTATTGAAGTGCTTCTGGCATCCGATCCTTTCAGAAACAGACAAACGCCAGAGTGAAGCACGAAAAAACTAAGGAGCAAGAGCCATGGAGGACCTCGGCGTCACCTTCACCCTACGGCTCTCCGTCTCCTCCTTGGGCTCCACCACCATCAGCGGCGTCTCCCTCGGTCGGCCCCCTGGAGTCGGCGGCCACTCCTCCTCCATGGCTCCTCCCTTCCTCGACTCCGCCCTGGGCCGTCCTTCTGGCTGTGTCCTGGGTCTTCCTGCTCCAGCTCCCTTCCTGGTTTCTCCCTCCTAAGACTCCTCCATGGCCCCCTCCCATCCTCCCTTCCTCGACTCCGCCCTGGGCCGTCCTTCTGACTGTGTCCCATTAGCTCATGTGTATATATACCCCTTTGTTTAGTTCTTCCATTGTCGAGTATTGTTTTGCCACAGTGAATTGTCCATGTTTCAGTGTCTCCGTCTTCCCGTGTCTCCAGTTTCCAGTGAGTGTTATTAATAAATCTACGTATTTTGATAATTCCGTGTTTCGTGCCTTTGTGAGTAAACAACCGTGACACCATCGTGCTGGAAAATGCATTGTTCTTCACCAAACTGTTGTTGGATTGTTGGAAGAAGTTGCTGTTGGAGGGTGTTTTGGTACCATTCTTTATTCATGGCTGTGTTTTTGGGCAAAAGTGTGAGTGAGCCCACTCCCTTGGATGAGAAGCAACCCCACACATAAATGGTCTTAGGATGCTTTACTGTTGGCATGACACAGGACTGATGGTAGCGCTTACCTTGTCTTCTCTGGACAAGGCTTTTTCCAGATGCCCCAAACAATCGGAAAGGGGCTTCATTGGAGAATGACTTTGCCCCAGTCCTCAGCAGTCCATTCGCCATACTTTTTGCAGAAGATCAATCTGTCCCTGATGTTTTTTTTTGGAGAGAAGTGGCTTCTTTGCTGCCCTTCTTGACACCAGGTCATTTTCGCCTCACTGTGCGTGCAGATGCGCTCACACCTGCCTGCTGCCATTCGTGAGCAAGCTCTGCACTGGTGGCACTCCGATCCCACAGCTGAATCCTCTTTAGGAGACGATCCTCGCGCTTGCTGGACTTTCTTGGATGCCCTGAAGCCTTCTTAACAAGAATTTAACATCTTTCCTTGAAGTTCTTGATGATCCTATAAATTGTTAATTTAGGTGCAATCTTAGTAGCCACAATATCCTTGCCTGTGAAGCCATTTTTATGCAACGTTAAGTTAAGTTAATTTTCATGGCAAAGAAGGACTATGCAATTCATCTGATCACTCTTCAGAACATTCTGGAGTATATGCAAATTGCTATTATAAAAACTTAAGCAGCAAATTTTCCAATTTCCAATATTTATGTAATTCTCAAAACTTTTGGCCACGACTGTACTCTCTACAGAGGTCACATGTGCTGTGCTGGTGAAGATTAAAGATACAGATGAGAGGTTTGCTCTGACTGGGCTATATGTTGCATGTTGTTTTTGAACCCAAATAAGGACTAAATGTATGCTGTGTGTAGTTTTTCTGTAATTGGTAACATACCGGAGACTGTAAGGGTCTGTATGTGTTCACATATGTTGCATTTGTGTTCGTTTATGTGTTCATATATGTTGCATTCGTTTGGTTAAATGAACTAAAATTGTTAGCTGATCACATTCCACATTTACCTGTAGTTTTCAAAAACATCTGAATGACTAAAGAGCTAAACTGTGGGGGCAACGTGTCTTAAATTAGAGTTGCGTAATGGAAAGTTTAAGCAGCTGACGCAGACACCTCTTATTTAAGCATCACAAATGATTTTAGTTTGTTTCGGGTTATTACCACACATATAAACTGTACTTTTTATTGGACAGCAACAGAGCGGAAGATAAAACAATTACAGCAACATTTGCTTTCTACAGGTCATGCTTGTGGCTTAATGCAATAAAAACTCGTGTGGGCAATTTCTGAGATAGCCGCATTCAATTAAATTACACCAGCTCCAGTTTGGCAGCATAAGAAAGATGAGAGCATGTCTGAAAGAAGACAGGGGAGATGGAGGCACTTATCTCTCCTCTTGTAAAGGACATAGTGCGATGAAACAATGATGGATAGACTCTGAAAAGTGCATTATTCTAGATACCTTATTTATTTATTTATTTACATAATGCAATAAGCATAAAATGCCCCAACTCGTGAGGATATTTCCTCTCAAAGCAAGACATATTCTCATTTTCCTTGATAGTACAGTAGATAGAGTGGATTTATTCTGTATTAAAAAGGCTGTTCTCCTTATTATATGTTTTTCAAATAAAGATATATTGCAGAGGCAAAATAAACAGCTCTGTCTCCTAAAGGTCAAGAGACGAAGTTAATTGGACCTTTTGGATCTTAATGGTAAGGGGTTTACATGAGTTGCCTTTAGGATGTTCCTTTCATGTTACTGTTTTACCTCTGTCACAATCACCAGCAATCTAGTCCATACAGATCGCTGGAGAACCACACATCCGCCACCAAAGAAACTACAAATCCTGTCATGCACCACACACTCACACCTGTTCCAGTTTTCCGCTGATTGCAAACACACACAGCTGAAACTATTCATGGACTGATTCAAGGACTATATAAACAGCACACACACGCACGCACATATATCTGGGCTGAGTCTTCTTTATCTGTTAGTGTAACATTTCTAAGCATTCTTTGTCTAGTCTATCCTGTGTTTTGATCCTCGCCTTGTCGTCCTGTTGTTATTGATATTTTGCCGCCTGTACCGACCACTTGCCTGTTATTGACCATGATTTGGATTATCTGTATACACCTGTTTGCTCCTGTGATCGACCATTGCTTGCCTGATAAATACTGCACGTGGATCCTCAACTCCGTTGTCCAGCACTCATATGTTACAACCTCTTATAGTACATAGACTGATTAATGTCATTAAATATTGTATAATGTTTCTTATGCTATGGAATATGTTTTTTGTTGTTGTTTTTAATTGGACTTTGAGTCTGTGATTAAAGGTTGAATGAATTAATTAATTTAATGATAAAGCTTATTACAAGCTAGTCTAATCACTTATATTTATATGTGATTAGTAAAGCAGGCCTTTTTCTTATAATTTCACTATTAATTAACAGTCAGTTTCATCTGATGACCTGAGTTATGCTGCAAAAGTGTGTTTAAAAACACTAATACCAATCAGAGATTGACTAATAATGTTATTTAAGGTTAGGAGCTCATCTATGGGAAACATTAATCACCACAATGGTGATGTAAAATATCCTCTTTCCCTCAGTAAATTTACTTATTAGTTGCATCATTAATGCTTTCACCGAACACTGGTTAAACACGGGATTTTATGGTATCACTTTATTTTGATGGTCCCTTTAACGCATTTTGTTGAATTTAAGTTACCAACTAATTCTCAATAGATTATAAGTAGACTGTTAGGTTGGGGTTAGTGTAAGTTGACATGTACTTGCAAAGTTTCTTATAGTCAGTTAAATGTCTGTTGAAGGAGCAGTATCAGCAGATATTAAGCAGACAGTCTACTAATGCTCAAATGAGAAGTAATTGGCATGTAGTTGCAATGTAACTTTTAGTCAACAAAATGTGCAATAGGGACCATCAAAATAAAGTGTTACCGATTTTATTGTACAGCATCCAAACTTAAGCTATATCACTGGAAAAAAAATTATGTCTGCAAAACTGTTGCAAACTATTTATTTGTGTTGCATTTAAACAAACAAATTAAATTTAGTAATGTTCAACTTAATTTGTTTGTTTAAATTCAGCCCAAATAAATTGTTTACAACCACTTAACGTAATTTTTTTTTAGTAAATCCAAGGAATCATCTTTGAATAATTTTTTTCAGTGTACTTTTTTTCTGCCAACATTATGAAAACCACTAAATCTAATAAACTAAGAACTAAAACTGAGAACTATAAAAGCTGATAACAATATATGATGATTTTAACTTTGTTTTGAATGGGTTTAATTCGAAACACTAAAAACAGCACACCATTTGTTTAAAAATCTTAAGTTAGTTGTCAGCTAACTTATTTGGATATCATAATTGAACACTGCTAACTGAACAGTAAATACACAAGCTTTGATACAATTGTCAGTCAGTTCTCTATGTACAACATGAAAACATTTTGATTTAGTTTCATTACGATATGACACGTGTGATTATTGTTACTGTGTGATTATTAGTGTATCAATTTACAGCATATGCAACACTGACGGGGCTACATAATCAGTACACCCTGCAAATGAACACTTTTTTTCTTCTCTTATTTACCCAACAAGTCAAACACTGCAATAATCAGTTTCCCTAAATACGTGAACATTGTAAAAGCGCATTTATTTCAGCATTAGAAGAAACATTTATGCAAAAATAGGGACAACTGGGTTAATTTTAAGGGTTATTTGTTGAGTTTAATGAAATGCGGTGATTCAATATACAGTAAAAATCAATACTTCCTTTCTTAATCCAGACTAAAGTAACAGATTCATTCAAACGTCAAGGTTCTGGAACTGCTGGATCCACACATAAAAGTCGACATCAGGATTTTGAATGCCTTCTGAAAGCGTGGATAAAAAAAGCCATATATCAATGGGTTACAGGTGGAATTAAAATATCCGAACCAAACCAAAGCATCAAAAACATCAGCCGGAGTCCAGAAATTGAGAAAGGGATCGAGAGCAGTGGCCACAAAAAAAGGCAGCCAGCAAAACAAAAAAGCTCCTACGACAATGGCCACTATTTTGGCTGCCTTTCTTTCTCTCTGCGCATACGTCTGGCTCTTAATTTCCAACACAGAGACCCTTTCTGATAAAACCTTTGCGTGTTTGCTCGCAACATGAAAGATCTTTACATAAAGAGAGCTCATAATAGCACCAGGGAGGAAAAATGTCAGAATTGAGCAAATAAGAGCCAAGGGTTTGTTAAATAGAAGTGTGCAACTTCCCAAACAGGACATTTGTAATACGAGCATTTCAAGACCTATCAAATTCACCTCTGTAAACACAATGGAAAAGCTATACACAAAGGCAAACAGCCATGCACACATAATAAACACAGTTATGCTATAATTTGTGACTCTTGTTTTGTACATTAAAGGGTCACAGATGGCCCAGTACCTGTCCATTGATATTAAACTCAGATGCATTTTAGAAGAGATTGAGAGAGTCATATCTAAGCTAGAATGAACTTTACAAATAATGTCTCCTAAATACCAGCATCCTTCAATAGATCGCACCATGCTATAAGGCATGACTAAAGATCCCAGGAGACAGTCGCATGCAGCCAGAGACTGAACGATCAGATGAGTTGGAGACTGCAGATGTTTAAAGTATGAGATGGAGACGACGACCAGCAGGTTGCCGAAAACTGTCAGAAAAATAATGAGAAGCATTAAAATGTACATTGCCACTTTGACTGCGGTGAGGCGCTGTGCACTGAGGCAGGAGTCTAGGTGAAACGGATAGCAGAGAAACACATTTTCAGCATACACCTCAGTCTCGTTTGCTGTCATTTTGACCCCTGGATAAACAACCATCATTCGGATTCACACACAAATCAGTCAACTGTTATCCAGAGCACAAAAGGAACAAGTTTCACATAGCAAGCATACATACATTTACATAATATACAATGCTGGGTTTCACACAATCAATTTGTGTTGGGTCAACATGAAAGAATTAAGTTGACTTATTAGTTGTTTACAAATTTAAGTAGAATGAACATAAAACAATTAAGTTGTCGCCCAAAAAACTCAAGAATTGTGATGTTTCAGCTCGTTTTAAGTAAGTAGTTTGAGCAAAATTTCCTTTTTTTTGAGAGTAATGTGTACAATAGTTCAAAACTGCACATTCATTTGTTAAACGATGTAATGCGAATCAAATACAGCTTTGACTCGGAGGAGCTCGGACTTGTGGATTTATATACTTTCAGATTTCTGCTATTTCCACTCAGGCTGTGTGTGTGTGTGTGTGTGTGTGTGTGTGTGTGTGTGTGTGTGTGT
>CAIGQV010000733.1:2310941-2322312 GCA_903798115.1 Danio jaintianensis | reverse complement strand
TGTGTGTGTGTGTGTGTGTGTGTGTGTGTGTGTGTGTGTGTGTGTGTAACCCATAGCTACACAAAACACACTGAACCCATGAGATTATCATGACAGAATTAAAAACAACAACAACAACTTTCTCTCATGGACATGCAAACAATGACACTTTGATAAAATCTAAGGGAAAGAAGGCCTTAATCATGGTTGAGCTCTGCGGATGTGTATTTATTAATTCTTATTTATGGGAAACATTAATTCTTATTAATTAAGTATTGTACAAGTGACCCATGTTTTTTTTTGGTTTTGACAAGTTTTGAAGTCAGAATTATTAGCCCGTCCTGTATTTTTTAACTGAGAAGATTTTTTCAGCACATTTCTAAACATAAGTTTTAATAACTCATTTCTAATAACTGATTTCTTTTATCTGTGCCATGATGACAGCACATAATATTTGACTAGATATTCTTCAAGATACTAGTATTCAGCTTAAAGTGACATTTAAAGGCTTAACTAGGTTAATTCGGGGAAAGTTAGGGTAATTAGGCAAGTCATTGTATAACAGTGGTTTGTTTCTTAAAATGGCTTAAACTAATTAAAAACTGCTTTTATTCTAGCCGGAATAAAACAAATAAGACTTTCTCCAGAAGAAAAAATATTATAGGAAATACTGTGAAAAATTCCTTGGCTGAGGGATTTTAGAAAAACCAAAACCAACAATTCAGATGTTTTAAAATCACATCACTTTTGATGGATGATGTGATTTGGAATTTGCATGATGGAATTTATTCAGTAAATGTATTTCCATCGTAGTTTATGCACATTTGTTTTCTATTGGATAAAAAGTTGATCCTGCTCAGTTGTGCGCATATGTTTTTTTTATGCACGTTTTAAAAATGTATGTGCAGTTTTTGTTAAGCATTTTTTATGCGATAATCCAAAATGCAAAATACACTCAAAAAAATGACCTTTGCTGCTTGAAATCTGAACTCTACTAGAACTATGTTAAGTTGCTTTGACAATCTATATTGTGAAAAACGCTATATAAATAAACTTGAATTGAATGAATTGAATTGTTCAAACTACTTATTTAAAATGAGTTGAAACAACACAATTCTTAAGGTTTTTTCGTGGATAACTTAGTTGTTTTATGTTCAATCCACTTAAATTTGTAAAAACAATTAAGTTAACTTAATAGATTTGTGTTGGGACAACATGAAGGAATTGTGTGGAACCCAGCATTTTTTACAGTGTAGTCTCATTCTGAAAACGTTGCCCTATATACATTTCTGGAGATCGCGAATTATGTAGCCAGAACTACGTATGACTGCATTTCGTCTTTAAAATGAACGCTACGGGGCGATATGACGCCGTTCCTTTTCACGCTTACCAGCTGACCGATTACCTCCGTATGGACGGCTTTTCCACTGTTACGAGTTTGTCCAGTTGCTCACCATGTACATCGGCAGACTTGAGACGCAGAGAGGAGTTGACCACGACGATGGGTTTGAGTCTGGCGAAGAACGGTTCCAGAGAGCAGGTAAGACAAAAACAGAAGCCAAAAACTAAAATAAACAGCTAAATAACAGGGGCGGTTCATTCCGCTGTGGCGACCCCAGATTAATAAAGGGACTAAGCCGAAAAGAAAATGAATGAATGAATGAACTAAATAACAGGGTGAGAATGTGGTAAAATCTGAAAATGTTCAATTCATTTAATCTTTATTTCTATAGCGCTTTTACAATGTAGATTGTGTCAAAGCAGCTTCACATAGAAGATTAATTAGAGATAAGAGAATGTGGTAAAATCTGAAAATGTGGTAAAAATCAGGCAAGGGCTTTTCTTTTTCTGGATTGCTTTTTAAAATTGTCGGTTGGGTTTAGGGAAGTGGGTGGGCGCTGGTCAATCGGTGCTTTTGAAAACACTATTGGTTGGGTTTAGGGAAGGGGGAGGGTGGGTTAGTCGATCGGTCAGTCAGTCAGTCAGTCGACAGCGGCCTCTGGTGGATTCACGCGAGAACAGCAGGCAGGGGCGGACTGGGACAAAAATTCAGCCCTGGCACTGTAGCCACACCAGCCCACATTACCACACTGACACAGCCCCACCCACGGACACATTCACTACTTATATTGGTGTACAGATGGTGAAATAATATAAGCAGTACCATATGTAATAGATATTTAAACATTTAATGTAT
This sequence comes from Danio jaintianensis, assembly GCA_903798115.1. Lineage (NCBI taxonomy): Eukaryota > Metazoa > Chordata > Actinopteri > Cypriniformes > Danionidae > Danio > Danio jaintianensis. Next base: position 2,320,136 of record CAIGQV010000733.1, on the reverse strand, counting down.
GTGGCTGGAACAAAAACAACCCAAATTTATACATACAGTAAAAACTAAATAAAAAATAATTCAATTCAATTCAATTCATCTTTATTTCTATAGCGCTTTTACAATGTAGATTGTGTCAAAGCAGCTTAACACAGAAGAGTGCAGTGAATTGAAACAGTGTCAGTCCAGTTTTCAGAGTTTAAGTTCAGTTTAGTTCAGTTCAGTGTGGTTTAATTTTCACTGCTTAAAGTCCAAACACTGAAGAACAAATCCATCGTTGCGCAGCTCTACAGGTCCTGAACCATGCAAGCCAGTGGCGACAGCGGCGAGGAACGAACCAATTTGCGAAAGTAAAGGAAAAAAAACCTCGAGAGAAACCAGGCTCAGTTGGGCACGACCATTTCTCCTATGGCCAAACGTCTTGTGCAGAGCTGCAGTCTAGGCGCCGGAGGCTGGAGAACGCTGGACGTCCATCCTGGAGAAGCTGTAGATGGGAGAGGTCCCCGGCTGGTGTACAGGCTGGCCCTTCAGGATAATGCGACGACTCATCTGTCACGATAATCTGACATAATCTGTGAATCGTGTAGAATCAAGAATGAATAAATATATAATAATTATGACCTAACGTACAGTTAAGTTGAAATGTAACTATGTAGACAATTACAACTATTGTCATGTGTTCACCTCTACTTTAGAGTTCATTACAAACCGAAAGTACAGTGTGTAACTGTTTTGTTTTTCCTACCTCTACCACACTCCTCCCTGTCTCTGCTAGGCCTACCGTAGCATCCTTTTTCACAGCACTGGCATTGGCAGAGCAGTCTCTGGATGCACTGATTCCAGCAACATCCTAGTTAATAAACACAGTATAGGATGTAAAGATTGCAGCAAAATGTTTTCTAACTGACTGCTCTCAACATTGGAATACACAATTAATACAATTAAGTAATAACAGTAGAGCAAAAAGGAATAGTATAGCATAAAAAAAAAAACCTGCAATATTTGTGTGTGTGTGTACCAGCAGATTTGTACATTTTTGAATCCTTCATGATATATAGTTATTTGTGAATTAAAGTATGCTGAAGTGTTGCTAGAGCTGCATCTCCATTTGTGTGTAAAGGTGTGTATGCGTGTGTGTGTGATACACATTCACAGGTTACTCCTATCATAAGGGTTAATTTTATCGTTAATTAGAGCCACAGTGTTAAAAAGGCTCACATGAGCTTTTATTTTGAAGTGTTTCTAGCTATCTGCACTGGGTCCAGAAACATTCTAGTTTTGAATAGATGAACACACGATTCAGTCAAGGGAGAACATAAGCATGCCAATGTCTCATTTTACATTGTCATACTATTGCATAGATATATTACACTATTGCCTGTAATAGAAGTCTATGTTCCACCCCACCTAAGGATAAATTACATACTGTAACCTATGCATGTATTTAATGTTTTACTTTAAAGACTAGCTACATATTCAGAGTTCATTGCAAATGCTTACAGTACTATGGCTATAGCTATAGGTTCTTTTGCATGTTAGACTATATTGCTAGTAGCATACAGCAGTCTGTATACCCTAAATCCCACGTTATCTGCTAATTATGACATTTTAAAATGTACGGGAGTTCTACGCTAAGCTTACAACTGTTAAACAGAGTGTAGGTTACTGTCAAAAACAGTCAGAAGTAGCGTGAATGGCAGGAAAATTACTTAGTATATTTTAGTATAATGACTTAGAAGTATTTTTTCTGTTTTCTTCTCACCTCCTCTACCGCGCTACTGTCCTCCAATGCAGCAGCCGAATTTAAACCTTTCGAGAATATTTCAGTTAATTTTATGCATTTGGCAGTGTCTGATTTTAGAGGCCTTTTTTTTTTTGCTTTGTCTGAGCTTTTCGGCACCGCCTTTCCTTTTTTTACGGTCCATCTCTGACAATTAGCTTGTGTTGCACTTACTGTTTGTTTGACATTCTTGCCAGATTTTGATTACATCCGCGTAACCTCTGATTGGGTCGGCCCATCTCGAAACCAGCCGGCCGTCGCCGATTGGGCCAAATGCTTAACATTTATTATTATTATTACTATTATTATTATTATCATCATCATCATCATCATTATCATAATCATAATCCACAACTTGCAAGAAATAAAAGCTGCCTGCATGTAAAAACAATACATATTTTAAAAAAACAAAAAAAAAATGACCAGCCCACATTTAAAAAATGGTCCGGCCCAGATGGCCAATCCACCCCTGACAGCAGGCGTGAATGGCACTCGAGAGAGAAATCAGTGGCAGAGAAAACAAATGGCACTTGAGATCTGAAAAAGCATACACAGCGGCCTCTGGTGGATTCGCAAAAACAAAAACTGCAAAAAACGTAGCTCCTGGAATGTATTTGGCACTCTCCAGAAATCTATATAGAGGTACGTTTTCAGAATGAGCCTGGGTTGCTCAAAACTGGAGTAAATGTTGAACTGAAATGCGCTTTTTATGTGTTTTTGCACATAATGATATACTATACGGTCTGTTAGTGTTAATACTATTAATGTTGATTTGGGATTTTGTCTGATTTGTGCATCACCATAATGCTGGAGAGTAGAGCCTGTGAGTCGGTCAAGGATGGACAAAAATGTTAAATGTTTCTTTATTTAATAGCAATAACTCCGTAGTTGCTGACGCAGTGAGCATCTCTATGCTTATTAAGTGAAACTTGTGTGTGTGTGCTGCTGTAAACAGTTGATTTTATTTTAAGAAGCAACTCAGTTAGTGGAAAAAGATCCATAATACTAGTAAGTAGAGGTGTGAACCTACACAGGTCTCAGGGTTCGGTTCGGTTCAGTTACGATTATCATGCCATCAATTCGGTTAAATTCGATATCTCGGTGCATCACGGTGCATTGACGATGCTTTCCATAAACAATTATATATTTGACTGTACAGCACAAGAATTCTTGTATTAAAATGTATAAATATAATTATATATTTGTATTTGTAATACAATTTTGTCCTTTAATGCAAACAATCAGAACTGTACCTTTAAAAACTCAAGTACATGCACAGAACAACATGAGCATTTATAGCAAATAAACAAATATAAATATCCCGCTCGCTTTATGAGCCCTGTCGAGCGAGTTCTTACATCCCTATGATTGGTCACGCGCTCAACAGAAAGGGCTTTGATTGGCTCTAACGCTCTGGCACTGTTCACCGATGAGTGACACTGATAAACGGATGCGGTGATCATAGCTGATCCATGATAGACACGGAGGAGAAAACTCGCTCTGAAGACATGCGCTCGTGTCTGAATCCACAAGTATCACTATAACAGCCGAGAAGAGAGGAAAAGTCATGCCAGCAGGTCAAAGGGCCACAGTGAGACAGAGAGAGAGAGAGAAACAGGGCTTCTGCTGTAACTTCAGTGTCAGTGAAAGACTGTGCAGCAAACACATACGCATGAATTGTGAGGAGTTTCTGTGTTTTTAAATAGTTGTGGTGTTTTAATTACTAGCGCTCACCTCCCTCGCCATAGTAAGCTACCGCAATATAGCGCATATGAGATAAATGAGGTCGGTACATAATAACTGGTTATGATCTATTACTGAACCTATACCGAATTGTCCGCGTCTGTATCGCGGTGCACCGAAGAAACAATTAATTTTGACACCCCTACTAGTAAGTATGTAATGTGTATTTATATAGTGCATTTTATAATGTATGGCCATACACCCAAAGCACTTGACAATCATGAGGGGGGTCTCTCCACACCACCACCAGTGTGCTGTATCCACTTGGATGATGCGACGGCAGCCACAGGACAACAGCGCCAGTGCGCTCACCACACACCAGCTATTGGGGGAGTGGAGAGGCAGTAATAGAGCCAATTCAGTGGATGGGGATGATTGGGAGGCCATAATCGGTAAGTGTCTATGGAGGGAATTTGGCCAGGACACCGGGGTTACACCCCTACTCCTTACTACAGGGGTCTCAAACTCAAATTGGCGGGCGGCCATTTCAGTGACTGACAATTCATGAGGGCCGTTTTAACATTCAAGCCCAAGAAAAAAGTGGAAACCTGACATAATTGATGCATCTTAGGACAACAGACTTGCCGTTTATATTTCAAGCATTACCTGTCCCCAGTGATAATGTAAATCAGCACGTTTATCACATCACACATCAGCTGCTGAAATATATCTGTGGTTGTTGTGTGTATGGCCGAGCGTTAGACACACACTCAGTCATTCTTCCACAGAGTATATGCAGTCAGAACTCCAGCTGTTGTTTCTTGTTGTAAATACTGAAGGAGGAGTTTAAACTGCTATGAAAATACTACAAATAATAGGCATAATTATTATTATTTTGTCCCAACCAATTGTATTGTCCCAGTAGCGTAAGAACAGCAGAAAGCAGTCTGGGTAACTTAAGTGACTTTACTGGCGATTGTTCTTCTCAATATCTTTCTTTTTTTGTAAAACTACAACAAAGAGGGGAAAAGTATGTCCATATTCACATTTACTTTAACAAGTTCAGCTCAACCAGCAGTACAATTTTACTGACGTACATAGTTTTTATGCAAATCTTCATAAGCATAATGAGGAAAATCTATTAAATGAGACAATTTGAATCAAAGATTAGCAAAATTATCATATTTGTTACACCACCAGCATAACGTGTGGCCATGAAGAAGTGTTTGTACAACAAAATACAAGTGATATAAAACTGATGATAATCAAACGACCCTTGAATATTAACAAAAATAGAGCTTTAGTAAAAATAGAGCACTTACGGACATATATTTTAACATTTAAATCAGCCACAGAATTAAAACTCATGTGTGTTACTCTCGACCGTACACTGAGAGAAAATGAAAGTAAAACTAATCTGAATGCAGTACTATAAATGTCGACTAGATGGCAGGTCAAAACCACAAGTGGCTAGACGCGACTGCACAACAATGGTAGTGGTTTAAAAATATATGTTTTGGCGGGCTGAATCTTGTTATATTTTTGATGTCAGTTGTGGGCCGGAGGGAGGAGGAGGGCGGGCCTTAAATGGCCCGTGTTACGAGAAGTGCCATGGGATTTTTAACGACCACAGAGAGTCAGGACCTCGGTTTAACATCTCATCCGAAAGACGGCGCTCACTGACAGTATAGTGTACCCTTCATTATACTGGGGCATTAGGACTCAAAGAGACAGCAGGTTGAGCGCCCCCTGCTGGTCTCACTTACACCACTTCCAACAGCAATCTAGTTTTCCCATGTGGTCTCCCATCCAGGTACTGACCAGACTCAGCCCTGCTTAGTTTCAGTGAGTAACCAATCTTGGGCTGCAGGGTGATATGGCCATGGCCGTATACTAACATGTGAACAGATTAAAGCAGTACTTAATTTTTAACATTAGCACTTAATTTTGACATATTATTTCTTACAACAACACACTATGTTTTGCTGGTCTAGAAAATGCTTCTTGATTTAAGAATTTTTAAATATTTGGACTAGAAACAAGGCAAAAAAAATCTAAATAGGAAAAGCTTTTTTTTGCAGTGTACAGTACGTAATCCTGTTTCTTATAAACTGAATTGATCGTCTAAAACACTTTAGACAATTGTTCTTGTTTAATGTATGTTTAACTAACAAATATGCATCAAATAATGTTTATTAATCTAAATGGATGCAAAATTGATGTTTATTTTATGTAAACAGCGTCTACGTGTGTGTTTGCATGTATACTCACACACGTGTGTGTGTACCTCAAATCCCTCACACACTGTACTCTGCAGAGACGCAATGTTTTCAACATATGATCCCATGTGACTAGTTATAATTTCTCAGTTTTAATGAAAGAGTGACTCAAAATCCAAATGTGTGAACACTAAAGGTCCCTTTCACAACACTGTCGCTCGTTGGGATTAGTACAACAGCCACTTCAGTAATAATCCATCAGTATGGCATCAGCCTGTTTACTTATAATGCCCTGTTATTGACTTATGAAATGCCACTCATTTTGAGCCAAGTATTTGACCCTTGAGTCAAATCAGATGAGCAAAGAGAGCAGTCATCAATAGATAGTGTATCTAATTCAATGGTGCAATTCAACAATGCAATAACAATGTCAAAACAATAACAATAAAAGTACATTGGAATGTACACCTCATACATGGCCTGCAAATCTCTAACACATACTGTATTTGTTTACACTGCCACAGATGCATTAAACAGTGAACACAAACCAAATGCATTGAGAGCTGCAAACAGTAAAGAATAACTCTCTTCCATAATGAATGCATGAGTATTTGTCCACCAGACGGTGTTGTCATGGATTATATTGTTATAAAGGTGGAAACCGAATGCAACGCAAATCCATTGACAGATTAATTATAAGTGAAGCAGCTGATGCTCTTTGTAGAGGTGTTTAATGATCCTCTGCTGAGATTTTGAAAAATGTAATGTTTTAGTTGATTTCATCTAAGGCTGTGTTTAAGTCAGGAAAAACAACTCCAGTCCACAATTACTTTTTATATTGAAAATACGTCATTTTGTGTGGTTTTTTTTAACCAAATCAGTGACATAATTTGAGAATTTGACAATTAAAGAGTTAAAATCCTGTAATTTTCTAAGCAATTTAGTAGTTTTGATTAGGACTGAGGTTGAATAACAGACTTATGCAAAGTTTTTTTAAAAATAAATATTAATCTGATGCATTTTTACAGCAGTTTAAGCCAGTGGATGTTTTCATCCCGAACATAACAAAAGGGTGGTGAATTTGAACAGTGCACAAGAGTTAAAGTTGTGTCTGCATTATAATGACAAAACTGGAAATAGTTTAAAGTGTCTCTGTACATAAAATTGTCACGTGTAATTTATAAATGCGGCCTGCACGGTGGCGCAGTGGGTAGCACTGTCGCCTCACAGCAAGAAGGTCGCTGGTTCAAGCCTCGGCTGAGTCAGTTGGCGTTTCTGTGTGGAGTTTGCATGTTCTCCCCGTGTTCACGTGGGTTTCCTCCGGGTGCTCCGGTTTCCCCCACAAGTCCAAAGACATGCGCTGTAGGTGAATTGGGTAAGCTAAATTGTCCGTAGTGTATGTGTGTGAATGAGTGTGTATGAATGTTTCATAGTGATGGGTTGCAGCTGGAAGGGCATCCGCTGTGTAAAACATATGCTGGATAAGTTGGCGGTTCATTCCGCTGTGGCGACCCCAGATTAATAAAGGGACTAAGCCGAAAATGAATTAATGAATTTATAAATGCTTGACGTTGCAGCCGACCATTATCAATGTAAAATGCATTCAAACGCAAATTGGCACTGCTGGATTTAACAAATGCTCAACTGCACAGTCTCTGTATAGTCTATAGTCTATATATATATATATACACAGTGCTCAGCATAAGTGAGTACACCCCGTTTTGAAAATGAATATTTGTATCCATTTCTCAGTGAATATAGGCAATGTATTTTTGTGCATGGGGCAGCACGGTGGCATAGTGGGTAGCGCTCTTGCCTCACAGCAAGAAGGTCGCTGGTTCGAGCCTCGGATGGGTCAGTTGGCATTTCTGTGTGGAGTTTGCATGTTCTCCCCGTGTTGGCGTGGGTTTCCTCCGGGTGCTCCGGTTTCCCCCACAGTCCAAACAGCTAAATTGTCCATAGTGTATGTGTGTAAATGAGAGTGTATGGGTTTTTCCCAGTGATGGGCTGCAGCTGGAAGGGCATCAGCTGCGTAAAACATATGCTGGATAAGTTGGCGGTTCATTCCGCTGTGGTGACCCCAGATTAATAAAGGGACTAAGCCGAAAAGAAAATGAATGAATGAATATATTTATTAAAATAATATTTTAGTCACCGAACATCTTTGAAGCAGAAAGATAATACATCTAAAATATTGGAAAGAAATTACAAAGAACAAAATTTCAACAACATTTTATATGTTTTTTCTATTTTTTATTTAATAATTTTCCCTAACATATAAATTTGGGTGTACTTATTTTGGACCGTTATCATAAGTTATTTTGTTGGATTAGCTCCACATCATTTGCCACATCATAGCATGAACATCATTTGAAAAAGAAAAAACTTCGCAGAAGGGCGAATAATTTTGACTTCAACTGTAAATACATACAGAAATGTAAATGTTACAACTAAATGCTTTATAATATTTAACTTTTTCCACATAGTTAATACATTTTTTAACCAGGTTTTTACAAATGTGCATATATGATATTTACTTGGGATATTCTGATAATTAATGATGACTAACTGAATAGCCATAAGTTTATTGTTTCTTAGTGTGAAATTAATAATTATGCGGACAAGATGTGAAATAATTGTAACTAAATAATTGAATATTTTTTAGTTCTTTAATTCAATGATAATAAAATAATATCTAAAGTAATAAATAGAGGGAGGCACGGTGGCTCAGTGGTTAGCACTGTGGCCTCACAGCAAGAAGTTCGCTGGTTTGAGTCCCGGCTGGGCCAGTTGGCATTTCTATGTGGAGTTTGCATGTTCTCCCCGTGTTGGCGTGGGTTTCTTCCGGGTGCTCCGGTTTCCCCCACAGTCCAAAGACATGCGCTATAGGTGAATTGATGAACTAAATTGACCGTAGTGTATGTGAATGTGAGAGTATATGCAGGCCCGTAGCCAGCCTGGTGAAAGGGGTGGTTCTTTTTTCTTAAAATATGGACCTTTTTGCAGTTATTAGCCTCATTTTCTATTTAATTATGAGGTTTAAATACTTTTTAAGCACTATTGTTTGCTGGATTAGCTTATCAGATGGTCATCAACTGCACTTTTTGATGTACCAAAAACATTTCTTAAAGATTTAGAAGAAAACAATATGAGAATAATACTTATTTTTTCAAATACAAATTTATTACATCATATATCATTAGAAAAAATTTTTAAATTAAAAACTTGCCTATTGTCATTTATTAGGCAAACACAAACTGGCCAGCACATTCAACTTTCCTCAGTCACGCTGAAGCAACAGCCAAAAGAGGATTCTGCTTGGTCTTAAAGCCTACTTCGATGGTTATTTTCACAATTTATTATGGCATAGCAGTCAAAATAGGACAAATGAGCTTGTGTATGGGACAAATTCTGGACCTTTGTCAGTGAGGGGTGGGTCTTTCGAACCACCCGAACCCCCCCTGGCTACAGGAATGATATGGGTGGGTCCCAGTACTGGGTTGCATCTGGAAGGGCATCCGCTGTGTAAAACAT
>CAIGQV010000733.1:2270291-2295670 GCA_903798115.1 Danio jaintianensis | reverse complement strand
CACACACACACACACACACACACACACACACACACACACACACACGTTTATATGCTCAGGCAGAGGGTGCTTATCTAATGTTCAGGATTAAATTCAGTTACCCTCGAGGGATTGGGTTAGATGTCAGAAAGATAGATGGGCATCATGCTGAAATACCAACGCCCAAAAATGATTTTGCATGCGTGTGCGTGTGTGTGTGCACAAATATAATGCAAATACAGACATGTATGTCCTCTCTTCCCAGGAGCATTATGTAAACAAGGAAATGGAGATGGCATCACAGCAAAGCACTCTGTAACAGCCAATGAATCATCTTGAAATTCTCATTTCTTGATTTGCACCAAAAGTAAATATTAAATAAAAGGAATGAAGTTTTAAAAAATGTAACCATAAAGCAACGCAATAACATCTTTGATGATGCATTATCCAATTATAACATCAATAAACGTGAGAAAAGTAAACCGATCCATCACATTGCTGTCTTTAATTGAGGTATTTTTTTTTTTACCATTGCCATTCATTTAAATTCATAGCGCATAGAATTTGTTCTGCTTTTTATTCATTAATTGACTTAACTAAGTTTTATCCTCATAATAAACTGCTCAATACTGAGAAAGATTTAACTGAGCAAAAATGACTCCATATTTATTTAATCTGCATTCAAGTTTGGTTGATTCCCCAATTTCTGCTTTAACATCCTATATTTCATTTAAGAAGGCATAAAACATTCATATTTCATTTATGAATTTCAGGAAAATGTTTAAAATGTGTATATACACTCACCGGCCACTTTATTAGGTACACCTCACTAGTACCGGGTTGGACCCCTTTTGCCTTCAGAACTGCCTTAATCCTTCGTGGCATAGATTCAACAAGGTACTGGAAATATTCCTCAGAGATTTTACTCCATATTGACATGATAGCATCACGCAGTTGCTGCAGATTTGCCGGCTGCACATCTATGATGCGAATCTCCCGTTCCACCACATCCCAAAGGTGCTCTATTGGTTTGAGATATGGTGACTGTGGAGGCCATTTGAGTACAGTGAACTCATTGTCACGTTCAAGAAACCAGTCTGAGATGATTCGCGCTTTATGACATGGTGCGTTATCCTGCTGGAAGTAGCCATCAGAAGATGGGTACACTGTGGTCATAAAGGGATGGACATGGCCAGCAACAATACTCAGGTAGGCTGTGGCGTTGACACGATGCTCAATTGGTACTAATGGGCCCAAAGTGTGCCAAGAAAATATCCCCCACACCATTACACCACCAGCCTGAACTGTTGATACAAGGCAGGATGGATCCATGCTTTCATGGTGTTGACGCCAAATTCTGACCCTGCAATCCGAATGTGGCAGCAGAAATCGAGACTCATCAGAGCAGGCAACGTTTCTCCAATCTTCTATTGACCAATTTTGGTGAGCCTGTGTGAATTGTAGCCTCAGTTTCCTGTTCTTAGCTGACAGGAGTGGCACCCGGTGTGGTCTTCTGCTGCTGTAGCCCATCCGCCTCAAGGTTGGATGTGTTGTGTGTTCAGAGATGCTCTTCTGCAGACCTCGGTTGTAACGAGTGGTTATTTGAGTTACTGTTGCCTTTCTATCAGCTGGAACCAGTCTGGCGATTCTCCTCTGACCTCTGACATCAACAAGGCATTTGCGCCCACAGAACTGCCGCTCACTGGATATTTTCTCTCTTTCTGACCATTCTCTGTAAACCCTAGAGATGGTTGTGCGTGAAAATCCCAGTAGATCAGCAGTTTCTGAAATACTCAGACCAGCCCGTCTGGCACCAACAACCATGCCACGTTCAAAGTCACTTAAATCACCTTTCTTCCCCATTCTGATGCTCGCTTTGAACTGCAGCAGATCGTCTTGACCATGTCCACATGCCTAAATGCATTGAGTTGCTGCCATGTGATTGGCTGATTAGAATTTTGCGTTAACGAGCAGTTGGACAGGTGTACCCAATAAAGTGGCCGGTAAGTGTATATATATACAGTCATGATTTTTCCTGGTAAATATATTTCTTTAGGAGATGTTGACATGAAATTGACCCAGATGTCGGTAACCCAAACATACAAATAAAAAGTACTGAACTACTGAAATATATTTAATACTTTGTATAAAAAGCTTTTTTTTTGGTAATGGCAGCTTCATGTCATATGCATCCAAGACTTCAGACTTCAACAGATTTTTCTAATCCTGACAGCTATGTGGGTCTTGTCCATAAACTCTGAACTTTAGTTATTATTTTCTATTAAATCCAGGCCAGGTGATTGTCTGGGCCATTCTAACAGCTTTATTTTCTTTTCTGAAAACAGTTGAGTTTCCTTGGCTGTGTTTTGGATCATTGTCTAGCTGAAATGTCCACCCTGGTGTCATCCTTATCATCCTCCTAATGTAGATGTTGGACTGACGCAGCTAATATTCATTTACACTGATGAGGAGAAGGTGCTAAATATTACTGTCAGATTTCAGCTGCTGTCTGGGATTTCCATGCCTTTTTACACCTCCCTCACTTCATGTGTTCAATACTTTTTCCCTGTGTCATTTCATTGTATTACACATAACTTAATTTCTAAACTAATTAGTTTGTTTACTCTGTATGCATGAATGCATACAATGACATCTGGTGAAACTTTCAAGTCAAAAGCACCTTTAGAAATTTCTTCTGAGAAAAATGGTGATGTGTTTAATACTTATTTGACCTGATGTATATACAGTTGAAGTCAAAAATATTCGCCCTCCAAGTTGTTCCCAAGTATTTCCCAAATGATTTCCCAAATGATGTTTAACAGATTCAGGAATTATTCTCAGTATTTCCTATAATATTTTTTCTTCTGGAGAAAGTCTTATTTGTTTTATTTCGGATAGAATAAACACAGTTTTTAATTTTTTTAAACCATTTTAAGGTCAATATTATTAGCCAAGCATCCCCTGCCGTTATACAATGACTTGCCTAATTACCCTAACTTGCCTAATTAACCTAGCTATGCATTTAAGGAGGGCTAATAATTCTGACTTCAACTGTATAAGAAGTAGACAGATCAGTTCAACTCTTTTTTTATTTCTAATTAAAATGAATAATACCCTTTAAAACTTCATTTGTTTGCAGAGGGAGAGTTGTTATCACATTTTTTTCTATGCATGTTTCATGTCCTTGTGTGTATTTAATTAACCACTGGCATCCACTGTCAGATTCTGTTAATTTGCACCATTGACATAACACTTAAACTACCACGTCCATTGAATTGATATATTTTGAATTATATTAAGAGCAGGTTTATAAATTCTTAAAGTAAAGAAAGAGTACAATAATTATTCTAAGGATTATTATGCTGTTATTATACATCTGAAACTCCTTCACACCTGTGTGTGTGTGCTGCAAGGTTTCTCAGGAGAGTCTGATGCCTGCAGTACTGGCTGGCCATACCTTTACTGGAGAGCTGCTCTCTGCCCTCGGGCTACTGCTTAGCAATTCAACGCTGACTACAATCCACAGCCTGTGCCCTTTATAATGTGCCTATTTCAAAGATACAGTGCCGTAATGAATTTACAGACCTTGGGAAGCTCTTGTCTGATATACTTCAGACAAGATGAACAGAGAAGACAGACTCTGCTTCTCTTTATCTCTCCTTCGTCTGGCTTGTTAAATTTGCCTACGTACTGTAACCTCTCAGTACTGATACTCTACTATAAATATATTCAAATTAATTTAGTAAATGTTACTTTTGCAGAAAGATGATGCAACTGAAACAGAAAGATAATAGGAAAACTTTTGAGAGAGAAAATGATGGAAAGAGAAAAATAAATAAAAAAACAACCAGAAAATAAAGATGAGGTATGATTGGTGGTGAAAGAAAAACTGTCCTCAGAAGATAAAGCAGCAAGATAAAACCTCTCACAAAAAAAACAAGATGAGTACTGTATATGGAGAAACTGAAGCCAGGATTACAAAGAATCGTTAAATTTCAGATTGCTTGCATGGATGCATAAATCTAATCTCTCAGACTTTAAAAGTTCTGCTTATATGAACCCTACATGTTGCAGTCCACTTGAGAAATCTGTGTATATTTGCTTTATGTATTCCCAACAAAACAGCGTTATATACAGCAGTGGTCCTCAACCACCGGTACCGGTCCGTGGATCAATTGGTATCAGGCCGCACAAGAAATCATTAATTATTTCTGTTTTATTTATTATCTGAGTCTGAACAATCTTTTATTTTGAAAAAAGACCGTATTCTTACGGTTGGTTACATCTCGGTCACTTGAGCGCCCAAATTTAACTGACAAGCAGTAAAATGAGTAAGAAACAGACGTCTTTGGAAAGTTTCTTTGCTAAGGGGAAAAGGCCCAGTGAAGGACCCCCGAACTGCCAAGGAATGGATCCACAACCCATTTGTCAACAAATCAGGTGAATCCACCATGTCTGTGCAAGAAGAAGATCAACTGCTGGAGATCGCAAATGACGGTGGCCTTTTAGGGGCCGTTAGCATTTCGCTTCTTTTCTAGAGTTCGCACAAGTTTGTTGTTTCCAATAGAGGAGTGCGGCTTGCGCGCGCAAGTGGCGTGACGCGCTCGCGCCTTCCAGACGCTTGCAGTTGAATGAATCCTGCGAGCGCACAGCAAGTCACGTGACAAGAATTGACCGATCAGCTTCAGGTTGTATTGAATATACACATTTCGGCACATTTCGGCACATTTATCTCAGATAAACACAGAACACCCTGAACACTGCAGTGCTTTGTAATTTTTTCCATAAATAAAACTTGTATCAGAGTGACAGCAATGTTTTGTCAGCTTGTCATCCTCTGAGAAAACGGTTGATGGTCGCCTAGCAACCTACCCTACGAAACACCGCTCCAAAAATCTATACCTTTACTCACATTACAGCTGGCTTTCAAAAGACCTTCAGGATAAAGTTGTAAAAAGGCACAGGCTAGGAGAAGAGAAGGCTATGAAATGCTGGAAAAGTGATTTGGAATGTGAATTGATTTCAGGCTGTATGACAAATAAAGTAATTATTTCAAAGGGGTATGATGATTTTCTATAGGCACTGTATATAGGTATTACATGGCATGACACATACACTGAGTGATTCCTAACACTATGGCCCCTGTGGAAAAGCCGAGGTGGAACAGGTGGCTTACTTGACCAAGGCAAAGGTGTGGACCTGGAAGATCCCACTAGAGCATGAGCAACAGAGGACCAAGGTGGAGCTGGAGGAAAGGTGGAACTCAACACAGCCAACAGGATGGACATGGTGTAGCCAGAGGAGTGTAGTCTAGAGGTGGAGACAGGCCAACAAGTGACCAAGGGGGACCAAGCCTGGTGGAGCTGGTGGGATGATGGGCTATGATGGAGATGGAGTAGTGAGCCAACATGTAAGTGCAGGGTCAAAGGGCTAAAGTGAAGCTAGAGGGAAGCAGGACTTCAATGCAGCTGGTAAGACAGAGTGACATGGTGTAGCCAGAGGAGCTTAGTCCATAGGTGGAGGCAGGTCAACAAGTGACCAAGGTGGAGTCAGAGGGACAAGAGAACCTGGCGGAGCTGATGGGATGATGGGCTATGATGGAGTTGATGGAGTAGTGATCCAACTTGTAAGTGCAGGGTCAGAGGGCTAAGGTGGAGCTGGAGGGAAGTAGGACGTCAAGGCAGCCGGCAAGACAGAGTGACATGGTGTAGCCAGAGGAGTGTAGTCCAGAGGTAGAGGCAGGTCAACAAGTTGCCAAGGTGGAGTTAGAGGGACAAGAGAACCTGGCAAATCTGATGGGATGATGGAGATGAGGGAGTAGTGAGGCAACATAGGTGTGCAGGGTCTGAGGGCCAACGTGGAGCTGGAGGGAAGGTGGAGCTCAACACAGCCAGCAGGATGGAGATAGGTTTAAATACATCTGGTTTTTAAAACCACATATGTAAATATTACTCCTCCCAAAAAGTAAAAAAAAATGAACTTGTGTGAGCGTGTTATGGGCTATGAGTCGGATATAACCGCACCAATGCAACACACAAAGCAACGGCACAGAGCATTAGGGATGTTTGTTTCAATTATTTATTTATTTATTTAATTTTCCCATTTCATTGTATTTTTCACCTGTCATTAATCATTATAACATGAAATTAGAATAGAACATTAACAAAAGACTCCTTTACAGTTTTGAATGATGTTTCACACGTATCTGTACAACAAAAATATGATTTTTTTGATTTAGCCAAATTAATATAACAGTAAAGCCCGCCATGTGTGCTTGTGATGATATTTGAAACATGAGTAAAGCACAAAGCTTAAAAGAGAAGCCTACATTTAAGATCATTTGCATGCCAAATAAATGAATGCTATTTAAATAAATTGCGTTGTATCTGGCGATTAAGTCGGCATAATCAATTTAAATATATTTTAAATTAAATGTGCATATAGCACCTGATTTGAATATCGGAATCATATCCGTTTAATGGAGACTAATTCATGTGGTCAAGTGTAAATGGCAACGTTTTCACAAACCAGGAAATCGCATTAAGTGACCAGGTGTAAACAGGCCCTGAAGGTTGCTACGCTAATACATAACCTTTGATAGAATGATCATAAATTGGTCTGTTGCATGTTAGTGCATTACGATTCGGTAACTTTTTACTCTTTTCGATTATAGATATTTAGCAGCCCCCAGGGTATTTCCAAAATATGAGAGCTGTGTGTTCTAATCATTTCCTTACTAGTGAGCAGATTATTGCCATTCCAGTGCTGTACTAATGAGATAGAGCGCACAGCAAGCTTTCCCATTAGCCTTTGAGTCATAAACATGAACCTCAACTCGTTGCCAGATCATCCTCTCTGGCTGCTCTTTTATTACCACAGACCTGTGTATCTCTGTGTATCTTTGTCAGCGTTACATGCACACAGAGCGGAGGAATGAAGAATGGTCGTGTAAATATAAAACCCTCTCTTCCTTCCTGGGATTGGTTGGTTCCATTATGGCAGGCAGTAAGGAAATATAATCGCGCTGAGGCCCGGCCCTCTCATCACTCACTGAACTAGATGTCAGCACTATTCCTCTCTTTTTTCACTCTTCTCTCTCCCTCTTTTTTGCTCAGTAACTGGAATTAGGGTGAATTGTCATCATTTGATAGCTCACATGCTTCCTGCTATCACTGTAAAAAATTTCATGCACATGCATCTTTTTGTTTGTGTTGTGTTGGGACAACATGAAGGAATTAAGTTAACTTAACTTATTATTAAAGCTATTAAGTTGTCACCCAAAAAACCTCAAGAATTGTGTTGTTTCAGCTCATGGAACAAACAGTAAACATCATTTTTTTTTTTACTTTTGGTGATTTATTCCATCTTCAGGATTTAGACAATGTATGAGCCTCAAATATTGAAACATCAAACATGTTCTCAGTAGCTATGTTTCCATTTAAAGATGCAAGTAAGATTTATGCGCAAAACTTGCATAAGCATTTGCGAATAAAGCAGCGTTTCCATCCAATGAGTCAAAGAGAACAAAATCGTGTCTTCTAAAGTCAGATATTCTGCTTTGAAAATGTGCTTTCCGTGCCAGAACGTCTGTCTTTGTTTTGGTTCTTTTAACCAGCCTAAAGCCAGTTTAGCCAATTATATTTCAGCACCCCGTGTTGCCTTGGTGGAAAACAGCGTATTTGATTCATTCAGTCAGAAAGGCTCTCAGAGCATGTGTCTGTGACCGAAATGCGACCTCCGGTGGACAGTAGCAGACTCTGAAATGAGACACCGATTCAGAGTGCATGAGGTGGTTATTAATTAGCAAATAATAAAAATATTATGAATGTAAACATTAGGTGAGCAGGTTTAATGGTTATGCTACATGACGAGATTTGCAGTGATGAGCAATTTGGCTGTTTGCACCAGACGAAACACGACAGAAATTTAAATACAGCCATTCAGAAGCACAGAATAGTGCACTCACTGCACTCCAACGAAATGGTAAGGTTTATAATCTAACTAATACATATTAAACCTCTTTAACATTATTAAATGTAGATGCTGAATCACTGATATGTGTTGACTTGCATTATTTCACAATTCTAAAGTTCAGTTTCAAACGGTTTATTTTATTTTCAAGATCTGAGGTGAACTATCTGCTGCTGCTTTCAGTAGTATGGCAATAAATGTCATGTGAAATGGCATTCGAAACTCACATTATTAACATTTAACACTGAATAAAGCACATGAGGTGTACCTGAGGTGATCATTGTCAAAGTTTTCTGTTGTTCAGCCTTTAGGCTCGATAGTCAGGCTCGCTCCTGTTGATGTCATCAATCTGACAACCTGCACTTGCATGTGTTTTGAACCAGGAGTGCAATACCTAGTTCAACCATTGGGTGTCAAACTTACATACTGCACCTATAAATGTCACTTTAAGCTGAATACTAGTATCTTAAAAAATAAAATCTAAAATAAAAAAAAATAAAATCTAGTCAAATATTATGTGCTGTCATCATGGCAAAGATAAAAGAAATCTGTTATTAAAAATGAGTTATTAAAACTATTATGTTTAGAAATGTGTTGAAAAAAATCTTCTTTCCATTAAACAGAAATTGGCGAAAAAATTTACAAGGGGCTATCATTCAGGAGGGCTAATAATTCTGAATTCAACTGTATGTATGTATGTATGTATGTATGTATGTATATATATATATATATATACATATACATTTTTTGAGTTGACCTGGTCCAGCCTTTGCTCACCGCGATTATCTAAGTTCCCTTTTTTAGCCTTGACCTTGTGTGAGCTCAGAGTGTTTCCCAGTCAGCAGAATGCTTTATCTCTGAAAGCAACAATCAATAAGGATAATTAATGATGCCTGCTGCAATGATAGCCTCAGCAGTCATTACAGTACATTAATCCATACAGTCAGCACTGGGTCAAGGCCAGTCGCCACCGCTCACCAGGGGTGGGGTGCAAATTAAAATCGTCTCCATGACAGGCTACACTGTCTGCCTCATTCTGATGCATTTAGCCGTCACACTTTAATTAAGGTCCGCCCAATGCCCCTGCACCCCGAGCAACCCCGTCTTTAATATACAGCATTAACATGGCTGAGGGACATCTAATAGGACAAGTAATGAACATAACCGGCTACAATGTTGTAATACTTTTATTCCATAAAACATAAATCATCTATAATGCCAACTCAAAGCCCGCTTACACCAAGATAAACATTCATCGTGGAAATTTGGTGCAACAAACATTTGAAATATCCCTTGTTAATGTGTAAACTCCACATTAACATGAGCAGTCGCATCAGAGATTTTGGACAGGGGTTATAAAAATCACAATTATTTTCTGCAATATGAATAAAACTGGTTAACCAATACTATTTGTGCTTTTGATCACACAGCCAGAACTACATAAATGCCACTCGCAGATTTAAAAACATGTACTGCTTGTGTGTACTTGGGGTAACAATGGTATTTCTGCTTCTCTTTAAGTTCCCCCTACTGTCAGAGAAGAAATTGCACATGCAATAAATCAAAGAAATAAACTGTACTTTTCAAAATTCGGTTTGTTTGTTTTTGTTTTAGGGTCACGGTTTTGGTATATATATACAGAAAAACAAGATACTGTCAAATAACAATAAAGAAAAAACACTACAACTAAATATAATACAAAATGAATACAATATAGCAAAGATACTACTAAAATAAACAGTGCTTTACAGGTATCTAACAGTGGTTTTCACTTTGAGACAACACTGTTAACGACTGTAATATGTAATATTATATAAACTGTAATATGAGTTATGCAGTATGCTACTGTATTTTAAATTTGCATCGAGAAAATTACGGTATATTTTACAGTAACGATATACAATACTTTAGATACATATAGAGCAAGATAAATGATGCTGTAAATGTAAATACAGTATTCTTGCTGTAATTGTAAGTTACTGTAGATTCTACAGGAATTCACAGGTGCAGCACACTGAGAAAGATACATTCATTCATTTTCTTTTCGGCTTAGTCCCTTTATTAATCTGGGGTCGCCACAACGGAATGAACCGCCAACTTATCCAGCATATGTTTTACGCAGCGGATGCCCTTCCAGCTGCAACCCATCACTGGGAAACAACCATACACTCCCATTCACACACATACACTACGGGCAATTTTAGTGTACCCAATTCCCCTATAGCGCATGTCTTTGGACTTGTGGGGGAAACCGGAGCACCCGGAGGAAACCCACGTCAACACGGAGAGAACTTGCAAACTCCACACAGAAATGCCAACTGACCCAGCCGAGGCTTGAACCAGTGACCTTCTCGCTGTGAGGCGACAGCGCTACCCACTGCGTCACCGGGCTGCGACAAAAGATATAAACAGCACAATTTCCCAACTTTTTATGTTCTAAGGCATAAACGTTTGAATAGTCGTCAAGTTGGAAAAGTTGACATAATTATTGGTCCTAATTGAGTTTTAACATTAAGAAGTAGGACTTTAATTGCACGTCGTAACTTTTATTCACCTGTTCAGATGAGCACTTCTCAGATCTCTAGTGTGAATTGTCTTCCCACTTTGAGGTTCAATGTTGAAATAACAAAAGCTTAAGAATTTAGTTCATTTATTTATTTTCCGTCGGCTTAGTCCCTTATTAATGAGGGGTCGCCACAACGGAATGAACTGCCAAGTATTCCAGCATATGTTTTACGCAGCGGATGCCCTTCCAGCTGCAACCCAGTACTGGGAAACACCCATACACACTCATTCACACACACACACACACTCATACACTACAGCCAATTTAGTTCATCTAATTCCCCTATAGCGCATGTGTTTGGACTGTGGGGGAAACCGGAGCACCCGGAGGAAACCCATGCCAACACGAGGAGAACAAGCAAACTCCACACAGAAATGGCAACTGACCCAGCCGAGACTCGAAGCAGCGACCTTTTTGCTGTGAGGCGACAGTTCTAACCACTGAGCCACCGAGCCACCCTTAGTTTAAATAGCAATAGCAATATACAGTGTGAGCTTTTGGTCCCACATGCGCTTGCACAAGTCACTTTCATTTTCATGTGAAAGTGTCCCTAACTAACATGCACAAAGCCGGTTCAGAGAATAATTAAAGCAATGGGGAAGAATGCAAAAAATGCAATGCAAAAACACAATATCCATATGTGTATTGACCTGTGCAGGTCGTACCAAATGGTTCAATATTCTATTTAGTATTATGGCATCCCTAATGCAGATATTGTTCTTATATTTAATGATAAACTTCATCTCAGTGTAATCTGGTTGAATGAAAGCAGTTCATTCATTCATTTTCCTTTGGCTTAGTCTCTGTTTCAGAGGTCGCCACCGCAGAATGAACCACCAACTATTCCAGCATATGTTTTATGCAGTGGATACCCTTTCAGCCGCAACCCAGTATTGGAAAACACCCATACACTCATACACTACGGACAATTTTAGTTTATTCAATTTACCTATAGGGCTTCACGGTGGCACAGTGGGTAGCACGATCGCCTCACAGCAAGAAGGTCTCTGGTTCGAGCCCCAGC
The DNA here is from genome assembly GCA_903798115.1 of Danio jaintianensis. NCBI lineage: Eukaryota > Metazoa > Chordata > Actinopteri > Cypriniformes > Danionidae > Danio > Danio jaintianensis. Next base: position 2,284,130 of record CAIGQV010000733.1, on the reverse strand, counting down.
TGGGTCAGTTGGCATTTCTGTGTGGAGTTTGCATGTTCTCCCCGTGTTGGCGTGGGTTTCCTCCGGGTGCTCCGGTTTCCCCCACAGTCCAAAGACATGTGCTATAGGGGAATTGAATAAACTAAATTGGTCGTAGTGTATGTGTGTGAATGGGTGTGTATGGATGTTTCCCAGTGATGGGTTGCGGATGGAAGGGTATCCGCTGTGTAAAACATATGCTGGATAAGTTGGCGGTTCATTCCGTTGCGGCGACCCCAGATTAATAAAGGGACTAAGCCGAAAAGAAAATGAATGAATGAATGAATTTACCTATAGCGCACGTGTTTGAACCAACCCAGGCTCATTCCGATTATGAACCTCTATATACATTTCTGGAGAGCGCCAAATACATCCCAGGAGCTACGTTTTTTTTTTTGCAGTTTTTGTTTTCACAAATCCGCTAGAGGCTGCTGTGTACACTTCTTCAGGTCTCAAATTTCTCTGGCAAGTGCCATTCGCGTCTGCTCTTCTCGCATAAATCCACCAAAGGCCGCTGTCGACTGATTGACTGACTGACCGACCGACCCTCCTCCTTCCCTAAACCCAACCGACAGTGTTTTAAAAAGCAATCCAGAAAAAGAAAAGCCCTTGCCTGATTTTTACCATGTTTTCAGATTTTACCACATTCTCACCCTCTTATTTACTTGTTCATTTTATTTTTTGGCTTTTGTTTTTGTCTTACCTGCTTTCTGGAACCGTTCTTTACCAGACTCGAACCCCATCGTCGCAGTCACCTTCTCTCTGTGTCTCAAATCCTCAGACGTACGCGACGAGCCACTGGAAAAACTGGTAGCAATGGAAAACCCGTCCACATGGAGGTAAGCGGTCAGCTGGTAAGTGCAAAAAGGAACGGCATCACACCGCCCCGTAGTGTTTGTTTTAAAGATGAAATGCAGCCATACGTTCCTCTGGCTACATAATTTGTGATCTACAGAAATGTATATAGGGCTACATTTTCAGAATGAGCCTATGTTGGTTTGGACTGTGGGGGAGACCGGAGCAACAGAGGAAACCCACGCCAACATGCAAACTCCACACAGGAATGCCAACTGGCCCAGCCGGGACTCGAACCAGCGACCTTCTTGCTGTGAGGCGACAGTGCTAACCACTGAGCCACCGTGCCGCTGTCAAAGCCGTTATAAAATGTCATTTATAACAATCCAAACATAGCTAAAACAAGGCTAAATCTGAGCTGTCAATGAAAATCTAACAGACATCTAAGAGTAGCCCAGAACTAGACTAGTCATCAAATACACAGGAATGAATGACTACACATTGAAGTCTGTCCAATCTGATGAAGAGTCTAGTTTTTGGGCTATTTTTAGACGTCTATTGGATTTTCACTGACAGCCCAAATGTAGCCCTGTTTTAGCTATGTTTAGACATCTATAAACACAAAAATACTTGCCGGTTAGTATCATATGATGTATTATTTGCTTATGTAGTTTTATTGCAGGTATTGTTTGCATACCCAATGTAAAAGCATTTCATTGTTTTGTGTGAGCGGTGTAAATTTATGATCATCTGCACTGAAGCCAGAGAATCAAAGTAGTTTCTATAGAATACATTAAAAATGCTGATTAGAGCAAAGTTGGCGTGGGTTTCCTCCGGGTGCTCCGGTTTCCCCCACAGTCCAAACACATGCGCTATAGGTGAACTGATGAACTAAATTGGCCGTAGTGTATAAGTGTGTGTGTGTGAATGCGAGAGTGTATGGATGTTTCCCAGTACTGGGTTGCAGCTGGAAGGGCATCCGCTGTGTAAAACATATGCCGGAATACTTGGCGGTTCATTCCACTGTGGTGACCTCTTAATCTGAAAAACCTCTGACACAGTTTTACCTATGTAAACTAAGGAGTAACCCACCAAGCAATTTTGGATAAACTAATCCTTCTAAGTTTTTACATTTTATTCTTTTTTTTACTCCCTTTTTTAAATCATTTTAAAGATTTTTTTCTAGGATATAATCTCAAAGTACAACACATTAATTAAATTGAATTAATTACAAAAATTAAACCAATTTAAAAACAAGGGTAACGCTTTAGTTTAACAATTCACAGCATTTACTACTGGCTGATTACCTGCCTATTATTAAGATATGAACAGTTTATTAGCACTTATAAAGTATGATCTTATTCTTCATCCCTAGTCCTACCCAAAGCCCAAACCTAAACCCAACTAATACCTTACTATTACTAAGCAGCTAATTAGAAGTGTGTTGAGCTAAAAGTCTAGGTTAATGGTTTGTTAATAGTGTGAATTGTTCATTCATTTTCTTTTCGGCTTAGTCCCTTTATTAATCTGGGGTCGCCACAGCGGAATGAACCTCCAACTTATCCAGCATATGTTTTACACAGCGGATGCTCTTCCAGCCGCAACCCATCACTGGGAAACACCCATACACTCCCATTCACACACATCAAACAATTTAGCCTACCCAATTCACCTGTAGCGCATGTCTTTGGACTTGTGGGGGAAACCGGAGCACCCGGAGGAAACCCACGTCAACACAGGGAGAACACGCAAACTCCACACAGAAACGCCAACTGACCCAGCCGAGGATTGAACCAGCGACCTTCTTGCTGTGAGGCGAACGTGCTACCCACTGCGCCACCGTGCAGCCCATAGTGTAACAAGGCATCCTATTTTACTATTAGTAAAAGATACAAATCAAACCTGCAATTTCAGTCTAGTTGTGTAAAGAAAATGGAGATCTTGCCGCCTCAAAGTTTCCAGGTCCTGTCCTTCCCCATTTTCCCCCCTGTTAGGAAAATAAACCGCTCCATTAGCGACATGCATATAAAGGACTGTCAATCATTTGAAATTAACTTCATAATGCCGCTGATGATTTTACTAGAGATTGGTGAAACACACACACACCACACACACACACGCACACAAGCATGTTGGCAAGCTGAATAGCTGTCACCCGACCGTAATGAATAAAGACAGCAGAAACGTATGATTAAAAAGAGACACTGACTACCTTATTCCCGGGCTTTGTTTTCCTTCCTTCATCCCTCTCATTAGGAAGTGATAGTAATTAGCTATAAATGGCCTGTTGTTTGTCTATACATCACACTAAAATATTCTTTCATTTTCCTTCAGCTTAGTCTCTATTTCAGAGGTTGCCACAGCGGAATGAACCGCCAACTATTCCAGCATATGTTTTACGCAGCGGATGCCCTTCCAGCCCCAACCTAGTACTGGGAAAGACCCATACACACTCACATTTACACACACATTCATACACTAAGGCTAATTTAGTTCATCCAATTCACCTATAGCTCATGTGTTTGGACTGTGGGGGAAACCGGAGCACCCGGAGGAAACCCACGCCAACACGGGGAGAACATGCAAACTCCACACAGAAATGCCAACTGGCCCAGCCGGGACTTGAACTAGTGACCTTCTTGCTGTGAGGCGAACGTGCTGCCCACTGCGCCACCGCGTCGCCCCCTGAATCGATTAATCGGATTTAAAAATACACTTTTTTATTTGACATTTTGTGTATCTGTATCACTATCTTGTCGTGTAAGCAGTCCAACTAATCGATAATGGTGTTCGGTATCAATAATTATCAATTTTTATCGTGTTGCAGCCCTAATGTAATCGCATATACAATATAACTATTCTTGAAATTGCAACAAATTTATAAAACATCCATTCATTCATTTTCTTTTGGGCTTAGTCCCTTTATTAATCTGGGCCAACTTATCCAGCATATGTTTTACACAGCGGATGCCCTTCCAGCTACAACCTAACATTTGGAAACACCCATACACTCCCATTCACACACATATGCACTACGGACAATTTAGCTTAACCAATTCACCTATAGCGCATGTCTTTGGACTTGTGGGGGAAACCGGAGCAAATTCATAAAACAAAATATTTTAAATAAAGACAATAATTAGTCTGCTCTGTTTCTGCCAGTAGGTGGCAGCAAGTCTCGGTCTTTATGAGCAAGTCAGCAATTTTATTCAGCAAAAAAATTTATTCAGGAGCAAAGCAGGAGTTTTGATCAGATTTGAGTTTCAGATCTATCTATCTGTTTATCTGTCTGTCTGTCTGTCTGTCTGTCTGTCTGTCTGTCTATCTATCTGTCCGTCTATCTATTCGTCTATCTATCCGTCTATCTATATGTCTATCCATCCATCCATCCATCCATCCATCCATCTATCCGTCTATCTATATGTCTATCCATCCATCCATCCATCCATCCATCCATCTATCCGTCTATCTATATGTCCGTCCGTCCGTCCGTCCGTCCGTCCGTCCGTCCGTCCGTCCGTCCGTCTATCTATCTATCTATCTATCTATCTATCTATCTATCTATCTATCTATCTATCTATCTATCTATCTATCTATATGTCTATCCATCTATCCGTCCGTCCGTCCGTCCGTCCGTCCGTCCGTCCGTCTGTCTATCTATCTATCTATCTATCTATCTATCTATCTATCTATCTGTCTGTCTGTCTGTCTGTCTGTCTGTCTGTCTGTCTATCTATCTATCTATCTATCTATCTATCTATCTATCTATCTATCTGTTTGTCTGTCTGTCTGTCTGTATGTCTGTCTGTCTGTCTGTCTATCTATCTATCGTTCTATCTCTCTCCTTAAAGCATGATGAAGTCGCTCATTGTGTGACTGCTATAAACGTACAGTTTAAAATGTCATTAGCACGAGCGGCGTCACGGTCCGTCAAAAAGTCAATACTCAGTTCTTTACGTCTGTGCAAACGCGGAGTAATTATCCCTTTATTAGGGAGCAGAGCAGCTCGCCAATAACGAACTTCCAGAACGAGACATTCATTAATGTCAGCCGCACCTGACTCCGGGCTTATTAAAAACATTAATAATGGAAAAATAAAACCTAATTAGTAAACAAATGCAATCACTCACAGGTGTGTGTGTGAGAGGAAAAAACGCGCACTCGTGACTATCTAAATCAAAATTACGCAAAAACACACTGACACAATGGCATGGGAGCCATATAAAGACCATTTTCTTTCATCTAATGAAAATCAAAAGAGGAAGAGAAGGAAATTAAATAAGAAGTGTTTATATTTGTAGGGACACACACACTAGAAAAAAACAAAAAAAAAGTGGGATGAGGAAAAAACACTCCCCCTCTTCATTTCCCTCTCTCATCATTAGCTATAACACTCTCTCCATCACCACTCGCCCCTCAGCGACCAAACATTCAATTAACGTCTAATGAGGCTTAATGCATGGTAAATACATGCACCCGCTAAAGGCAAACAAGCGCTTCTGATAGCAGCGGATGGAAAAAAAAAAGAAAGGGAGACAGCCATGAATAAATGAAGAGAAGGTCATATCACTATCGCCAGGGTCGAATCTGTTTTTAAACACTATTGAGGCATCGGGGGTCACTTCTGCTTGACCTGTAGTGTTTTATTAATAGCAGAACATGACGGGCTGGGATCAGGAGTGTTTAGTATTGAGGATCAATATCACAGGTGTTTATCTGGCGTTTTGCACAATCGGGTCCCACAAGAACAGCCGTCTTTAGGGTTTGTTGCAGTTCTCTGTGAGTGCGTTTGGTTTTCAAGGGACTCCAGAGCACATATGTGTGACCCTCGATCACATAATCAGTCATAAAGGTCACATTTTGGGGGGGAAATTGAGATTTATACAGTGTAAAAAAATGGGTTTCACACAATTAAGCCTACTTCATGTTGTCACACAACACAAACTGATTAAGTTAAAGGTATCCTATAATGAAAATCTAAGTATATCAAGGCATGGTAGAATAATACAAGATCAGTATATGGAAATGGGCATACTTTGAGCCTTAGACACCACTGTTTCCTCATTCTCATGTAAATTCCACAAGTGTAAAACCCTAGTGGACAACGGGCCAATCAGAAAACAAAACAAACTGTGACGAGACTCACAGGCCATGCCCTCCTCATTTGCATGTATGCCTACTTTAGGTCATTCATCCAGACCTGACGTCATCAATATTTTTTCTTCTTTCTTTCGGCTAGAATGACTTCCACTGTATGGCTTGATAGGATAAGATGGATATTAGTCTAAGATACAACTCTTTGAATATCTGAGGGTTCGAAATAATCTAAAATTACCTTTAAAGTTGTCCCAATTATGGTCTTAGTAATGCACATTACTAATCAGAAATTAAAGGTCACCTATTATGCAAAAATAACCTTTATAAGGGGTTTAAACACAGTTGTGTGTCAGCACTGTGAATATAAGCAGCTTCTAATAGTATAAATGTATTAATTGTATTTGTTATAATCAGACTTGATAAAAACAGTCTGCAGAAACACTTTGATTGACATTCTCCCTTTGTACGTGTCATCAGAGGGGGAAAGCCCCGCCCACTAGTGACCTCCTCTCCCTCATTAGCATAGGACGTTAGTCTTGTTTCTGAATCTGCCACTATGCTGACACACAGGCATCTGTAACTCCGCCCTCTTTTGAAAAGAGCATCTCATTTGAATTTAAAGCGACAGTCACCAAAATGGCACAATTAGGATCGAAGCCTAAAAGGGTCATAAGAGTTCATTCATTCATTCATTTTCTTTTCGGCTTAGTCCCTTTATTAATCTGGGGTCACCACAGCGGAATGAACCGCCAACTTATCCAGCATATGTTTTACGCAGCGGATGCCCTTCTAGCTGCAACCCATCACTGGGAAACTTCCATACAGACTCATTCACACTCATACACTACGGACAATTTAGCCTACCCAATTCACCTACAGCGCATGTCTTTGGACTTGTGGGGGAAACCGGAGCACCCGGAGGAAACCCACGCCAACACGGGGAGAACATGCAAACTCCACACAGAAACGCCAACTGACCCAGCCGAGGCTCGAACCAGCGACCTTCTTGCTGTGAGGCGAACGTGCTACCCACTGCGCCACCGTGACGCGTCATAAGAGTTATAAAACATTATTTGTACACACTCTAGGGAGATCAGAGACTTATTTTACACCTTGTAAAAAGAACGAGATCGTACAAATCCATACAAATTAGCCACTAAATCAAAAAGTTATGAATTGGCATGAGATATAGCATTGTAAGTAGTCTAAAACAGATTAGTCAGTTTAAGTAGAATTTATGAGCTTATTAAATAAGAAATAAGATGTCGTGAGTCACTTATCTCCCAATTTATTTAGCAAATATCCAACTATTGAATCCTGTAATCTGACCAGAGAGAGAGAGAGAGAGAGAGAGAGAGAGAGAGAGAGAGAGAGAACGATTAAAAAGCCATTTCATTAAACGCAATGCATACATTAAAAGTTCAGGAGTTCTTCTGAACCAAGAGAAGGTAAGCAAGTAATTACTCTAATGTTCATGATATCTGCAGAGAAGCAGACAAAGAGAAATGGAGACGAGTCAATGAGTTTCATCCTACCTTCTATGTCCCACCAAAAAAAAACAACTAAACACACACACACACACACACCCAAAGCACTTCACATAAGATTTATTACAGTGAAGCAGAAATATTATCTTCTGAAGGTGCCATTCATCAACCTCACTTTGAAAGCCACTGAATTATATGATGGAATTATGCAGATCAGGGACGTCTGAGGGAGGATTCCATTTGGTAACCTTGGCAACCTCAGGTGCTCGTACCCCAGCCCTGAATACAGCCCTGCACATCAATTAATGACCGTACTTTAGAGAGCTGGAGATGGTAAAGAACAGAAAAAAAACACTAATTGGTGTGTAATTTTAAATGCAATCTTTTAAAATATGCCACTTTTTAATTGAGCGTCCTTTTCTCTCTCTCTGAAACTAATTGACATTTCTGAGCTGTGAATTATTGTACGAACTATAGCATATATGAAGAGTTCTGATGCATTCATAAGAATAATTTTAAGATAAAATTGCTTTGTGGAGATCCCATAATTTCACTATTATGGCAAAGAATTGATCTGATAACTGAACATAAACACTGAAAATGCTCATTTATGAAGAAAATTTGAGGTTTTAGCTATAAAATCAATGCTGAAATAAACAGTTTGTCTTGTTTTCCACCTTTAAATGTCCAATAATTGTAATTAAACTATTTAATTACTTCAGGAGAGTAGGGACAGAGAGTGCTTAATAGAAAATAATTGTCGAACAACACCGAACACATCCTAAACTGGCATTTTTGAAGAATTCAGATGCAAAAACCTCTTAATTTTCTTATAAAATTAACACTTTCTTCTCAGGCTGCTGTGTGTAGATCCAATAATTTCACTATTATGGCAAAGAATAAGTCATTTAAAGTGAAATAACAGAACATAAACACAGAAAATGGTAATTTAAGAAGAAAATTGGAGGTTTTAGCTATAACATCAATGCTGAAATAAACAGTTTGTCTATTTTTCCACCTTTAAATGTCCAATAATTGTAATTAGAGTATTTGATTACTTCAGGGATAGAGAGTGCTTAATAGAAAATAATTGCTGAACAACACCGAACACATCCTAAACTGGCGTTTTTGAAGAGTTCAGATGCAAAAAACACTTAATTTTCTTATAAAATTATTATTTTTTCCTCAGGTTGCTTTGTGTAGATCCAATAATTACACTGTTATGGCCTTTAAAGTGAAATAACTGAACATAAAACACAGAAAATGCTAATTTTAGAAAGAAAATTGCAGGTTTTGCATCTGATCTCTTCACATAGAACTGTAATATCAATGCTGAAATAAACAGTTTGTCTTTTTTCCACCTTTCAATGTGAAATAATTGTAATTAATGCTATTTAATTACTTTGGGAAAGCAGGTCTAATAAAACAAAATTGCTGAACAACACCGAACACATCCTAAACAGGCATTTTTGAAGACTTCAGATGCAAAAACCTCTTAATTTTCTCATAAAATTTTTAAATAATTCTCAGGCTGCTGTGTGTAGATCCAATAATTTCACTATTATGACAAATAATAGGTCATTTAAAGTGAAATAACTGAACATTAACTCAGTAAATTCTCATTTAAGAAGAAAATTGGAGGTTTTAGCTATAATATCCATGCTGAAAGAAACAGTTTGTCTTTTTTCCACCTTTCAATGTCAAATAATTGTAATTAATGTTATTTAATTACTCTGGGAGAGCAGGTCTAATAGAACAAAACTGCCGAACAACACCGAACACATCCTAAACAGGCGTTTTTGAAGAGTTCAGATGCTAAAAACTCTTAATTTTCTCATAAAACGCTATTTTTTTCTCAGGCTGCTGTGTGTAGATCCAATAATTTCACTATTATGACAAATAATAGGTCATTTAAAGTGAAATAACTAAACATAAACACAAAAAAATACTAATTTTACAAGATAATTACAGGTTTTTGCATCTGATCTTTTCACACATTCATATAATATCAATGCTGAAATAAACAGTTTGTCTATTTTTCCACCTTTAAACATCCAATAATTATAATTAAAGTATTTCATTACTTCAGGAGAGCAGGGATAGAGAGCGCCTAATAGAACATAATTGCCGAACAACACCGAACACATCCTAAACAGGCATTTTTGCTTGACTGAATTTGTGTCTTGAATGCGAGCCGCAGCTATAACTCGATTAGAATGCAAGCGTGCCGTCTTGAAAAGTGTAGCCCATTCTAATTAAGACACACTCATACCTATTTGTAGCTTGTGTCCTGGTATTATGCAAATGGTATGCAAATGGGCTCAAATTATCTTGTGTTAGCTGTACCAGAGGCGCTCTACAGAGAGACTTCTAGTCGTAAGTAAGCACATAGAGCGATACGGAGGAACATTTCACACTTCAGATACAGAATTATTAGCCCTGTTTAGCACATTTCTAAACATAATAGTGTTAAGAACTCACTTCTAATAACTGATTTCTTTTATCTTTGCCATGATGACAGCACATAATATTTTATTAGATACTAGTATTCAGCTTAAAGTGACATTTAAAGGCTTAATTTAGGCAAGTTAGGGTGATTAGGCAAGTCATTGTATAGCAATTGACAATTTAACAAATATTGCTTAAAGGGGCTAATAATATTCACCTTAAAATGGTGTTTAAAAAATTAAGTACTGCTTTTATTTTAGCCGAAATAAAACAAATAAGACTTTCTCCAGAGGAAAAAATATTATAGGAAATACTGTGACAGTTTCCTTCCTCCAGTAAACATCACATATTGGAAAAACAATCAATATTTCACAGGAGAGCGAATATTTTCATATGCATTTAGTAAAAAAAATGTAATGATTAGCAAGTGAAATATCAGCTCAGAGATTATTAGCATCCCAGAAATATTCGTTTGTGCGTGCGTCTGTGTGTGTGTGCTTAAGCTCTGCGTATTAATTGCACCTGAACACTGCCACATGCTTCAATGAAAAAAAAATTCATTGCTTTTAATTTGCCGTTTCCTTTTCCCCGCTATACCGCTGGCATCTCTTAATTTCATTAGCTCTGAACCTGTTGATCGCGTTCAAAGCACGAGCCGCTCTCGAAAAATAAAAAGACGCTCTCTCTCTCTCTCTTTTATTTATTCATTCATTTATTTATTTCTCTATCTCTGCCCCTCCTCTCCCACTCTTCAATTAACAGAATCGTTCCCTTTCAACTAAAATGAATGTTATTGAAACCAATTAGCATAGACTGGAAAATCTCTCATTAATGAGAGCGGTGTGAGTTGAGTAAACAGAAATGTAAAGATGAAATTAGAGGAGAGCCTCTTCTTGTTGGCCCAGAATAATTACACGCTTAGTCGCCTAATTGTCTGGTGAAAAGCGCTGTGGCGATAGTAACAGATTGCCGTGTTCATTAGGCTGCAATGGGCCACCTGCTGCTGGGGCCACAGCGCCCCCGCTCCCCATACACGTGTTTATCCCAGGGGGGGAGGGCGTGCTTTTTTGGGGGCTTTTTTTTTTTGGACCCGACACTCACTGTGAAAAGCAAATGAGTCTGCCAATATGCCACGATGATAATGAGTCTTATGTGTTTGCTTTAAAACTGTCCAATAATCCCTGTTTTCTCAGATGTTTTAGGGGCCTTTTTGGTCTTCGCCCTCAAATTTAATTGTTTAGGCTGAATTTGTACAGAAGCTGCACAGGGTTTTTTTCTGTATCGATATCTATCTGTCTGTGAAAAATGGGGTGATGATTGTGGGTTGCTTTCACTTCTGATAAAATAATGGAAGCTGATTGTGACATTAATGACATGCTAATAATAATTCTGCCTTGTTGTGCATCACCTTCAACACTTCAACACTGAATTGCTTTGGAAATATATATATATATATATTCATTCATTAATTTTTGTACGGATCAGGGATTGCCACAGCAGAATGAACCACCAACTTATCCAGCATATGTTTTACGCAGTGGATGCCCTTCCAGCCATAACCCAGTACTGGGAAACACCCATACATTCTCATTCACACACATATACTACGGCCAATTTAGCTTATTCGGTTCACCTATAGTGCATGTGTTTGGACTGTGGGGGAAACCGGAGCACCCGGAGGAAACCCACGCCAACACGGGTGAACATGCAAACTCCATACAGAAATGCAAACTGACCCAGCCGAGACTCAAACCAGCGACCTTCTTGCTGTGAGGCCACAGTGCTAACCACTAAGCCACCGCGCCACCATATATATATTTTTGGTCTTCGCCCTCAATAGTTCTTTTAATTGTTTAGGCTAAATCTGCACAGGGTTTTTTTCTGTATTGATATCTATCTGTCTGTGAAAAATGGGGTGATGATTGCGGGTTGTTTTTACTTCTGATGAAATATTGGAAGCTGATAAATGTGCGGGACATTAATAACATGCTAATAATAATTCTGCATTATTGTGCACCACCTTCAACAACAAATTGCTTTGGATATATATAATCTTCTCAAGATTGACTATACACAAAAAATCATATTCTTAGAAACACATTTGTTTATCTTTTGGTTTTGCATTGTTAAAAATGTTTTAAACACTTGTTCCAAACCTGTTTGAGGTTTTTGTTTTCTTCTGTTGAACACAAAAGAAGATATTTTGAAGAATATTGTAAACCTGTAACCATCGATTTTTTATTTTTTTTCCTGGATGTCAATGTCAACCGGGTTTCCAGCATTATTCAAAATAACTTCTTTTGTGTTCAACAAAAGAAACAAACTCAAACATGTTTTAAAATAAATGGTAAGTAAAAATTCATTTATTTGGGGTGAACTGTCCCTGCAAAATACAGCATGAAACAAATCTTACACCCATTAATGCTGAAAAGTACATCGAGATTTTGGAGCACATATGCTGCCTAACATAGAGTATTCCTTGGATGTTTATTTACAAATTAAATGAAGCTGACCAGACAAAACAAGAAATATTTTGTGTTCATATTAAATACAAGTCAAAGTAAATGTGGAAATCACTACTTTCTTTTTTTATTTGCGTTTTCCATACTATCTCAACCTTTTCTGATTTGTGAACTTTGTGCATTTATCTACAAGTTAAATATACTTATATTGCCTGATTGTACTCAGTAAATCTCAATTAAAAAAAAGACCATTTAAACATGATGATCTTCCATTAGTGGACACATGGTAAGTTATCAAGGAAAGGGTACTTTGTACTGGAATTCAGCTGGAGATAGCCCATTATGAAACCTAAATATATTTTCTTTATCATTTAAATTTATTTAGGTTTCTATATTTTATTATTATTATATTTTTGTAAAGCTTTATTTTTTTACCCTTGATATGAATACCAAAAATAAAGTTGTGGGGTGCAAATCAGATCTTAGGGCGCAATGCCCCTTTTTGCCCCCTGGTGGCGTTTGCCTGGACAAATCATTCAATGATTTAACTTAGACTTAAAACACACATTAAAATATGCATATTAAAGTTCCTATATGAATGGACTGCTTATTGGAGCAATTTTCAGAGAAGAAAGAAGAAAGGGTCGATCTCCACACTGATGCCTGTCAATACATTGTTTCAGGACTCTTCTCTGAAAACCAGGTCTTGTTGGGTTGTCTTTTGGGGATTGTGCTGCCATATACAGGAAGGGTCTCTCAGTATAGATTATCAATGAGCAGACAGGCTCCTGACAAGCAAAGCTATAATTACTACCTCATCTGCTTGTTTAGTAATCTAATAAAGCGTGTCTAATATGGGAAACCAATGATTCATTGATGGATTTAGAGACAGACATGAAAACCTTGTAAACCCATTTACAATTTGCAGGACAATGCGTTTTTTTAAAAGTTTTTTTTTAACTCTTGTCTTGCCATATTGGATCATTATTATCTGGACTGATATAACAGATGTCAGAGATTTGTGTTTGTCTTAAAGTTGGACACACCAAACAACTAGCTAATATTTAGTTTCCTTCCTTATTGTACAACCCCAAATCAGAAAAAGTTAGGACAGTATGGAAAAGGCAAATAAAAAAAAAGAAAGTAGTGACTTGCAAATTTACTTTGACTTGTATTTCATTGCAGACATTATGAACACAAAATATTTCATGTTTTTTCTGGACAACTTCGTTTTATTTGTAAATATACATCCTTTCCTGCCATTCAGACCTGCAACACATTCCAAAACAAGTTGTGACAGGAGCAGTTTAGGGCTAGTAATCAGGTAAATTGGTTAAATAATGATGTGATGTGAAACAGGTGATGTCAACAGGTGATTGTAGTTATGATTTGGTACAAAAGCAGCATCCAAGAAAGGTCTAGTCCTTTAGGAGCAAAGATGGGCCGAGGATCGCCAGTTTGCCAACAAATACGTGAGAAAATGATTGAAATGTTTAAAAACAATGTTCCTCAAAGAAAGAGAGGAAGACATT
>CAIGQV010000733.1:2248437-2270281 GCA_903798115.1 Danio jaintianensis | reverse complement strand
TGTCATGTTCACCAGCGATCAAGGACTTCAGAGATCGCTGGTGAACTACAATTCATCATGAACTACAAATCATCACAAACTACAATTCCCATCATTCCGCCACACACACCCGGTTTTCACTTTCACTGATCACACACGCAGCTGCATCCCATCACTATTGATTGTTTGGACTATTTATACACCTTGCTCCCGTTTGGTCATGGCTCAGTCGTTTGTTATTCTCAGTTGTTGTTTTTGTATGGTATTGTTTGGTCTTGTTGTTTTTGCTCATGTTATATCTTAGTTCCCGGTCTTAGTTTGTTGTTTTGTTTATTTGTTATTTTGTTACTTTGTGTTCCTGGATGTCCTGTTTTTGCACGATGTTTTATCATTAAAATTGCACATGGATCCTATCTCTTGTCCCGTCTGCAATACCTCCCGGTAACGTGACAGTAATATGTAATTTTAAATGACTATTTATGTTGATATATTTGTTAAATGTCTGTTTTATTACAATATAAGACAATTTATAACATCTTTGAAAAAATAGAATAGATATACTAGCAGCTTACAGAAAAAAGGACTTTTATGCAATCTGACTCTGTTGCATGACGTCCACATACGTGGACAGTTGGTTTTTGGTGAATAAAAACTACATTTTACCCTAAATTTTATTTTATAAATTACTAACATATTCACCATACTTTACTGAACACACTGATATTTGTTTTTCCTCAATTGACCTCCTTGAATAAAAGTTTTTCACAGATATGTCTGAGGCATTTAGCACACGGCCATCACTGTCAGCCATCTTGGATTAATGATGTCATCAAGCAAAGAATAACTACAATGCAAGAGAGTAGCCACTGTGACAATACTGCTGACAGTCTACTGACACTGCCTTCAAGTGGTTTGGAGAAAATTACCATGATTAATGAACCTTAAATTAAGTTAAATTAACTGTCCACAAATGTGGACACCATGCATGAAAGGGTTAATACTGAAAAGTACATCGAGATTTTGGAGCACAATATGGCCCATGCATATTTCAACAAATATTTTCCCTAGCCAATACCCAAACCTAAACCCAACTAATACCTTACTAACAATTAATATGCAGCTAATTAGTTGTTTATTGAGCTAATTTGTTAATAGTTTTTAACCATCCTGCTTCGGGACACTGTTAACATAGAGTATCCCTTGGATTTCATATTTACAAATGAAATGAAGCTGGCCAGACAAAACATGAAATATTTTGTGCTATTTTGTGTGTCTGCAATGACATACAAGTCCAAGTAAATTTAGAAATCACTACTTTCTTTTTTTATTAGCATTTTCTATACTGTCCCAACTTTTTCTGATTTGGGGTTGTAAGAACATACTTTATACGAGCTGATAAACAGTTAATAAGGCAGGTAATAAGCCAGCAGTAAATGGTGTGAAATATTACCTAAACTAAAATGTTACCCCCCAAAAAAACTTCATACAGCAAAACAATAAAGGTTCAGGTTTAGCTGATTAGGAGGGAAAAACAGGGCTGTGTGCACTTCCATTACATCAAAACAACTGTAATTAAATGTTTTGTATAAACAAACGTTTCACTGATAGCAATGTAGTGGTTAATGAGTTGTTTGGGTTGCCATGTCCCTGCTTTATCTACTCTTCCTGTGTCATAAATGAATAAAGTGCGAACACACGCACATGCAAACGCACTCTTACTCAATTAGGGCCCAGGGCACGGCCTACACCCTGCTGTCAGTCATCTGTTTCCCTCTGGAAATGACATGGTCCTGCCAGTGTGGCATGAGGGAAATGACCTGTCATCGCTGTGATAGTCGGCTAATCAGATACGGGCATCAGGGAGAGGCAATATTGCAGGAACAGAGCTTAGATAGTCCCATTTTGTTGCCCGCGTTTCCTCCTGAGTGGGTCCATAGTTTCAACTGACCAGACAAGACAAATATTTAGCCCCAGGAGGGAAATGTGTATTTCCTGTCACTGTGAGTACAGAACAATAAATCTCTCTCTCGCTCGTGAGTGAGTGTAAATGGCCTGAACTTGCTGCTTTGGGTTTCTCAGAATAGCAACAATTATCACACTTCCCTTTATTGTGCAGTTACTCTCATTGTCTTAGGAAATTTTGCAGCGAGCTTGGGTTTAAACCGGAAAGGCTCAACTAATAGTTTGTCTGAAGCATGCATGTGTGTAGAAGGTAAAAAAAAAAAAAGCTCAGCACCAGATTGAGGAAAAACTGAAAGGTCACTCAAATGGCGAGCTTGATTATGAAGCATGGCTTCATACACTGCAAAAAAAACAAAAAAACTTTTCTTACTTAGAGTGTTTGCCTTGTTTCTAGTTCAAATATCTAAAAATTCTTAAATCAAGAAGCATTTTTTAGTCTTGTTTTCAGAAATAGTGAGTCAAAATTAAGTGAGTTTTTGCTTAACCCTTATGTACTGTTGGGGATGTTTTTATCCACTCTGGGGTGATTTTGAGTCTTAATTTGGCCACAACTTTCTCTGTGTTTCAGCTAGCAGAATGATATTTGGTGACAAATCTTATTTTGACACATATTTTGAGAAAATGCTTTGATTTTTTTTTTTTTTTACTCAACAATACACTCAAATTCCCTACCCTTTTGTTATGTTAGGGATGAAAACATCCACTGAATTAAACTGCTGTAAAAATGCATCAAATTTCAAATTTTTTTTGCATAAATCTGTTAATCAACCTCAGTCCTGATCAAAATTACAGGATTTTAACTCTTTAATTGCCAAATTCATAAATGATGTCACTGATTTAGTGAAAAAAACACACAAAATGACGTATTTTCAATATAAAAAGTAATTGTGGACTGGATATTTTTTTTCCTTTTATCCCAGTCTTGGACATGTGAAACAACATTGCCTTTGATGCATTGTTTTTGATTGATTTTCATTTTTTTCTCCCTAATTTACTGTTGGTGGCTGTTTTTGCTCCATTGACTTCCATTATAACCACATTTTTTTATTACAAAACCATGACACCATATAATCATGCATTCTTGATTGTTGGTGGTTTTCCCTGTTGGGGAGAGGTAAAATTTGTAATTTTTACTGTTGATCATCAGTTGGCAGCATTAACCCTTTAGATAGGGAATCTCAGCTCTCAGAACTACATGGAGTAAACAAAAACAAAGACTGTGTATTTATGCACCATCAAATGTGGTTATAATGGAAGTCAATAGGGCAAAAACAGCCACCAACAGTAAATTAGGGAGAAAAAATGAAAATCTAACAATGCATCAAAGCCAATGTTGTTACTAATCGTTCACATGTCCAAGACTGGGATAAAAGGTTAAAAAAATACTGTCCACAATTACTTTTTATATTGAAAATACGTCATTTTGTGTGTTGTTTTTTCCACCAAATCAGTGACATCATTTGTGAACTTGGCAATTAAAGAGTTAAAATCCTGTCGTTTTTAAAAACATTTAGTAGTTTTGATCAGGACTGAGGTTGATTAACAGATTTATTCAAAAAAAATGAAAAAAATATTTATCTGATGCATTTTTACAGCAGTTTAATCCAGTGGATGTTTTCACCCCCAACATAACAAAAGGGTAGTCAATTTCCAGCAAATTCGAATGTTATCAGTCGATTGAATGGGCATTATCAGTGGTTATCAGCTGATAGATATGGGCCAGTAGGGGCCTACTGCGCCTACTGGTAGGCTCAGAAAGCTGTTATCAACCATGCACATGGTTAATCAGCTATATGAGATATCAAATATCTGCTCTTCTCGCGTAAATCCAGCAGAGGCAGCTCCGATTGACCTGCCCTCCTCCTTCCCTAAACCCAACCGTCATTATTTTTTCAAAAGCACCGATTAACCTGCCCTCCTCCTTCCCTAAACCCAACCATCAGTTTTTAAAAAAGCAATAAAAAACAAATAATTTACTTGTTCGGCTTTTGTCTTACCTGCTTTCCGAAACCGTTCCTCACCAGACTCGAACCCCGTCATCGCTGTCAACTCCGCAGCACGTCACAAGTCTGCCGACGTACACGGTGAGCCACTGGAGAAACTGATAACAGCTCAAAATTCATTCATATGGAGGTAAGCGTGTATACCGCCACGCAGCTTTCATTTTAAAGACAAAATGCAGAATGAGCCTATGCTGATTATTTATTAAATTATATTATTTCCCATTAATTGTATTTTTTTAACGTCTACCCCTACCCCAACCCTAAACCCAACCGTCACAGTAATGTAAAACAGATCTGGATTCTTCTCTATTAGTATAGCTGATAAATTATGTGGATGGTTGATAACAGCTTTCTGAGCCTACCAGTAGGCCCAGTAGGCCCCTACTGGCCCATATCTATCAGCTGATAAACTACTGATAACGCCCATTCAATCGACTGATAACATTCGAAGCGGGTGCAATTTCAACAGTACACAAGGGTTAAAACAAGCGAAATAATCGTCCAATGAGTAACAAGTTTTTTGTTACCCCACTGGCAGATTATTTAGCTTGATTATTTAGATTATTTATCATTCCAACCTTATTACTGTTTATATTCATTACTCATTATAACTGCTTTGACACAATCAAGTGCGATAGAAATAAAGATGAATTGAATACCGTTCCCCCGTGTTACAGCACCATATGAACATATTCGTGTTTATTATCTCTTGTGATTGTTGTGTAGTGTGCAATGTAGTATTAATTTGAAGAATTTCAAAGGGTGACCTTTTCGTTATTACAACTTCTAGAGGAACATCTGGCTTGGCGTTTGTGCTTTGAAGGGTTTCTGATGATGAATACAGAAAAAATAGCACCTGAGTTAACTTGCTTTGTCATCTTTATTTACACCTCTTATTGTCTGCCTGCCAGGCAATCTAACAGCTATTTGAGAGCAATGCATAATCAATATTTCAAGAAATCAAAACAGGGCTCGTAAACCGAGTGAATGAATCAGCCCTAAATAAATACTTCTTTCCACAAGAATCAGCTCATTGATTGGAATTTCAATACCCTTCAGCACTGACGTGATATCTGAATTAGTTCTGTTTTTATGTGGCTTGGCAATAAATTATAGGAATTAATGTTGTTTTGATGCGACTGAACCAAATGACAAGGTGAGAGGGAAAGAGAGAAATGTGTGTGTGTACTGGTGTATGTGGTTTACCAGGCTGAAACTGTATAATCACATAGGTATGACCTTGGTGTTACAATGTTAAGGTTGTTTACAAGAACATGCAGTGTGTCCTCGTAATTCAAAACACTTACAAATCATATTTAATGGGGTCTTATTACAATCAAATTTTGCTATGAGGATTGGGTTTAGCGGTAGTTGTAGGGTAAGGCCATATAATTAACAGTTTTACAGCATAACATACATTACGTCTATGGAGAGTCCTCAAAAACCACGACTACAGTTATATTATAAGAATTAATGTTGTTTTGATGCAACTGAAGCAAAATTGTGTAATGACATGGGTATTAAGATGCTTTACAAGAACATGACTTGGGTCCTCATAATTCAAAACACTTAAAAGTCATATTTAATGGGGTCTTATTACAATCAAGTTTTGCTATGAGGGTTAGGATAAGGTCATATAATAAGCAGAGTTATAGCATAAAATACATTACGTCCATGGAGAGTCCTCAAAAACCACCAATACAATTATATTATAGGAATTCATGTTGTTTTGATGAAACTGAACCAAATGACAAGGTGGGAGGGAAAGAGAGAAAGAAGGGATCATGTATGTGTATGTGTGTGTACTGGTTTATGTGGTTTACCAGGCTAAAATTGTTATAATGACAACGGTTTGACCTTGGTGTTACTATGTTAAGGTGGTTAACAAGGACATGTCTTGTGTCCTCATAATTCAAAACACTTACAAATCATATTTAAAATCATACTTAATACAAAAAATGTTTTGCTATGAGGGGTAGGGTTCGGGTAAGGCCATATAATAAGCAGTTTTACAGCATAAAATACATTACGCCTATGGAGAGTCCTCAAAAACCACTAATACAAATTGTATTATAGGAATTAATGTTGTTTTGATGCGATTGAACAAAATTACAAAAGTGGAAGGGAAAGAGAAAAAGAAGGGATCATATGTGTGTACTATTTTACGTGGTTTACCAGCCTAAAATTGTATAATGACAAGGGTATAACCTTGGTGTTAAAATGTTAAGGTGGTTTGCAAGGACATGCCTTGTGTCCTCGTAATTCAAAACACTTAAAAGTCATTTAATGGAGTCTCATTACAATCACAATTTGCTGTGAGGGGTAGCGTAAGGCCATATAATAAGCAGTTTTATAGCATAAAATACGTTACGCATATGGAGAGTCCTCTAAAACCACCAATACAATTATATTAGAGGAATAAATGTTGTTTTGATGTGACTGAACCAAATGGCAAGGAGGGAGGGAAAGAGAGAAAGAAGGAATCATGTGTGTGTGTGTGTGTGTGTGTGTGTGTGTGTGTGTGTGTGTGTGTTTGAGAAAGAGAGTGGGAGAGAGCGAGAGAAAAGCGCACGGCAGGAATAAATAATCATTTTCTCAGGTTAGGATTCCAGTGGTGTATCTTACGCCTGTTAGTTGCACTAGTGCTATCATTGGGCACCATTAATATCCAATTTCATACGAAGCAAGAAAGCTTGTTTAGCAGGAATGTAATATGGTCAGATAACAGCAGGACAGCATCCCGCTCACATAATTACCCAAACGCGGTGCTGTGGGGAGGGATCAGATCCGAGGCCGGGCAGGGGGCATTGCCGATAAGCGCCCGCCGCGCTCCCACACACTGGTAATTACTTTATTGATAATTTGCAGGGAAAATTGCCTCAGCCAATCGTCGCTGCTAGATTTAACGGATTGGAGAGAAATAATAATAATAAAAAAAAAACCTTTCAAAAGAATTTAAAATATTTATTTAGGCCATAGGGGAAGGCTCTTTCCTCCGGCGATAATAGCTGAAAGTGATGTAAAATAGCCCACTCTTGGCATGATGCTGCTGGACATGCACGCATGTGTGTGTGTGTGTGTGTGCGTGCTTTGTGGCAGGGGGGCATGTTTATCTGGCCGTCCTGCATTAACACGTCCGTACCCCCCTTCCCTCGCCTTAAATGAGGTCATAATTCTCTAAGGGTAAAGGCCTTGGTAATGAAATTGACATTTAGCAGCCGCACCACAGTCTATTAACTACAATAAATTTAATTTGCAACAGGCGCAGAAGTGAGCAGGGCTGCAGAAAGAGAGAAAGAGATGAAAAAAAATGAAATGGAGCAAACCTGACGGAGCCTGGTGTTTATTATGTGCGCTCGGCCACAAGTACATTTGCTAAAATAAGACCGCTCTTATGTTATCTCGTGTAACTAGAACTGCGAAACCATCAGATTAAAATTGTGGTTTTTTTTTTTTTTTTTCGGATAGTGATCTCTGCTTCTAGACTCGGTCTCTGATTTCAGGAATGTTATTAAATCTCAATCCAGGCCTGCATCTTTGATGAAAATGTGATTTTTGTTAGCTTTTGAATTGCTGAGAAGTGTAAAAAAAAAAAAAGAACTTTTTAAGAAGTTTATTATTATTATTATTGTTGTTGTTATTATGTAAATTATAATGTAAATAATAATATTTGTATTAAATTATTATTATGTAATTGAATATTTAAAATATTATTATTATTATTATTATTTAAATTATTATTTAAATCATTATTCTGTAAATAATTATTGTTATTAATATTTAAATTATTATTTTAATAATAATAATAATAATAATTTATTATTATTATTATTATTTGAATGATTATTTATTATTATTATTATTGTTGTTATTGTTGTTGTTATTATGTAAATTATAATGTAAATAATAATATTTTTATTAAATTAATAAACTAATTGAATATTTAAAATATTATTATTATTATGATTATTATTCATATTATTTAAATTATTATTTAAATAATAATAATAATTATTATTATAATAATAATTTCTTAATAATAGTATTATTATTATTATTATTATTTAAATTATTGTTATTATTATTGTTTTAATTATTATTTTAATAATAATAATAATTTATTATTATTATTATTATTATTGTTATTTAATAATATATTTATTTATAGTCAATGTTTATCAAACTACTTTTGTGTGTGTGTGTGTGTGTGCGTGTGTGTGTGTGTTCCACAAAAGCAAGATAGTCATTGCAATTTAAAGCTACATGATGGTAAATAATAGTAGGATTTGAATGGTCCCTAAGCAAAACATTTAATTACTATATTATTACAGTATTTAATCATGACAGCTACGGTTATTCCCTGAGTTTTCTTCACAGCACACGGGGCAAAGCATTGTAGTAAAATAAACATCGAAATCAAGTCTCTGGCATTCAGTCTGTACTTTTACTATGTTAATAAAAATCCACATTAAAAATAAAATATATTTTAAAAAAATAATTCTTACACTATTCAAATATTTTAACAATGTGTCGTATACACATATCATTTCAATATTTAGTTTGCAATTTCCACCATGCTTTACACATAATGCACTTTTCTGTTTGTGTGTTTGTAAAATTATGCAATATTTTGTATAGCATAATTTGCATGAGTTATATTTATATCAAGTAAAATAAATGTCACACTTCTCGTATTTTGTTGACATTTCTCTAGCTAACATGATATGACAGCTTTTCAGTTAAATTGTATTTTCGTCTCAACATAAAGCAACACATATTAAACAGCATAAAACAACACATATGTCAAGTTATATCCACATAAAAACAACACTGAAGATCCATGTTTTGAAATTAGCCTTAGTTTTATCAGAGGCTGTTTAATAATGCCATGGAAATCACATCGTGCTGGAAATGATCATCACTTTAGAAGAAAAAGATTCGATTTTCGAGAATACTTTGGTGCGTTTTTCATTGATTACATAAATCGCTTGAAGATATTAATAGTATTGCATGAAGGAAAAGTACACAAACTGAGTGTTTGATTTTATTCCCTATAGTCACCCATTTTCTGTGTGTGTGTGGATAGTTTTGCTCTGTCCGTGAGGATCAATACAGCATGTGTGCAGTCATAGTGTGCTCCTCCCTAATGGCCACTTCATAGGGTTTGGCATGAGTACTTGTAATTGACATCAACCATCGATCCCGAAAACACTGATTTGGCATGACCGTGTGATTCTGAACTTATTTATTTCTGTTTATGTTGTTTTATTTCATTCAATTTTACCCTTGATTAAATGGAGTAACTTTTTCACATTCATTTTTCTGTTGGTTATGAGTAGGGCCAGACAGAATCTGCAGACATGTTTTGCTATTTCTGCGCAGAATTGTGTAAAAAATCTGCAGATTTATGCGAAATGATTTTGGGAGTATCGTAACTAGAAACTTAATATATAATTATACTTAAAAACAATACCTTTTTGACTTTTGTTTAATGTTTACAATGCAAATCCAGTTAGATCCACTTAATTGGTAAACAAAGCAAGTCTCTCATATAATAGATCTACTAAAGGACAGAAAATATGACTTTACAAACTGTATTGCAAATAAATCAGATGGAAATTTTCATATTAGTCAATAATATTTATTCATTTATTTTATTTTCGGCTTAGTCCCTTTATTAATCTGGGATCACCACAGCGGAATGAACCGCCAACTTATCCAGCATATGTTTTATCCAGCGGATGCCCTTCCAGCTGCAACCCATCACTGGGAAACATCCATACACACTCATTCACACACGTACACTACGGACAGTTTAGCTTACCCAATTCCCCTATAGCGCATGTCTTTGGACTTGTGGGGGAAACCAGAGCACCCGAAGGAAACCCACGCCAACACGGGGAGAACATGCAAACTCCACACAGAAACAGCAACTGACCCAGCCGAGGCTCGAACCAGCAACCTTCTTGCTGTGAGGCGAACGTGCTACCCACTGCGCCACCATGCAGCCATCAATAATGTTACTAAAATTAATTTAAAAACTGAATATAAATTTATACACATTTACACAAGTAAATAAATAGACGCAATAATGGGCTAAAAATCTGCGGATTTCTGCGCACGGAGATTCAGTGTGGGCCTAGTTATGGTTAACACTTTAGTATAGGTCACAATTCATGGCATTAACTAACACTACCAGCTTAATAAACTGCTAATTAACAATTACACATTGGTCGTGTGTTTCCTGAAGGTCTCGATCCCGTCCCCGAAGGTCTCGCAGTTGCAGCAGTGGACGATCCAGCAGGAAACGCAGCAGAGAGCGAGACCGCGGCCAGCGCAGGACTCGGGACAAAGACAGGACACGAGACAGAACTAAAGACAAAGACACGGATAAAGCCAAAGAAAAGGAAAAACACAGGTAATACTTTCTTTTTGTGCAATTAGAATTAGAATGATTTTTCCCTCGCATGCACACCAGGCATGGGCCGGTATAATATTCTTACGATATGATAACCTTGGATACAAATATTACGGTATTGTGATTACTGCTCTAAAATAAGTTCTTTTTAAATGTCTGCAAAAACAACATTTCTTCCCCCCAGTGAACACAATATATTTTATTTTAAGAAACATTTTAAATATTTTGGAGCAGTAAACATGTCAGCATAAATAACTCAAATAAAGCACTGACTTCTGCTGTCTTCATTCATTTTAAATACACAAATTATTTTAAAACTATCTTTCTTTTCTTTGGATATAAAGTAAAGCCACTGCGCTGTTCAGGTCTGGAGCATATTTGAGTGTTGGTTTATAAGTGATTTGTTTGTCAAATGTTTGCTGAATGAGGGTCATTTTCTGCTACTGATTTTCTGCATTTTCTGCTTTTCTGACACTGTTGCCCTAAAAAATGAAATAAAATATAAAATCACAAAAAAACCTTGCATATACCGTAGGAACTGTATAACAGAATGTTTTTGCGCTTTTAAAACCTTGACTTTTCCAAAGCATGGTAAATTTGAAGTTGGTTATCATCACATGCCTAATGCACACACAGAATCAAGGCCCAGGTATGCTTTGAAATCGGAAAAAGCTGAAATCCGGCCAAAACAACGTTTTTTTTTAGGTTAAGGTGCGTTTCCGTCAGTGCATCACAAGTGGATAATGCAAAGTATAGGTGTGAAGGGGGTGTGAAATGTTTTGAATTTTGACCACTTCCAGAGCTGGTTGAAAACGCAATAGATTGGATTGCTCTAACAGTGCGAACGCAAATGTGGTCGAATTCGTTCGAACAGATGCTTGTTTTGGTTTGATTGGTCTTTTCGTGGGATCATTTACTCTTATCATTCATTCATTCATTCATTTCCCTTCGGCTTAGTCCCTTATTTATCAGGGGTCACCACAGCGGAATGAACCGCCAACTTATCCAACATATGTTTTACACAGCGGATGCCCTTCCAGCCGCAATCCATTACTGGGAAACACCCATACACACTCATTCACACACACACACACACTAAGGCCAATTTAGTACATCCAATTCACCTATAGCGCATGTGTTTGGACTGTGGGGGAAACCGGAGCACTCGGAGGAAACCCACGCCAACACAGGGAGAACATGCAAACTCCATACAGAAATGCCAACTGGACAAGCCGGGACTCGAAACAGTGACCTTCTTGTTGTGAGGCCACCGTGCCGCCCCAATTTCCTCTTATCCCTTGGCATAATGTTTTTTTATTCACCTAATTATGTACTTTCGATGTTCTAAAATATTAGTTAAACAAATTTTATGAAGACAACAGCAAATATGCATATCAAAACTGTAAAACACAGTGAAGCGTTTAGGCAAGAGTTAAATAAAGAGAAAATAAATGATGCACGTGTTGGATGATCAGCCTTTTTTTGTGATTCTTTGCGTTAATGTACTCAAAGACACCTAGTTAAATTACTTTTTAATTTAACTAGGTGAAAAAAAACATATACTCAAATTTCACCTTCAGTGTGCAAAGACCTTAATGCTGTGACGACACGTGAAAACTATCAATTGTTGTTGTGTTTAGGAGTTCACTTAAGTGACACATGCAGCCCACTGCAGTGTGTCCCACGTTTCCTAAACAGTATACTGCCACTCAGCCTTTTCCAACTTCTTTTTGGCTTCAAGCGAAGAACAAAAAAGAACTTTGTTTGAAGTATACCAGGGCATTCACGCTGCCAGACTACACCAACCCATCAATACATCAGTCTTAGTAGGAAATCTTATAGTTTAGATTCATCTGAGAGTTCAGCTCAATGGTGTGGTAGGCCTCATCCATCCAGCCTTTTTAACGCAGTGTATACACCGTCCCGCTGGGTGTCTAATGCATTTGCTCCTCTCTCACTGTCTTGATTTATGCCCCGGTGTAATGTGCGTGAGCAAGCTCTAACTGGATTTCCATCCTATTTGCCCCCTTCGAGCCCCCACCTCGAGTCTACAGGCAGATTTTACTCCAAGACAAAAAGTGTTCTCCGCACCCGTTCCAATATCAACAATCAGTAAGCCTGGAAGACATTGGGCGAACGTATTTACAACCGTAATTATAGAAACACAATCTGTTCAAGATGTCGTGATCTTTACAGATTTCTGACATTCTGCTGTTTGGACGCTTCTACAAACATTTCCGACTAAATTTATACATTGGGGTAAGTGACAGTGGTAATTGTTGCACATAGCATTCATCATTAGAAGTGATACGTTGTGGGGCCACTTCTATTGTGACGCCCATCAGTCCTCTGTTCATTAGCTGTGACGTAAACAACTAATGAAAACAGTCACAGGCCCATAAACAGTTTCTGGAGCAAAACTGATTAGATTACATTTACATTTAGTCATTTAGCAGACAAATTAGTCCAAAGCGACTTACAGTTGAGGAGGCATTCAGAGATTCAACAAGAAGAGGAAATAAATACCGCTGGAGCACATAAAGAAGTGCTGATTATACAAACAGGGCTCAAAATTGCGCCCATTTTGGTCGCATATGCGCCCAAAATTTGATCTATGCGACCTCAAAATATATTTGGAAGCATTTGTGCGAGTGCATAAAATTGTTGCCGTGCGATCGGTTTTCACTGCAAAATGTTCACCGCATGCGCGTATTTAGAAGAAATTAACGCAGAATCCATCTTTGCACTAAACAATGCCAAACGCAGCGCTCAGGAATGCTTTAAAACAGTTGTCAATTCAACTTGCTGCAGTAAACAAAGCCCGCAATGCTTGCCCCGCCTTCAAGCTCTTCTGATTGGCCCATTGCTCTAGAACAGAATGCGAATGTATTGGTTAATATCAGCTGTCAATCACTCAGTTCAGATGACAGGGAGCTACAGCCGCGAAAATGTAAAGGTCTGGATAGGAGAGAATGAGAATGATTTTGTTTTAGAAACCACCTAAAGTTACAAATAATGGCACATCTGATCAGTGATCATGTGGTGAATGTTAATCCACCGTTTACGAGAGTGGATAAAAGACTTCCAGTGGGTTAAAGTCCGCTATAAAAGTGGCTAAAGCCATTCACCGTAAAGCCGGTGGGACGGAGTTTTCCGGTAACAATGTTTGCTACATATACACATTTTAAGCACAAGATGTTCTAACGTTATTTAATCCTTCGTTTAATCGTCGTGATGCTGTCAGTCATGCGACTGGCACCACGTTCACCATCACAAAAGAGCATGCATTCACTAAGATTAAACTATTGCAGCTCATGAAAAGACCGTTTTTGCTGTTAAGATGACGTATGCAAATAATACGTTTTATGACAATATCATCTGTGTCGATATCATCAGACACCACCCATGAGAACAGCAAAGTTATTATTGTTAACTCAGTTCATCTCATTCACATCAAGCAGTGCGTGCAGGGCCGGTGGACGCATGCAGATTTTTTTTGGTTGTTAGTTTTGATTAGTGTTGCTTTCAAATGCAATGAATAAAACTTGTAGTAACAGTGCTCATAATTTTTGGTGGATGCGCCTAAAGTTTTGAAGTTAGGAGCACGGGTGCTACCAAGAAAAAAGGTTAATTTCGAGCCCTGACAAAGGCACTGTTATTGCTCAGAGAATTAAGTACTGGAGCAAGGAGGGGAGTGTTTATTTTTTCAATCATTTTTGATAGAGAGAAGAGGGTTTCTACAGGTGGTTTGTCAAGCCCACGCACCTGTGTGAGGTGCACTTTATTAATGCACATGTTGTTTTTAGAGATATTGAGTGATTGCAAGAAAGTGTCTGATGCAAATGTGCAAAACTGGTGCAAGTGTTGGTTAAAGTGTCAGAGAGATAAAATAGTGTGCTTTCTACAGGTGGTTTGTCAAGCCCACTCAGAATTAATAATGTTTTGGGGTTGTCGTGTGGTGTGGTGGAGGAGAGAAGATGGGGTCCTTGTTTTATTCACAGGGTTTCAGGTGATCTCGAAAAGTTGGGTTTTTAGTTGTCATTTGAATGATACTAGCTGTGTGGGAATTAGAAGATCATTCCACCACTGAGGAACAGTGAATGAAAAGGTTCTGGAAAGTGACTTACAGTAAAGCTTCTCTGAGATGGCACCACAAAGCAGTGCTCACTCCCCGACCGAAGGCTCCTGGAGGGAATGTAGACCTTCAGGAGCAGGTGGAGGGAAGAGGCAGGGTTCATAAGGTCATAGAAAACCTGGAAAGCCTTTGACATGGCATTTTCTAGGCCTGGAAAAGTTTTGGAAAAACAGAAAAACCCAAAAGTCATGGAAATTTCTTTAACAAATATCTGTGTACTTGAATATAGGTTAGTTGTACTCTTTTCTGTCCTTGGCCAATCACATGCTCTCACATTATTAGTGCTGTGTAAGCATTATCTAAATAAATTTTTCATAGATATAAAAATAAATTTAAACTTGTAAAATTTTTATTTGGCAGTTCATTCCGCTGTGGCCACCCCTGATAAATCAGGGACTAAGCCGAAGGAAATGAATGAATGAATGATTGTTGCGTGCTTAATAAATTTGAACTTGCATTGTTTTTCTTATTATTTACCATAGACACATAGACATTTCATGAAACATTAGGTCATGAAAATTTACTTGGAAAAGTGATAGAATTTTAGTAGTAAAAATGTGTATGAACTCTGAGAAGGTGCAGAGCCAGTGGCTGTCCTGTAAGCGAGCATCAAAAATTGAATTTGTACACGAGCCTTGACCGGTAACCAATGCAGAGAGATAAAGAGAGGTGTTACATGGGCTTATTGAAGACCAGACGAGCTGCAGCTTTCTGGATCAGCCCTTGTGTATTGGTCAAATTTACTACCCTTTCATTATGTTCGGTATAAAAAACTGAACAACATATATATGCATGAATCTGTTAATCAACCACATTCCTGATCAAAACGACTAAATGTTTTTAAAAATCCAGGATTTTGACTCTTTAATTGCCAAGTTCATGATGTCATGGATTTTTGGGAAGACAAACACAAAATTACTTATTTTCAATTCATTCATTCATTTTTTTTTCAGCTTAGTCCCTTTTTTCATCAGGGGCCGCCACAGCGGAATGAACCGACAACTTATCCAGCATATGTTTTACACAGCTGATGCCTTTCCATCCGCAACCCAACACTGGGAAACACCCATACGCTCTTGCATTCACACATATACACTGCGGCCAATTTAGCTTATTCAATGCACCTGTACCGCATGTCTTTGGACTGTGGGGGAAACCGGAGCACCCGGAGGAAACCCACGCGAACACGGGGAGAACATGCAAACTATTTTTACATTTTATCACATTCTTGGACATGTGAAAGATCAGTAACAACATTGGCTTAACACGAGGTTAAACAAGGTTCATGGTAGCAACTGATGACCAACAGTAAAAATGACAAGTTTTACCCCTTCCCAACAGGAAAAAACAACCAACAATCAAGAATGCATGATTATATGCTGTCATGACTTTGCAATCAGAAAATTTCATTATTATGAAAATGTCATAATAATGGAAGTCAGTGGGGCAAAAACAGCCACCAACATAACCAAAGGGTAGTCAATTTGCCCGCAATGTATTGTTGAGTTTTGGAATAATCTCAAAGCATTTGCCCAAAATATGTGTCAAAATAAGATTTGTCACCAAAAATCATTCCATTTGCTGAAACGCAGAGAAAGTTGTGGCCAAATTAAGACTCAACAGCACCCCTAGTGGAGGAAATGTCCTGAACATAACATAAGAGTTAAGCAACAACAACTGAAAAGAATAAAAACACAATTTTAATGAAACGGTAAACAATACAGTGATGAATATGTAATAATTCTTTTTTTTCCCTCATTAAACACTATCTTTCATTTATTTATCAAGCATTATAACAATGAGTAGCGGATGTAGTTAATGCTTGATTCCCCAGGTGATCTGGCAACACTGCCGGATGAGTCACATTTTAATTGAATCGATTAAAAAGTGTTTCTAAATCAATCAAACAACTAGCGATGAATCATTGTAAACAGTAAACACAGTTTGATCCCCAGGAATTTGGCTGCTGTTCTTTGTCATTTTGTGCTTGTGTGTGTAATATATTTAAATTTCTCTGCAGCTTATGTGTCCTAAGGGACTCAATACATGTAATTGTGGCTGTAATTAGGAGATGTGGCTGAGATGACATTAACACAATGGAGGGACAAACACAAATGAGCCAACACAGGGGCCGCTATATCTTAAAGACTTTAAACCCCTGGGACCCCCACCTTAATCTGAGCTCCAGTCTTCAATAGCTCCATTTACACTGATGTGTTTTTATTCACATACACCACACTATCCTGTAGATACGACAGTCTTTGCTTTCACAATTGTGAACTGGATATTGGTCAGAAATTAGAGGCTAATATATTTTTCTGATTGTTGCTTGTAGATTTGAATGGCTCTGAACCACAGGGTATAATGAGCAGACTGCAGGTTAAACAGCCATGGTGACGATTAAGTGCAAATTAATGTTAATTGTTGTAGGTAGTTCACCCAAAACTGAAAATTCTGTCATTTACTCACCTGTATGTTTTTCTTGAATCCTCCAAAATCTTCCAGTTCAAAAGTTACACAAAGGACACAACAGATGTATTGTCCAAGTGTAAGTCATCTGGATTATTCTTGTCTTTCCTGGAAAGCTGTATAGAAAACAACAAGTGAAAACTATGGAGTCCAGACAAAGTCCTGCATACCTAGACTGTTTAACATGCTCCTATTTGCTGATTTACACACCAATAATCCAGTAAACTCCTTTGTGAAAAAAAGTATGTTCGTTAAATTTGAACATTGATGATCAAGCGGCTACATTAGACAAACTGCAACATTGGAGTTTTATTTGGCAAGCTAATAATTCAATTTAATGTAAATTTGAATGCAATTAAAATCTGAGTTTGGATAATCAAATGGCAGTTATGAAATCGCAGAAATCTGGTCGATCATTTACATGCATGACAAACAACAATGGACCTAAACTACATCCTTGAGGAACTCCACTATTTGAATCTAAATATTCTGACATTTGCGCGTAGTCTTTCTCTTCTTTCTTTTAGTTAGTTCCACACACCTAGAAAGCAATCCTAAAAATAAAACATAACACTCCCTCGGCTACCCTCTAACTCATCAAAGCGGCAACATAGGAGAAATTGACTGGTTACTCTCCACCGCCGAGTTTTATTTGGCAAGCTAATCATTTAATTTAATTTCAATTTTAATGCAAGTTTAGGCCCAATCCCAATTCTACCCCTTAGCCCTTCCCCTTACCCCTACCCCTCATTTTGCGCATTCATGTGAAGGGGTAGGGGTGTCCCAATTCTCTTTAGCTTGATGGCGTAGGGCTAAGGGGAAGGGCTAGATACCCCTCGAAACGGAGATTTTTCAGGACCACATTTGAAACCAAGGGGTAAGAAATTTTCCCAGAATACACCATCTACAACGGCAGCAGGGCTGCACATGGAAGTCAGGAGAGCCACAAATTAGTATTTTTTGTCATTATTACGAAGTTTTACAACAAACAAGCATATGTTTCAATACATTCATAACCGTGTTCGTGTTTTACCGTCGTGCTTAAAAAAAAAAGCTAAAATAAAAACCGCTAAATTTCGCTATCTATAAACCCTAATAATAACTCCTGTATAGCAGTCCCACAACATTCTGTCACTGGGATAATGTTAATGTTGTTTTTGTGTGTTTACATAGATGAATATGGCCAGGGTGTAAATACACAGTACAGTTACGAGCTTATTGCCACATTATATCATCATAATTTACATGATATATGTCTTCGGTGATTTCCTGAAGATAAATGCCCAAAAATAACGCAACTGGAATAACTACAGCAGTCACCATCGTAGATCTTATATAAAGCAAGAGATCGCGATGACATATGATGACGTGTGCGGTGTTGTAGTGCTGTCCCATTTCTTAGGGGTAAATTTTGAAGCCCCTTCCCCTTCACACTCTGTTTCAAGGGCGAAGCGTAAGGGGAAGGGGTAGGGGTACAAAAATAGAATTGGGATTGGGCCTTAGTTTGACTAATCAAATGGCAGTTATGAAATCGCTAAATATTGCAATTCAGTCTTCAACTTGAGCCAGGATCACTTTCACATTTGGACGATTTCCAAAATTTGTTTGGATAAACTAAACACGAACATATTTCCACACTTTAAAAATAAATTAAAGGTGCAGTAGGTGATTGTCTTCAGAAACATCTTTTGTTTTGCTGGTTGAAAGTCTCTTCACATCCCAATAGTAATGATTAAAGTAAATTATCTAAATGTATTTTTATATTCTGGGTTAGGCATAAGACTAAAAAATAGTTAGTTCATCCAATTAAATATTGTCCGGCCGATAATTCCCATAATTCTGATAAGTAGCCCAAACTGTCTGTCAGCAAATGTAGATTTGTACCACTGCGCATCTCTGTTCACGCAGATCCGCCATTTGCACGTGCACACGAGACATTCACAGTCACGGTAAAATCAAATGCTGAATCAAAACTTTTTAAAATCCTGAATCAATATTGGAGTTAGTTTTGCCCGCTGGAGGAAGCCCGACACCACGGCTGAAGGATTTCTTTTAGACAGGTAATGTTATGTTTTAAAACTACTTTAGTCAATCAAAGCTGATGTAGATTGTGTTGTTTTATGAATGGGTTATATGCACAGAAGTGTTGTTCAGCCACTGAAATCTTCCGGCAAAAGATTGATGTGACAATTTTTAATTTCATTAGGTCCTTTTACAGCATCGATAATGAAGATTTTTTTTTAGTTTAACAACAGTAAATAGCACTATTCCGCCTAGCTTTACTGAGCTGAAGTTGGTTTTATATTCACATTGGTTCATGTTTGAACAATGACAGCCTGTGACGCGCTCCCGATATTGTTCACCGCTACTCTGAATATTCGGTCTGAAATAGCATGCAAGTATGGCTTAGTAATAAGTGTAATTCCTGCACGCCGCCGGCCAACCACTAACTACATTTCTAGCTGGCGAATGACATGAACTAGTGGGTTGTCTGCTGTCATCATTAAGGTGCGCTCGTTCGTGTTTCAGGAGGGACTGTGTTTCAAAGGTATTATGCTAACCGGTTAGCATTTTGGCAGATCACCTACTGCACTTTTAATGAACAGTTTCCGTATTTTGTAAGTGTTTTGCTCTGTCGACTTTTGATGTTGGAAATTCAACTCTACAGTTTAACAAAGTGACTTTTATTGACATTTTAGTCGTTTGAAATAATATCATGTATAAGAAATAATATCTAGAGAAATAAGTCTGTAAAATAACAGAAAATGTGCTGGTGGTTTATTACAAGGTTTTTGTAGCGTAATATACAACACCAACCCAGACAATATAGCACTGCAAACTATTAAAAGTGTTCATAAAAGTCACTTTTACAAACTTTTCAAGGTTGAAAGTTGTTGGAAGAAAGATCAAGATCCCATAATGCAACTCAAAAGCAGAAATAAACTGAGGAAAATAAAAACTTGAATCACAATATAGGGAAAACTGCTAATTTACAGATAGTGTTTACAGTGCAGCATCTGCGGAATCCTGGAAAAAAAAGATAGAAAAGCATGTAGACAGTATGATTAGTATATTGAAATATTTAAAAAAAGTTCTCAATAAAATGATAATTAATTATTATAATAAAAAAAAAAAATAATAATAATAATAATTTTAAATTGATAGTAGTGCTCTTCAGAATTATTGAAATTATGTTGTAAAATTATATATTCATTCATTCATTTTCTTTTCGGCTTAGTCCCTTTATTAATTAGGGGTTGCCACAGCGGAATGAACCGCCAACTTATCCAGCATATGTTTTACGCAGCGGATGCCCTTCCAGCTGCAACCCATCACTGGGAAACACCCATACACACTCATTCACACACATACACTACGGACAATTTAGCTTACCCAATTCACCTGTACCGCATGTGTTTGGACTGTGGGGGAAACCGGAGCATCCGGAGGAAACCCACACCAACACGGGGAGAACATGCACACTCCACACAGAAATGCCAACTGGCCCAGCCAGGACTCGAACCAGCAACCTTCTTGCTGTGAGGCAACTAGCGCTACCCACTGTGCCACGCGCCGCCCAAAATTATATATTTTAAAGTTAATTTTCTTATTTATCATATTAGATCAAGCACATTTATTGGCTATAGATACGTCTCTTTTAAATTAAATAACCACAATTTTGGAATTAATTGCTGTTTTATGCTTTGGTAAGTCAGCACAGTGACTAATAAATTAACAATTTATAAACTTTCAATTTAACATTTCAGCAGCATAAAAAACAACATTTATTCAAGGGGACCTATTATGTTCATTTTTACAAGATGGAAAAAATAAGTCTCTGACATCCCAAGAGTGTGTTTCAGCCCACCCAAATAATGTTTTCTAACTCTCTGAAACTGACCCTTTTAGGCTTTGATCCTAATTGTGTCGCTTTAAATGCAAATGAGATTGTGCTCTTTTCAAAAGAGGGCAGAGCTACAAATGCCTGTGTGTCAGCATAGTGGCAGATTCAAAAACAGGACTAACATGCCCTATGCTAATGAAGGAGAGTTGGTCACTAGTGGGCGGGGCTTTCCCCCTCTGATGACACGTACAAAGGGAGAATGTCAATCCAAGTGTTTCTGCAAACTATTTTTATCAAGTCTGATTATAAAAAAAATTAATTTTACCATTAGAAACTGCTTATATTCACTGAATGTTGTGTTTAAACTGCTTATAAAGGTGATTTTAGCATAATAGCTCCCCTTTAGATCTTGAACACATTATATGCTGAACGCAAGCCATAAAAAAATAAAAAAACAACTACACCCATGTGCATTTTAAAGATGGATGCAGATTAGTAGCTTATTTTGCATTACCATAAAGAGCCGATATATAATGACAACAGTATAAAGTTGTAAAAACTAACCGACTAATGAGGATTATGATAATATGATTATGCTAATCACGCTTACGCTTTAGACACGCTTGTCTCCTGATTCTGGTTGACTTTTTTTGTGTCTCCTCACATCGAATTTTAGCATTTTTATTTATTTTTTTGTGTATGTTGCGGTTTCTAAACTTGCTGCATGCACTTTGACACACAAACACTATTGAAGTGATTCATGAGTGATTTGCATCCACGTTGCAGAAAGTATGTGTGTGTGTGTGTGTGTGTGTGTGTGTGTGTGTGTGTGTGTGTGTGTGTGTGTGTGTGTGTGTGTGTGTGTGTGTGTGTGTGTGTGTGTGTGTGACAGGATCAAAGGAGAGTGTGTGGAGGAGCCTGCTGTCATCCTAGAGCTCTGATCAATCTTTTATGAAAACAACACCACACGTGGGGGTCTGCAAACCCCCTCCACACACTCTCCTTTGATCCTGTCACACACACACACACACACA
>CAIGQV010000733.1:2206962-2233437 GCA_903798115.1 Danio jaintianensis | reverse complement strand
TTACATCCACAAATGCCAGTGAAAACTGTACTGTGCCAAAAGGAAGCCCTATGTTAACAGTGTCCAGAAGCGCCATCGACTTCTCTGTGCTCGGAGGCATCTGAGATGGACCATCACACAGTGGAAACGTGTACTGTGGTACATAACGTACAAATAGTATAACATGCACTATTATATTTTATTGTTTATGTCAAGTCAGTGCACAATATAGTGTACAGTACACAATACAAACTTTTATTTTGAAAGTGATTAATCACAATTAATTGTTTGACTGCACTAAAAATAAGAATAATACGAAGAAATGGTGCAACAACACAACCAATTGATGGGACGGTACACATTAAAATATAATAATTGCTCTTTCTTTTACATTTTAATTTGTAGAGTACTATTTTTAAGCATTTATGTCTTATTTATATTATTAGTTTTTATTATTGTTTATCTTTTACACATTCAAATATTAGTTAATTTAAACTTGGTGCACACCAGTGTTTTTAAATGTGCTTTATAAATAAACTGACTTGACTATATCATAAAAAGATTAATAAAAATAAGATATAATAATATATACAACAGTTTTGTCTGGTTCTTGAATCTGATTGGCTGATAGCCGTGCGATATTCTGCCAGTAACAGCACTCGTTCCGCCTCTTCACCCTTCACCCTTGTGTATTACTCCACCCACATACAGCAACAAGCAGAGAACACTCTACAGTTTGACAAATATTGCAGCTGTCGGGCAGCATAAAGTACTTTTGAGGCTTTTTTAGTGGAGACAGTAGTTGTTTAGATTGAAACTATGCAGTTTATTTATAAGGATAGTGCCTATTTTAAAATATTTATCATTTCTGAGAGACAGCGCCTGTCTTTGAGCAAAGACGGTTGACGATGTTCATCCACAAGATGGCGACAGAGACGCATAACAAGCCAGCCCTAAGAGAAAAACAGCGTAATTTCAAACTACATCTGATCAAATCATTATTAAACAGTTAAATGACTTTCTAAGTCAATCTCTCTCTTTTGTATGTTGTAGTGTTGTATTTATACCATAGTAATATTGTGATCTCCCGATTGCAACAGAGAAATACTGGGAAATCTATGTACACTGATGGCATTTCATGCAGTTCAGCCTTATAATCTTAAAATGTCAGCAAAATCAGCTGTTTTGTCATCACTTTAGACATTACGCTAGAGAATCATTCAAATACTAGCTCTAAAGTGACGTTGGTGAATTAGTAATGGTTTCTGCTGTTCTGACGTCAGCTGCAGATGTGAATGGATGGCGGAAGAAAGTAGTTCCTAATACAAAAGGGTTTTAAGACTCTCCGTGTTTAATTTTCTTTTTTATATACACAATTATGCCATCAAACTGTTGTATAAACGCAATATCACACTTGTAGCAGTGCGATATGGCTGTATATCATCACTGGTGGGACACTAAGCCCAACGCACACTTCCTGCCGATATACAGCCATAGCGCACTGCTACTCGTGTGATATTGCTCATATAAATAAGACTGACTTAGTCATAAATGCTTGATAATAGTACTATTACAGTATAAAATGTGAAAGAAATTATTATCAGCGATTATCAAAGAAATAGTTATTTTAACGTGTACAGACCCATCAATTGGGTATGTGATATTTTGCTAATAATATTGACCTTAAAATGGTTTTAAAACAATTAAAAACTGCTTTTATTCTAGCCGAAATAAAACAAATAAGACTTTCTCCAGAAGAAAAAATATTATAGGAAATACTGTGAAAAATTTAATATTTATTTATATATTTTATTTGTTATACACACACATACATACATACATACATACATAAACACACAAAATTACTCTGCTTCTCTGAATTTATACCATATATTTTCATAAACTAATTTCTTACTCAGTTCATCTTCTCTAAAGCATGTTCAATCGTCTTGATAAAAGTAACATTCGTCGAAAAACTGAATTATTTCAAATACAAAAAAAACTTCTCTGATTTGATTAATACAGAACGGATGAAGTTATTTACAGTATAGAAGGCAAGTCCATTATAAGTAGCTGTAATTAAATGACCTAAAAGTCATTTACTTACACTAACCCAACACTGCTGGTCACAGTATACAGCTCTAAAAGTCATTGATTGCAATCCAGGTCAGACTGCTGAACAAAAAAGAAATAAATGTGTATGCATTTTCAAATATGGCTTCCTCAGCATTAAGTAAACCAACAAAAACACTCCTCCAAAAGAGAAACAGGTCAGTGATCTTTATTTTTTTCACATTTTCTGAGCCCTCGGGTAGATGCCATCTCCTCTCTCGGTGCAGATCTGCTAAATCTCCACTCCTACCATCAATGCACAGACTACATTTAGGCTCCTGCCAATTAGAAATAATTAGGCAGTTATTGCAGTGGCGAGTCTTTTTAAGTGCACATATAACAACGCAATGATGCTGATTAGTGAGCTCAGAGTGAGCCGGGCTCAAACGGCCAGCCAATAATTATGCCAGTGATCACAAAGCCACCGCGCGCCTCTGTACTTCACCTTAATGCATTTCAAAACGCCACTTAATTACGGCCCATAATTAATCCGCCATTAATTGCAGGAAGAGCCCCGGTTTACCTCACTTCGTTTCTAATTATCATCTTATAAATAGTTATGGTTCTAATTAATGTGTTCATTAGGCAGGATATTTTCTTTCAAAGTGGCGCTCTGAGCCAAAGATTCGGCGTGTGCTCTCAGAAGCCTGGTCAGCCAGAAGGTGAGGCCATCCGACTAGCGCTGGCTTTTTTTTATTTTACTGCATTCAACCTCCTAATTGGCATTTAAAATGCAATTTGGAAGAACTTCAAGAAGGGCTTAAATGGGGGATGGATTGCGGGAAAGAGAGACCGATTCATTTTATATTAGTTTCCAATAGCGCGGGGCTTGAAAAGGAGACGGCCGCCACATGCAACTTTGAATGGGATGAAATAAACAGAATTAGCAGCCAGCCACGTCTTTAATTCTCACAACACAATGCTCTCAATGGAGGCTCGCGTGACGGACACAAGCAGTTCTTCAAAGGTTATACTACAGGCCCCGGTGTACTTCAAACGCAATTGAAAAAAGAACTGGTATGTCGTCATTTCCAACTGAATCCGGCTTAAACGAAGCTCGTTTTGAGTTTGTATCGGCAGTTCGAAACTGCTCACCAATGCAAAATTTTTGAGGGGAGTTTGTTTTGGTCCGAAACGTCTTTGATCTGCCATTGGTCCGTGATGATTATGCAATCAGTGGGTGTGTCCTGGAGCTCCGTCTTCTTTGACGTGCTTCGTATCCATTGTTAGACAATTAATTGTATTTTTGCAACTTACTGTAGCTTACTGGCAGCACTGTTACCGCAACTGCCCCTTTACAGTAACTTACCTGTAAATGTGTTTTACAGTAGCAGGACCCTACCGCAATTTCATTTTACAGTAAAATAGCCTTACCGCAACTTATTTTTCATGGTAAAATGCCCTTTACCACATTTTAATATTAAAGTATGACAATTTTTACAGTACGTTTACTGTCATTTATTTACATTTTACACTAGCAGTACAAAATCTTTTTTTGTATTTACTATTGAATTTAATGAATTCCATCAGTGATGGGAATAACCGCGCTATAAATAAACGGCATTACTAACGGCGATACTTTTGTCAGTAACGAGTAATCAGATGAATTACTGTTTCCCCGTTACAACGCCACTACCGTTACTGACAAAAATGCGTGTTACTATAACATGCGACAATTTGTCTCTCTCAGCCATAGGGCCTCTCTTCTCTGGGGTGTGTGTTTGTGTGTGTGTGTGTGTGTGTGTGTGTGTGTGTGTGTGTGTGTGTGTTCGGGGCTGGGGCGGGACACATAACCAACCAGTGATGATGATTGGTGTATCTGAGAACGTGATGATTGGCTTAGATAGAGTACATTTCCATCATTTGCCAATCAGAGGCAGAGTAGGGCAGGTGTTCACACAAGCACATGCACAGGCATAGTCAGTCGCACACACCAACGACCAGGAGTCAGAACGATGGCAGAAACAACAAGTTGAAAGGTAGCGTTTACAAACTGGAAATATAAGCACTACTTTTCCCTCGTTGAGGTGAAAGGCGGGAATGTTTCTATATCGTGCAACTTATGCCCAGGAAAATAGAGTCTCTTTGTGTCGGTGACGAGTAATTCTAATCTAATGAAGCACCACATGTCATCACATGCCACCACAACACAGTCCAAACACATGTGGTCTAAGTGAATTGGATAAATGAAATTGTCCGTAGTGTGTGTGTATGTGTATGAATGAGAGTGTATGGGTGTCATGGGTGTCAGCTGGAAGTGCATCCGCTGTGTAAAACACGTGCTGGAATAGTTGGCAGTTCATTCCGCTGTGGCGACCTCTGAAGTAGAGACTAAGCTGAAGGAAAGTGAATGAATGAAAATCACAAGAGGGCTAATAATTTTGACTTCAACTGTATAAAAGAAGCATCCAGTTAGTGCAGGTCTAAAAATAAACAGGTGAATGATGTGTCCGTGTGTAAGGCAGCATTTATAGACAGCCGCCCAGGGGAGACGGCTGGCTCTGGATGTGCTGAACGAGTAGCTGGATTTCTTTTTTTGGGGGGGTTTTTTTGGAGGGGGGTGGTTTCGGTTGCTTTCGGTAGTAAGAGAGAGCTGTGCTTGCGGCTAGCCAGGGATAAAAGACCCCTGCCATGTCACTCACTTACGCCCCTCTTTGGTAAATAAAAGTTTCTGACAACAAAGGCCAGCAGCGTTTGACTAGCCTTTAGAGGAGATAATAAAAAAAAG
This sequence comes from Danio jaintianensis, assembly GCA_903798115.1. Classification (NCBI taxonomy): domain Eukaryota; kingdom Metazoa; phylum Chordata; class Actinopteri; order Cypriniformes; family Danionidae; genus Danio; species Danio jaintianensis. The sequence goes on along the minus strand of CAIGQV010000733.1, from coordinate 2,228,618 downwards.
CAGACACTTGGGACAGAAGCGAAAGAAGAAAGGCTGAGGAGGTGGAGAGAGGAGAGCTGTCTCTGAGATTGAGGATACTGGAGCATGTTGATTTGATGAAACGCAGAACACACCTGAACACACGTGCTAAGAGAAGGCTTGGCTTTGCATCGAGTCAGCGGTAATGTACATGAGAATACGGTTATAGGTCTCTCTCGCTCTCTCTCTGAAGCAAAGCCAGCATGTTTAGAAAGGGGTTACGGAGAGAGGTAAACCCCTGCTGTGAGCCCCAAGAGCAAAAAGCACATCACAGATCAAATAAAAAATGGACTAAAATACTTTCTGCTGCTTCTACTGACGAAAATACATACAATAGCTACGTTTGCCATTCAAAGGAAAAGAAACATAGCTACAAAATAGTACGGGATTTAAAGGGGACCAGATGTAAAATAAGTCTCTGATGAGTGTGTGTGTGAAGTTTTATCTGAAAATACTACACAAATAATGTTTTATAACTCTTTGAAACTGCACCTTTTAGGCTTTGATCATAATTTTGGTGGCTGTGGCTTTAAATTCAAATGAGATTGTGCTTTCGTCAAAAGAGGGCGGAGCTACAAATGCCTATGTGTCAGCATAGTGGCAGATTCAGAAACAAGACTGAGGAAGAATGAGGGAGAGATGGTCACTAGTGGGCGGGGCATTCCCCCTCTGATGACACGTACAAAGGGAGAATGTCAATCAAAGTGTTTCTGCAGACTATTTTTATCAAGTCGGATTATAAACAATAGAATTAATACATTTTTACTATTATAGGCTGGATACGTTCACACACTGCTGACACACAACTGTGTTAAAACCCCTTGTAAAACTAATTTTTTAATAATAGGTCTGCTTTAAATCAAACAAGGATAACTATCATTTGCCATCACTGACCATTTGCTTTCTAATCATCATTATCCATAGTCTTTTAGAGAATAATGCCCATTAAACACATACTGAATAAAATGATTCATTATATTCACAACTAACGTCCCACACTCTACATGCCCTGACTTATACTCTCAGTATTGATTATATTTTCATTTCCACACTGTAAAAAGTAATTTGTTAGGTTTACTTACTTGAATTATGCAAACTCGTTGCCTTAATGTGATAAAGTTACGAATACTTAATTGAATTACGTACTATTTACTAATGTACAAAAAGTAATTCTTACTTATACTGAGTCACATTTACTTAGGTCAATTAAGTCATCTTAACTTTATATCAAGTATTATTTACTAATGTAGTAAAAGTAATTCTTGCTCATATTGAGTCACATTTACTTAGGTCAGTTAGGTTATGTTAACTCACCTAAAACTGTACTCTGAGGAATGATGCTAATCAAGTTTACTGAAACTACAGCCTTAATTATGCATAATTAAATTGTATGGTAACTAGTAAAAACCAAAGGTGTCGGTTCATACTAAAGGCCAGATTTCTCTTTTTAATATTAAAACAGTACTGTCTGTATTTACCAAACACATGCAGAGAAGAATAGCATTGAAATCCTGTGGAGACAGCTATTTTTGTGCCTGATCTTAGTGAATTCTTTTTCATGTTTCCAGGTCAAACGTAAATTTTATGTGAGGGAAGTATTTAAACGAATCATGCAATGCAATTTACTAATGCTTGTGCTTCTCAAAGTAGGATATTTGAGCCATTATTTAATGGGATATCTTAACAGTTTTATCTTAAAGTGATAGTTCACCCAAAAATAAAAATCTCCTGTTGATTTACTCACCCACAGGTCATCCAAGATGTAGGTGACTTCTTTTTTCTTCTTCTATTTTGCAAATATGTCTATTCTTTGGTCAATAAATATTTAGGCCTGAATAAAAAACAGTTATACTTTTCTTCAATATGTGTACCAAAGCTGCTTTTATTAAATAGCTACATTATTTTAGCACTCCCACATTGTTTGTCTAGGAGTCCTGTCTCTAAAAGAAGTTTACATTAATGTCTTCAGAGATGCAAATGTGTTATTTTATTTTAAGATAATAATGTATAAATAAACATCTTGCATGCAGTATTGCCAATATTAGCTTTTTTTCTCTAATCTAACACTGCTGTGGTTTCATTTGGAGCCATTTTTCAGAGAAGTAGTGCATCTCTGAGCACACAGTAATTCATTACTGAATCTGCAGTCTTGAATGAAACAGGTGAGTGAGTAATTCAATATATACTCCAGTGTTTCTTTTTAGTCGTGCGGCAAAAGTGAGTGTTTTTGTGAATCAAAACTTATTTTGAAAGACAGCAGCGAATGCTTGTCAGAGCAAAAAACCCAAGAAAAACATGTCTTATTTCAGTCAGGTAAGGTACAGTCCAGCTATATCTCTGTCATTCTATAATGTTCTACAATAACACTATCCTGACCTATCTGCTCATGTCGAGCTCTACTGAACTGCATGTAATGCAAATACGAGTAAATACCATTAAATAAATCAAAAAAATTACAAGGTAGATTTTTAAGAGATACTGCAGGTTTTACAGTTACAACTATTACATTTATAGTTACACCCTAAAAAATGCTGGGTTGTTGTAACCCAACATCGAGTCAAATGTGGATGAACCCAACCCCTGGGTTAAATGTTGCACATTCAATTTAAATTGAAAAAAAATGAACCTAACATTGGGTTTGTCTATATTTGACCCAACATTGGGTTTTAATAACCAAGCATAACCCAGACTGTAATCTTTCCTTGGAAAATAATGTAGTATCATCTAAAATGAAGCTAAAATATGATTCCATTATTCTTATTATTAGTTACAACCCAATGTTGGGTTATTTTTTTCATTCATTCATTCATTTTCGATAGGTTTAGTCGCTTATTTATCAGGGGTCGCCACTGCTGAATGAACCACCAACTATTCCGGCATATGCTTTAAGCAGCGGATGCCCTTCCAGCCATAACCCAGCACTGGGAAACACCCATACACACTCACTCACACACACACGGACACGCACACACACACACACACACACACACACACACACACATACATACATACATACATACGGCCAATGTAGTTCATCCAATTCCCCTATAGCGCATGTGTTTGGACTGTGGGGGAAACCGGAGCACCCAGAGGAAACCCACACCAACACGGGGAGAACATGCAAACTCCACACAGAAACGCCAACTGGCTCAGCCAGGACTCGAACCAGTGACCTTCTTGCTGTGAGGCCACAGTGAGCCACCACTGAGCCAGCGTGCCGCCGTTATTATTATTTCTTTTCAAATAAATTGAAATGACACTTTTTATCCCAGCTCTTAGGTTTGTCCAGAGGCGCCTGCAGCTGTACGGGTACCTACCATGAGAGGGCGCGAATTAATGCCGCTTTTTTATTTAATTATTTTTTACATCATTTAAATTGATTATTAAACAGTATACACTACGATATATTGACAAAGTAAGAAAGAATGAGAATAAATAAAGGTGTGTGTTTGTGTGTTTTAAAGTGTGTATGTACTTGCATGGTGGGAGATGGGTAAAGAAATCTATTGGCTTTAGTTTTGCTGGTGATTTTTCCGCACACTAAAACAATTTAGATAGCTATTGTTTAAAACAAGGTTCAAAAAGAGTAAATGTTCTTTAAAACAGCTAAACTTAATTGAGACATTTGCCAAAATGCCTAAAACTAATGAGACAAATATTGCTCCCCCACACAGGGTGGAGACCGCAGTCTCATCAGCACCTGAGCTCCAGGCCCAGCCCGTGTCTCTTTCATCGGACAATTCAGATCCAGCTGCCATTCAAGGTGTTTTAAACAATTTTATCTGACAGACTGGCACAAATGAGCAGACATCTCCATTCTCACGACGAGTTTCTGAGTTCTCTCACCCTTCCAACAGAGTTTGTTCTGCCGAGGTAATCTGGGAACACGTTCAGTGCTGCCGTGAATACTTTGTAAACGCCTGTTCTGCTTATTGAAATTACTTGATTAAATGAGTTCAATTGTAATTGACCGCCGCAATGGATGGTTTTGTCATTAACCGTGAAAACAGTTTAATGTAGGCTTCTTTGAAACTGTGAATATTTCACTTTATATTCATTTAAGATAGATTATTATTTTATTTAACAAACCAGTTCGTGTTTTGGCACTGAAGCATATAGCGGACTTGTTTTGAAGCACTTCACCTCAAATGTTATTAGTTTTTCTATTTTACCTAGTCGATAACTGACCAATAAAAAATACATTAAAATTAAGATACAAATTATAGCAAATGAAATTCATTTTAAAAAGTTACAAATTATATTTTTGTTTGAGCCCGTCCACTACTCAGCTGTGCGGTGATGATTTGTTTCGCTCTGTGGAAAATGAGGATTTTATTAATGCTTCACTGTTATTGTTGTATCACAAACCTCTGTCATATATTAGCAAATGTTTTAAAGGGCACCTAGTTTACCCCTTTTTCAAGATTTAAGATAAATCTTTTGTGTCTCCAGAATGTGTCTCTAAAGTTTTAGCTCAAAATAGCCATCAGATTATTTATTATACCTTTGTGTATCTTGGACATTTGAGCTGTTTTCACTTTGTAGCTGTTTTGGTGCCTGTGCCTTTAATGCAAATGAGCTGCTTCTCCCCGCCCACCGTTCCCACGTGCATGTCAGAGCCAAAGAGATTGCTCACTATTGCCATGATGGGTGTAGCTTCTCCTGCTGCGTCTCACGCATAAGCAGCACAGTATCAGACAAGAATGAAGCAGATCTCCCTTACTACTCCCTTACGCAGTTGTGGAGTTAATTCAAGCCTTTCTACAACAACGAGTCACACACAATGTCATTATAAAGTTCGCGCTCATGCACGCACTCGCTCACACACACACACACACACACACACACTCACACACAAACGTGCGTTTAGCTTTGCACTGTTTTTGCACGGCAAATGTGACAGGACACACGTTAATATTCACTGCTGTATGGACATCTGTTATGTTAATGTACAAAATAAACCTGATTTAAGTCCATGAATCCTTGAAGTGTCTTCTTTAATAATTGTACTGACATGCGGCTGTGGTGAAGAATTACGAAGCGATTTTACTTTATTACAAACATGCACTGTTTTAGAAACGTTTTAAACTTGTAAAACTCATTCTTGAGGTGCTGCTGAACACAGAGAGCTGAAGAGATCGTTTAATCCCGGTTGCTTTGTGCACGTCTTGTCTTGTGGATATGATTACACGCGTTAATATGGAGACGCGTTAATACGCGGCTGTCAATCAATTCGGTGGGCGGGGAAACCGGACTTCTACGTCAAGTTGCAGTCGGCCTCAAAATGGGAGGGATTTGGATCCTATTTTTAACGTCAGGAAATTAAAAAAAGAGACTTATTGTGTTTCTATCCCTCCAATATGACTCTGGACACACTATACCTACACACAGGTCTGTCCAAACAGCTTACAAAAGAGGATTTTCATCATAGGTGCCCTTTAATATGTCATAATTTTAAAGATTATGTCTTGAGCATCTGATTTTTCCTTGGTGCTTATGTGCTTTCATTTTCTCCGTCTCACTCACGGCAAGTTCAGGTGATGGAGTGTTTAAGCAACCCTGGCAGGATTTCAAAGAAAATATCTTAATATTAAAAAGGAAACATAAGATTGATCCTATCAATTTTGTAACGAATGCCCTTAAATAATATAGCCTTTGACAGCAAGCATCAGTGTTTCTTGAGATTAAAATAAGAATTAGGGATGATGGGGCGGGGCAGTGCTGGATATGTGCGTACCTTGGAATAAAATCCTACAGGCGCCCTGGGTTTGTCCACAATATAATAAGAAGAGGAATAATGGAATCATTTTAGCTTACTTCATTTTTGATGAGACTACAGCATTTTCCAAGGAAAGATTTCTCTCAAAAAAAATGTTGGGTGAAATATGGACAACCCCAATATTGGGTTACTTTTTCCAATTAAATTTAATGTACAATTTTTAACCTTATGATAATTGGTGTAAAAAATAAGTGTAGTTTAATGTATGATCTTCAATCAGGTTTGAGGACATCTTAAAAGACTGAAACTCTTTATTTTATCAAGCAGATTTTACAAGGAGGCAGATTGATGACGATAAAAATGTGTGGGATGGTACTTTTAGACCTCTGGAACACAGTAAATCATTTCATACTTTTAGAAAAGATACATGTCATGGGCTTTTCCAAGTAAAGTGATAGCACTGGTTGAATTCTTATTAAACTGGGAGAGTTCAGATGAGAGAAATTGATGGAGTTCTTTCAGAGGAACATTTTGTTTAAAAAGGAGCCCCTCGAGAAAGTACTGCTCACACTTTACAATAAGGTTTCATTAAATGTCAGTTAATGCATTTGCTAACATGCTTGACAATAGTTATTACACAATTACTCGATTCTGATTGGTCAGTCATGACATTACAAGTCATAACAACTGCTGAATAACACAGACTCATCCAGGAGCTGAGAATCACCTTGACCAATAAAAACCGATAACACATATACAGTTGAAGTCAGAATTATTCGCCCTCCTGTGAATTTTTTTCTTTTTCAAATATTTCCCAAATGATGTTGAACAGATTCAGGAATTTTTCACAGTATTTCCTATAATATTTTTTCTTCTGGAGAAAGTCTTATTTGTTTTATTTCGACTAGAATAAAGACAGTTTTTTAATTTTTTCAAACACATTTTAAGGTCAATATTATTCGCCCCCTTAAGCAATATTAGTTTTGGATTGTCTCCAGAACAAACCACTGTTATATAATGACTTGCCTAATTACCCTGACTTTACCCTAATTAACCTAGTTAAGTCTTTAAATGTCACTTTAAGCTGAATACTAGTATCTTGAAGAATATCTAGTCAAATATTATGTGCTGTCATCATGGCAAAGAGAAAAGAAATTAGTTATTAGAAATGAGTTATTAACACTATTATGTTTAGAAATGTGTTGAAAAAATTTTCTTTCCGTTAAACAGAAATTGGGGGAAAAAATAATACAGGGGGGGTTAATAATACTGACTTCAACTGTATATATACACATACAGTGCAGCATATATGAGCACAGCCCTCACAGATCTCTCTATTAAATTAATATTTTCTACCGGATGCTTTATAGTATTATATAGTATTCATAGTATATATACTTAGTAGTAATATATTTGTGCATATACATTAGATTAGTCAGCACCAAAGCCAAAACTCGAACTAATCTAACAAAAGATAAAAGATGGGAGTAAAAATGTGAGCACTCCCAAATTAATATGTAAAAATATTAAATAAAATTTTAATAAACAGGACAAATCAAAAGAAACATAAAAATATAAAATTTTGTAAAAATTTTGTAGTCTGTATTTTTTTGTTGTTGCAATAACTAATTAATATTTTAATGAATAATCGTTCTATTCCTAAACATGTTCGGTGACCAAGCTCTTATTTTAATGGATATAACAAACTCTTTTGTTAAAATAGCAAGCTAATAATCTGACAAATGGGGTAAGCAAAATAATCTTATATAAAATGGAAAAACAAGATTATGTAGCTTACCTCATTGGTGGTTTATTTTCTTGCTTTAAGAAAAAACTCACTTAATTTTGTAATATTATTTCTTTAAAAAGACTTTATTTTTTGCTCTTTTTTTCTTTGTATTTTTAGATGCTCAATATTTATAATTTGTGTTAATTTTAGTTTAAATACAAATGTCCATTTTAGCTCTAAAACATTTAATAATATTAATTAATAATAATATTAAGATTTTAACACATTTATTTTAATCAGAATGTCACGTGTCCAGTGTTTTGGTGTGTTCATGTAGTTTCCGTGCTTATGTCATGTGACTTTCCCATGTGCTGTGATTCCTTTGTTCCATTTTCCCGCCGTTTGTTAATGTTTCAGCGTTTCCACCTGTGTCTCACCCCTGTGTCTAATTAGTTCTATTATGTGCGGTGTATTTAAGTCCCTGTGTTTAATTCATTCCTTGTCTGGTCTTGAAGTGTCATCACCCTGTGTTTCTCCTGCGTGTATATGTTCCAGTGCCTGTAGTAAGTGTCTTTGTTAATAAATATGTGTTTTGATAACTCCTGCGATCCAGTGCTATGGTAGAGTGAAAGCGTGACACAGAACATTTGATAATATTGCACAATTTATTTTTACTAGTAATTTACTGCTTCAAGACTGCTGACATACCTATTACAAAATTACATTTTACTTGTATGTTTTAGTTTTTTCACCCCTCTTCACACTGTAAAAAAATGCTGGGTTCCAAACAATTCCTTTATGTTGTCCCAACACAAATCGATTAATCTAATTTAATCGTCTTTACAAATTTAAGTGGATTGAACATGAAACAATTAAGTTTTCCCCCAAAAAGAACTGTATTGTTTCAACTCATTTTAAATAAGTAGTTTGAACAAGCAGCAAGTCATTGAGTGATTTGTATTCTCTTAATGTAATTGTGGTATCAAAAAAGGTATTGAATATCGATATTTTTCAAGGTATCGTACTCTAAGTTGGAAATTCAGTATCATGACAACACTACAGTATAATGCAAGAAAAAAAACGCAACAGTCTGTACCCTGATGCCTGCGCGGCTGTGGTTGATGAAAGAGAATAGATATAAAAATCTAATGGTTTATCAGCTAGTTGAGTCTGTTTTACATGTCATGGGGAAAAGACTGCGAGTCAGGTATGGGTCTCCATCCCGTTCATCTTATTTTCCTCGACTCCTCTGGAAAATTGCAAAGCCGAGCGGTAAATAGCACAGCAGAAACTTTATGTATTTCTCTTGCATTACTTGTTTATTTATTTATTTCTTCATGGGGGCCGGGGAGTGTAATATGCCCAACTGAACTGCCCTAATCTTCTTTCCCGCAATATTTCCATGCCGCAGTTATTGTTCTCATACTCTGAATAATATCCTCCACTCCTTGGATCTTTTTTTTTTTTTTTGCTTTGCTTTCTGTGGGCTCCATTCTTTTCTTCTCTTTCCCGTTCTCATATTCTCTATCTGGTACGGCACTTGCTCATATCCTGTCAGTGTATCAATCAAAGAGAGCTGTCCACTCAATTCACACCTGATTTATCAGTCTGCCTCATCCCAAACGCCATTATTAGACCCAAACCTTTTTAAACGCGACAGTGACAGATAGCAGGCCTGACCCAGGTAACCTGTTTGGCTCTTTCTAGCCCATCGCACACTTTAAGCACATTGTTTTCACTGATCAAGGTGAACCTGAGATAAATAAAATGCAATAACGCAGCACGAAAATATTACGGCACCGGGAAAACTAATATGAACATGCTTGTTTAATGAGAAAGCGTTCATTTAATCTATTTATGTCACTTGAAATGCAGCTAGTCATCCATTCAAATGCTGCTGCCGTGCTTTCATTACAGTTATAAAAAGTTGATGTTATCTGCAAAATCCTTTGCTGATTTAGTAATATTAATGCTCAGTTGGGTTAGAAGCAAAATAAAAATGCGTCTTACAGCACATTGTGCGTTATATGTTTTCCAAATTAACACTAGAACAGAATTATTTATTGTGTTGAGTTATGTACTTGCATTATCTTACCACCAATGCTTAAATTCAGAGAAATCAGCATTTTAAGCCAGTGACCTGCACTGTAAAAACAAAAAGTTGACTCAACTCAAAATTGTAAGGCAGCTTGCTGCAGAGCTTTTTTGAGTTGACTCAACTTTCAACCCAAGTACTACACTTTACTCGATTTAAGTTGAGTAAACTCAGAAATGTCCTGAAGCTGGTTGCCTTTTTAAGCTGAGTCAACTTTTTTTTTTACAGTGTGGGCTGGGTTTCTCGATAATGATATATCTAGGCTAGCTAGGGGTGTAACGGTACATGTATTCACGGTACGTTTGGTGCAGGCCCTCCCACGATGAATACACTCAGTCTAGATGTGCAGTCACTGTTATACCGAGTCCTAACTACACGTTTTGCTACACATAAAATTTATCTTTTTCATTTTAAAAGGAGCTTTTGTCCTAACCATCTGTGACAGGGACGTGCAAATTTTATATTTTAGAAATGTTTTCTATTTCCGTGACATCGCAGCTGAACAAACAGCATAACTACTATGACAATGATCCCCTCAGGTACTGATTATGGGCTTTATTCAGTTTTAAATGCTCTCAGTGTGAGTTTAAATACCATTTTGCGTGACATTTATTGCCATACTACTAAAAGCAGCAGCAGATAATTCACCTCAGATCTTGAAAATATTTAAATGGTAATGGTATTTAAATGTTTCTGTTGAATCATGCCGTGTTTGGTGCAGACAGACAAATTGCTTGTCGCTGGAATTTTGTCGCATTGCGTGTCATTATTTCACGGTGTTAGACAGAAAAGGCCACAGCAGTGCAACAACTGAGGAGCCATTCACAGAGAACATGTCTTCGCATCTGAAACCGTGAGATGCAATACTCAGGAGTGGTTCTGCCATGTTGCCGTTGTCATGCCAACTTGCTAACGTAAACAGAAGCTCCTGCCTCAGTGTTCTTCTGATTGGTCCACTGCTCTGGAACTGACATTAATGAGCACAATGCTGTGGGTGAGAGTTGAAAACGTTTTATCTTCACATGGCGTCTAAAAAACTTGGTGCTGCAAAAGACGCAAGTGGATCATTTTGTGAGCATGTAGGTCCATCTGTGAGTGACTTCTCTACACACACACACACACACACACACTCATAATATTGAACAGTTGTTCAGAGATTTCAGTTTTGAAGCTCACTGAATCTTAAATTTAAGTTTTTCTGTTGTTTTAGGAGAGAGCTGAGCTCAATCTTTTCAAGTTTAATACACAGTTTCCTAATTATAAAGTCTTATTTTTCAATATTGTGTTTATTTTTGTACTTTTGCATCACAAGAAGCTCTTTGGTTCTGTAGCTGATCGTGACTAAACACTTCTGCCTGCTCAAAATAAACAGAAAAAGAAAGTACTGGAGATTTGTTATTATTTATTCCTGTTGCACTGTACTCGTGTCGAACCGTGAGCCCAAAACCGAAGTACGTACCAAACTGTGACTTCAGTGTACAGTTACACCCCAAATCTTGGCTCTTAAGAGTGTTTTGTACATGCAAGGCTGTAAATATTCAGTGCTACTCCATGTGTGTTCCCCAAAAAGGCATGTATCATGTCACTGTCCATTTTTAAAGGGCTGAAATCTAATATCATATGGAGTTATATCCAGAACGTTTAACCCATTAATCGCCATCTCTCGTCATCCATGAAAACAATTAAAACAGTCCATCAATCATTCACTTGTTGTTGTTTGCCACTGGTTGCGTCACCAAAAATAACTTTATAAATCTAAAAGATACCAATGTCCAAACCAGCCAAAAATATTCAAGACGAGAAGCATAAAACAAAGATCATAACTGTAAAAAGTCAAGTCTCTATTCGGTGTAGTTTTGAGGATATCAGAGCAGAAATGAATGCTGCTACGAAGATAATCCGATAATCGTATTCTTTTAGAGTATAAAAAATATATTAAATAAAAAAAATAGACAAAATTAATGTAAGATAAAAATTAAAAATGAAAAAGTTATTAAATGTCATATTCTTTTTTTCAGTCAGTCATTTTCTTTTTGGCTTAGTCCCTTTTTTTAATCCGGGGTCGCCACAGCAGAATGAACTGCCAACTTATCCAGCATATGTTTTACGCAGCGGATGCCTTTCCAGCTGCAACCCATCACTGGGAAACATCCACACACATACACTACGGACAATTTAGCCTACCCAATTTACCTATACCACATGTTTTTGGACTTGTGGGGGAAACCGGAGCACCCGGAGGAAACCCACGCGAACACGGGGAGAACATGCAAACTCCACACAGAAATACCAACTGACCCAGCCGAGGCTCGAACCAGCGACCTTCTTGCTGTGAGGCGAACGTGCTACCCACTGCGCCACCGTAACGCCCTGTATTCTTAGTTTAAAATAACTAATTAAATGTTACAAAAAATGACATTTCGATTTAATTGATCGATTTGTACAACCCTTGACAACTGAAATGAGGCTGTATGAGAAAGTCTTACCTCTCTGATTTATATTTGGTGATGACGATGTCTGTGGGTGTCACCATTCAAAATTAAAGTACAACTTTTTCGCTTGTAATGTCTTATTGCTCATCGTCAAAAATAAAATAACGACGTGAGAGCTGAGCAGAATCCTCTGGACTTTTTAAAATTAAACTCTGACCAATGTGAGGAGAGTTTACTGGCACGTGACTTGTTTTAACTATTTTGGTTTGTTTAGAAACTTTGCCGTGTGAAAGTGAACCGCACCAAGAACAACAATAAACATTGTAACAATTTTAATCCCTGTTTCGGAACAGTACAATCGATCTACAGGTGTAAAAGCACCCTTAAACCCCAAAACAACATGTCTAGCTTAAAGAGAAATCACCACAAATCTTTTGGAGTATTAGTGACAATTAGAGTATTCACATCAGGCCAGAAAGTTTTAACAAAAGGCGTTCCCAAAATAAGTGAGCAACAGACTCAGAAGAAGCCTCGCAGAAATAGCAAGAGACGTCAACGTCATTTTTGAACTTCTGTAAACAAAATGCTATTGGCTGTCTTTTATAAATGGGAGGAGCTGCTCTATGCCCCGCCCTCTCTTCATGCTTCAGTTGAGATGACATTACAAATCAAATTTAAAAACACACACACACATTTTAAAGCACTTCACAGGACCTTCAGTATCTATCTGACATGTTGAACAAACGTCATAAAAGTACAGCAATTTTGTGCTGGATTTGAAAATCTAAACACGCATTCCTCATACTGCATGTACAGTGCCATCATGTGCTGATTTTATTTTGAAATAGTTCCCGTGTTTGTGTTCCTTCTCAATCTGTTATCAAATAGAGAATGTAATTACAGGCTGCGTCATGCCAAACATGAGCTCAATAGTGGACTGCGAGCAATACGGTCGCACAGCTTGCATAGAGAAGAAATCTGAGACGTGAATAAATCTAGTGCATTTTAGGCTGTTTTGACACTGGCTCAACTGCTTGATTTGCACAGGTTCAGAAAGCTGCTTTCACACAAACTAAACAAAGCAGACTCTGACATCATACGGGCTACAGCTGTGAAAACGCCTTCGCTTTTCTTCATCACCTACAGTGCTCAGCATATATGAGTTCACCCCTCACAAACCTCTCATTTCATTTAATATTTTCTATAGGAAGCTTTACAATATTATATTTGTGCATATGTTCTTTCTCATTATTTGGCTCAGTGGGAGCATATCATATATTATTTTTATAAATATATCTGTTAAATAAATCTGTTTTGTTCAAATAAACCCAAATATATATTCACTGAGAAATGGATAAAAATATTCATATTCAAAATGATGTGTGCTCATTTATGCTGAGCACTGTACATTTAGCAAATTCTCAAATTATAATGCATTTCAGGGACAATCCTTCAGTAGGAAGTCAAGTGGTGAGGCGTACAATAGTCACAACATATCGTATTAATTATCATAAAATTTTGTGAGCACAGTAAAAAAAAATTAATAAATAAAAATAAAGATTTTCTTACTTAGGCCACGTGCACACATACACGAGTATTTTTATAAGTAGAGTTTTCCCCACTTTAGTAAAAAAAAAAAAAAAAATCTCAACATGAACATCAACATGAAAACACATAAACGCACTATGATGCATGTTATGGGCATGCCAAGCCAACAGGTGGCCATAAAAGCCTTTTATGCTGTGTTCACACCGAATGCAGAATGGTCTATATGCACAGCTAGTGTTTTTCAGCCAACAATAAACTTCCGGTGAAAGGTTTATGTGACTATTAAGTTTTTTTTGCAGCATCGATGTTTTAATGTAATTAAAATTCAATCAGTTAAATAGACTTAAGCATTCATTTAGTTGTTCAACCGTAAAACCAGATGAAAGACCGTGTAAACGCTAACGCTGTCAGTAGCAGCACGCTAGTGCAGAAACTCCATTGAAAACACTGGGGTAAAATACATTTCCATATTTTAAAAACATGGTGCAGAAAAATGTGATTTAATGCAGTGCTTCTTGTCTGGTCTGACACTGACTTTATATCGTATATCAATCAGGCAGTGAAAATCACAGATTTTTAAAGAAATCAGATCTCAAACGTGACGATTCTGTAATGGCACAACAGTTCACCGGAAGTGACTGGTCTGGCTGACTGAAAATGAAAAGTTTGTGCATATAGCCAATTTAGTATTGATTCTAAGTATTAATACCCATGGTGCAAACAACCCCAACTGCGTGACACGTTTGCCGCTAACCAATGCTGGCCAATCAGAAAGAAGAAAACTGATGTAATGAGGCAAAAACTCTGGTTGTAGTGTCCACAAGACCGCACTGTACCCAGAATTTGAAAGACATGTATGAAGGAAAATTGTTTTCGCTATCAGAAAATTGTGTTTTTGTTAGCAGGAAGTTGCTAGGCAACAGAGGCGCTCAAAGTCACAAGGAAAAGTAGCAGACACTCAAATAACATGCTGTCATTTTTACCATTATGGTAATTAAAGGTAGAAATACTCAGAGCTCTTTTTTGTGTTTTGTAATTTGAATAAAAAAATTATGTTAGGAAGAAATATACACATATTTAGGAAAGGTCAGGGTATTATTAGCTATGTTTCCATCCAAAGATGCAAATTAAATTTATGTGCAAAACTGGAATATCGGATAAAAGATGTGTGAATAAAGCAGTGTTTCCATCCAATGAGTCAAAGAGAACAAAGTCATCACTTCCTGATTAACTGGCGGCAAATATCAAAAGTAAAAACTAAATTTGCTGCGGTCGGAGAAGCTGCGTCAATCTTTTCTTTATTTAATAAATGACTTGCACCTCTGAAGACAAATGCCAACATGCAATGAAGGTGTGGTGGCGTTTGAAGACACGGAGCACAGACGCTCTTGATTCTGGAGATAATAATATAATAACACTTATACTGAAACGGCGTTTTAGAATGACCAAAACAACATTTCAGATGTTTTACAATGTGCTCAGCCTGCTGGTTTGTCCATTCACACACATTTTTATCATCACATGATCTCTTACAACAAAATCACATGACTTTAATGCGCATTCTGGAATTTGTCTGGTAAAAGTGTTTCCATCGTAGTTTATGCGCATCTTTTCTTATCGAATAAAAAGTTTATCCTACCTAGTTATGCGAATATGGTTTTTTTAATGCACATTTTCAAAACGTATGCGCATCTTGGCGTTTCCATCAACCGGTTTTTTATGCGCATATCCAAAATGAGCATAAAAATGGAAACATAGCTATGCGGGTTTCATTTCAACAAAGTAATTAAAGTCTGCGATCTTTTTTTTTTTTGCGATGTCGTTCCTAGAGAAGCAGAATATTAAATGAGAAAATAGTGGCCGTGGCTTGTTTTTTCTACTGCAAGCTGTTTGGATGTACTAAAGTAGGTATTTCATTCAGAAAGATGGGGAAAAGGGTTTGGGGAGAGTTATTACAACCTGACTTGACTCCTCCTGCTCACCATTTCTGCTTGTTGTCAAAACTGACAGCTGGAGGGGCGTGGCTAAGTGTGTTAGCCACACCTAATACCTCAGACAGACCTAATCTGAGAATTTAACTGAAAACAAACAGGAAGTGCATTTTCAGATTTCAATGAACGATTACAAGGGCAAACTATTTTTTTTTTTTCTTAATGACGTGCACAGATGAATTGTTCAGCACAAAAATAGCAATGTGAGCGAACAAAATCAATATGGTTAGTTTTGATTTCATGGGTACTTTAAATTACAAAAAATTAAAAATGGTCAAAATGGCTGCTGGTAGTGTTAAAAACAAAAAGCCTACAGTTCGTACTCCAGTCTATGTGTGTCGATGTGGCTGAGAGTTTACGTTAAATAAAACATTTCAACAAACAGCCCGCGGATAATTATAGTTTAATTGCATTAATTCATCAACCTAAGAGCCCCCTTTTTTCTTTCCAAGCTCAAAACGGGCACAAGGAGAGACAAACGTGGACTGACCCAAGGGTGCTTGTGCCAGTACTTAATTAATACAGACAAAAACAATAATAATCTACACTAATAACCCCTGTAATGAGTGCGAGTGTCTGTTTGCGCAGGACAAGCAGCTGTGAGAGAGTGAGTGGCGCTGTGAACAGAAGGTCTTTAATAGCAACCTGTCATACGCTAATTAGCCAAGCACATGTTAGCATTTGAGTCTAAATGAAGAGGAGGAGGGGGAGAAAAATGATGATGCGGATGATGATGATGACGCAGAAAAAAAAACGTTTAATTTTTTAGCAAGTCCCTAAAAGAAGTTATTTAGTTTGTTTGTTAAAAGGATAGTTTAGCCGAAAATAAAAATGCCCCATTTATTCTCCCTCATGTGGTTTTATGAGTTTCTTTCTTCTGTTGAACACAAAAGAAGATATTTTGAAGAATGCTGGCACCCATTAGTTGAACTTTTTTAAAAACATTTAAAGACTCATCTTTTTTGCCAAGCTTTTAATTAACAGTATGGTGAGCTGGTTTTACATTGGTGTTTCTGTACTTGGATTTTTAACTTGTTTTGATATGTTTTCTTTTACCTATTTTCTGGTTTTCTTTTATTGTGAAGCACTTCGTGACTTAGGGTGTACTCACACTAGGTACAGTTGCCTTGAACCGTGCCGAAGCGCACTTGTCCCCGCTCCACTCTCCCCCGACGGCCTGCACTCACACTGCATTTTACCTTCCGAGCCAGAGCACAATTATGTCATCGATGATGTGACATCTCAGTTTAACAGAAGAGAAGTGCTCTCGCTCAGCACAGTGGACATTGCTTTAGTTAAATTGTTTTGTCTTATTTTAAGTCATTTGATATGCAGTGACACACAGTCAAATATTTTGCTGAACCGATCCAGCACTTTTGACGCTCATAAATATTACACGACTACACGAAGTCCTCGTGCTGCAGGTATTAGGAGGTTTGCTGAAGGTATCAGCTGACGTGCAGCGAGGGGTTTGCGTCTTTAATAAACTATGACAGTTCGCGTTCATTGAAAAGTAAGAATGATTAATAAATCCATATGAAATAGTCCCTTAAAAGTGATGTCACGTCTTCAGTTTTCGCTTTGCACTCACACTACATGCGTACCGTGCCAAAGCCCAACCGAACCATGCTCTGGCATACCTCTTCCAACCGGGCCAGGGCTGGAACTGAACCCCGCCTGGGCCCGATTCGGAGCACTCACACTTGTCAAATGAACCGGGAAACGTGCCCGGGCACGGTTCGGATAGCCTAGCGTGAGTGCACCCTTAATGTCTGTGAAAGGTACTATATAAATAAACCTTTACTTACTAACTTACATTGACTTCTATAGTAGGAAAATAATTATTATGGATGTGAATGGGTACTATCAATCACATTAATCACAATGATTTTTTTGGTGTGGTAAAATCGAATAAATTTACTGTTGTGATTGTTTTATTGTGATATTAAATGTCAAGGATAACTAGAATTTCCTAAGTAAACATTTGTAATATTTACACATTTTACGATATGTAATAAATGAACTGAGCAGAAAGAGTTAAATCATTCATTCATTTTCCTTCCTCCTTATTTATCAGGAGTCGCCACAGAGGAATGAACTGCCAACTATTTCAGCATATGTTTTACACAGCGGATATCCTTCCAGCCACAACCCAGTACTGGGAAACACCCATACACACACACACTCATACACAACGGCCAATTTTTGTTTACACAATTCACCTATAGCGCATGTGTTTGGACTGTGGGGGAAACCGGAGCACCTGGAGGAAACCCACGCCAACACATGAAAGAGTTAAATATTAGTATTCATTTATTCGTAATATGTATGTGTTTTATAATCACTGCAAATAAGGTTAGCAATATTAAGTCAATTTTAATTGATAATTATTGACTTGGTTGGCATAGTTCACACAAAACCATCACATCCGTTTATGCCGTGGGGGAAAACAATGCACTTTTGAAAAGAAATTACTTTTAAGTAATTCATAAAAATTTTTATATAAAAATAATGAATGAGGATAACTCACTTCTCTTTGACTCTCTTTCTTCGATTAAACACAAAAGAAGATACTTTGAAGAATGCTTTAAAGCGGTAACCATTGACTTCCATAGTATTTGTTTTTCCTACTATAGATGTCAATGGTTACTGGTTTCCAGCATTCTTCAAAATATGTTACTTTGTGTTCTACAAAAGAAAGAAACTCAAATAGGTTTTGAACAAGTAAAGGGTGAGTAAATTATTACCGGATTTTCATTTTTGGGTAAACTTTCCCTTTAAGAAAAGAGATTATCATATATTTTTTTGTTTGTGTGTGTGTGCGTGTGCGTGTGTGTGTGTGTGTGTGTGTGTGTGTGTGTGTGTGTGTGTGTGTGTGTGTGTGTGCGCGTGCGTGCATATTTTCAAACATATGGCTCAAGAATGTCTGTCAATTTTTGCCACACTAAAAAAAGAAACAATTATTTCCTCATTTAGTTGAATTAATCTACAGGCTTTTCCCTACCTCCTGTTTCGGCTGTGGAACCGAGATCTGTGGGAGCGATGGTTTCGTCCTCGATCTGCGCTTCGGCTCCGCCTCCTGTGACCGGATCCTCTAGAAGAGCTGCTGTGGGAACGATTTCTGTGCCTGAAAAATCAGTAGCAAGAGTATCAGTACAGTAACATACCAGCAGTGTGAAGAGTACTTCCTAGATTCTGTATGAACAACACATTCTATAATGGACCCTTTTCACAAGACTGTTATGATGCATTTAACCGTCATCAGCTTCTTAAATCCTTGAAAGTTTTTAATATTTAGATTTTTTTTTTTAAACGTATGAACATTTGAAGTGAAGTGAAGTGAAGTGAAGTGTAGTGTGGCCAAGTATGGTGTCCCATACTTGGAATTTGTGCTCTGCATTTAACCCATCCAAGTGCACACACACAGTTAGTGAACACACACATACCGTGAACACACACCCGGAGCAGTGGGCAGCCATGCTGCGGCGCCCGGGGAGCAGTTGGGGGGAACGGTGCCTTGCTCAAGGGACTCACCTCAGTCGTGGTATTGAGGGTGGTGGAGAGTGCTGGTCATTCACTCCCCCCACCCCCAATTCCCGCTGGTACCGAGTATCGAACCAGCAACCTTCGGATCACGAGTCCAACACTCTAACCACCAGGCCACGACTGCCACGACTTAT
Source organism: Danio jaintianensis (assembly GCA_903798115.1). Lineage (NCBI taxonomy): Eukaryota > Metazoa > Chordata > Actinopteri > Cypriniformes > Danionidae > Danio > Danio jaintianensis. The sequence continues at coordinate 2,209,406 of CAIGQV010000733.1, read as the reverse complement.
ATGTATGTATGTATGCATTATATCATCGTTGCATCAAAATACAAAATACAAATCACCGACTGTGTGAGGTGTTCGTAATACAGTGTGTATGGGGTCAGGACAGTAAATCTGACAGTATTCTCTCTTCTGGCTGCCGTTATCAGTCTCACACTATTGTTTTCCTTTTTCTGAAAGTATTGATTACACCATCGTGGAGTTTTTCTTTCATTATTTCAGCAAATGGGATTGTAAAAAATGATTTGTTGTATTCTCCCATTCACTGCGCTCTCAGTTTACCAACTATGATGACTTCTGCTGCTGAGAAACCCGCAAATGTGAAAAGGGTCCATACTCTCTTATTTCCAAAAGCCCCAAAAAAGTCTTGTCACGATAGTAAAAATGGGAGTCAGAATAAGATGTTTACCAATGACACCGAAATCATGTGAATTTTTTTCACATGATTTTTTCACGATTAAATTTTTTTTCCGGTAGTTAATAGCAAAAATTGTGACATAAACTAAAGTGTTTCCACGCTGTGCTACATCCGACAGATGCCACTATTTGTGTCCTAATATTCCTTTTAAACCTGTTTTAACACATTTTTATTTAATTATTTGAATTAAACTATTAAAGATAATTTGTGTACAATATAATTTTTTAAGTAATATTTCTGTCTTTTAGTATATATATTAAATGAGACCAATAGCTCCGCCCTAAAGAACCGATAGCTCCTCCCTAAATGACTGATAGCCCCACCTAAAGGACTGATAGCGCCTCCCTAAAGGACTAATAGCCCCGCCCTAAATAACTGATATACCCACCCTTAAGGACCGATAGCCCAGCCCTAAAGGACTGATAGCCCTGTCCTAAAGGACTGATAGCACCGCCTTAAAGGACCAACAGCCCAGCCCTAAAGGACCAATAGCCCAGCCCTAAAGGACCACTAGCCCTGTCCTAAAGTCCGACAGCACCTTAAAGGACCAATAGCCCATCCTTTATGGACCACTAGCCCTGTCGTAAAGGATCGATAATCCCGCCCTAAAGAACCAATTATCCCACCCTAAAGGACCAATAGCCCAGCCCTAAAGGACCAATAGCCCTGTCCTAAAGGACCGATAGCTCTGCCCTAAAGAACCAATAGTCCCACCCTAAAGGACCGACAGCCCAGCCCTAAAGGACCAATAGCCCTGTCCTAAAGGATCGATAGTCCCGCCCTAAAGAACCAATAGTCCAACCCTAAAGGACTGATAGCCCTGCCCTAAAGGACTGATAGCCCTGCCCTAAAGGACTAATAGCCCCGTCCTAAAGGACTAATAGCCCCGTCCTAAATGACTGATAGTTCCGCCCTAAAGGACAGATAGCCCCACCTTAAAGGACCGAAATCCCCACCTTAAAGGACTGATAGCTCTGCCCTAAATGGCTACTAGGCCCACCCTAAAGGACCGATAGCCCCGCTGCAAAGGACTGAGAGCTCCACCCTTAAGCACTGATTGCGCCGCCCTAAAGGACTGACAGCCCTGCCCTAAAGGATTGTTAGCTCCGCATTAAATGGCTGATAGGTCCGCCCTAAAGGACCAATAGCCCTGCCCTAAAGGACTGATAACTCCACCCCTATGTGACCATGAAGTGAAGGAAAGTCATTTCGAGGGAGAGGGAATGTTATGGTATTAATTAAGATTCTGAGGGCGAATAAATTTTTTTCAAAATAATGAAGTGCACAGAAACATTGTTTATAACAAGAACTACTATACATATAAAAATGCAAGCAAATTTTGATTTCATTGTGACTTTCTTCGCGAAACAAAGAGAAAGAGATAATCCCTGTATATGAAAAAAAGATGTTGTTTAGAGTAAAAGGATTTCACACAAAAGAGATATTTTTATTTGCCAAAAAAAAAAAAAACAGATCACACTCCCTGATTAACCAGGGATGCAGATATGAATGAAATATGGCAGTGTGCATACAGAAAATCACAAGCTTCTACCCATCAGCCAGTATAACTAAGTAATAAGTGCACTATATTTAGAAAGGCTGACATCACAGATATACACCAGTCAGCCTGCATTATTTTAACTAATGAACTGGATTTCTCTCTCCCGTTTTCTTTACTCTCCAATGAGCCGCTGTCATCTTCCCTACTCTTGACTCAAACAGATAGATCCAGACTTCTTAGAGCCACTCTGAAAGCTAAATGAAAAGTGTAAGCCCATTCCCCACGTCATGAATAAATAAAATGTTTATCTAAAAAAAACATAATTAAATTTATTATGCATTTCTGCATCCCTCTAAAGCTTTACTGTGAGCAGCTCAGGCCGCAGACTGTCTCTCTCCACAACTGTGGCAGTATTAGAGGTCAAAGTTAATGTTTGTGCTGCTTTACAGGGAAAAACGCATAAATATTAAAATAAATAAATATGTAGATAGATAGATAGATAGATAGATAGATAGATAGATAGATAGATAG
>CAIGQV010000733.1:2187819-2199515 GCA_903798115.1 Danio jaintianensis | reverse complement strand
ATTATAATTCCCAAATATTAAAACTACAAAGCTCTTATTGCAGCATTTAAAGCAAGCCAAACAACAAATTAAGCTGCCTTATTTCACGAAGAAAAACAATAATGTGAATTATAAGAATATCGCGTCCCTTTCCATTTCAAACGCCGAATGAATGTTTGTCAGTCTTTCTTCTAACGTTACATATTTCTAACACACATAAATAGCACGTCTGCTACATGTTAACGTTTATATGTAACGTTAAAACAACTAATGTGTACATCAACAGTCCCAATCTTACCTATAAAACGATACACAGTCCTTTTGTATCACAACAGCAACTCACAGAGCAGCGCCATGAGCCGACGAACAGACTGAAGTAGCCGAGTTGGAGATCATCGATGGATGCGGAGCCAACAGGCATTACAAATCAATCATAATCGTCAGGCGCTTTTCAGCTTCTCAAGATACCGAAAGATAACCGTGAAATACTTATTTTCCGGTTCACGCGACAAGGTCGTCATATAAGACACGGTCGCGGGATCTCTTCTGATGCCTCAAACTGGGCTTGTTGATTTACGCGTTTGAGGTTTGTTGAGAAATCGCTGGCTTATTGAAACTGAGAGGAAAAAGACCATAAATATTGACTTCAGGTTAAGCTTTAAAACTGTTGATCTACATGTATTGTGAACAGGCGTGTTGTATCGCATTTGATTAGGATAAAAAAATATGATCTACAACTGACTGATTTAAAAAGTGAATGTCAGGCTGCAATAATTCGTCTTTAATGTGGAACAAGGGCTTCACCTGACTTTTAAGTGCTTTAAAGGGATAATAATACAATTGAAACGTGTTGTAAAGGAACACTAAACGTTCACACTATTAAAAGGTGTGTAGATAATTGCTTGTTATTTGTTACCGCAAGCCAACTCCTTTAATGAATGCAGCTGCTTCCAAACAACACTATTATTAACCTATATTTATGCAACAACCCTCCGATACGACATCTTAAATGACAGTTTTAAAATACCTTTAATATTATTATTATTATTATTATTATTATTATTATTATTATTATTATTATTATTATTATTATTATTAATCACCATCATCATCTTAGGTCAACTAAAAAAGGAATAAACTTTTTGCTATCAAATGCGCGGATGTGCAAGCCTATTTAAAAAAATATGATTAGATAACATAACATTTACATAAATAAATAAATAAATAAAAAAGTAATATGCAAAAAAAATAAATAAAAGTAACATGCAAGGCAGGCCTATTAAATTGTGAGGTAATTATTGTCGTCGAGGTGATGATAAGGTGTGTTCTGTAATTTAGGCTAGTCTAAATCTTAGCCTATTCGTTTACTTTACCGCCTATCAAACCTGTATATTCTCTAATATAATATATATATATAATTCTCTAGTATATTTCTCATATTTACTTGTTGTTTTTTTGCCTTTACGGCTAATTAACCCTATTCTGCAACAGCTTTAAATTTGCGTAATTAATTATCAATGAAAATCGCATAGCTTATAATCTTAAGGAAATTTAGCCAATGATAGAAAACTGTGTGCTCTGGTAGACTATCTAAAATGTTAAAGTTAAAAAAAAAAGAAGCTGTGAATAGACATTGAGACCTTTTCAATAAAATGAACAAAAGCAGCACGCTTTATTCAGCCGTATATATTAATACCAGTCATAAACTCTGCGACGATCTAATCGATAAACTTCCAGATTGCTCTGTGTGCTTTAAATCCTCCCTAAATGATTTCGATCCAAGGTCTCCGTGTTTTACAAATCGCATTGCTAAAAATAAAAATAGACTGACATATAGCCTAACATGTAAGTTTGCGAATGCGGAGTTACAGTATAGCTCGCAATGCATCTATTTAAAAAAAACAAAAACAAGCTGCCTTCTGTGAAGATGCTTTATTTCTCTTCTGCACGAGATTATTTGGCGTCAAAATGAAACTCTTAATGATGTTGTTACTGTATGATCACAAACTGCATATTTTTCTCGTTATCTATATCACGGTCTCGTTTTCCAACTCGGATCAAAGAGGTGCAGAATAAGATGTCCATGGTGTCAGTAGTTTTGGCCTCACCCCAACAGAGCTCCATCATCATCATCATCATGCATGGTGTTTCCAAACTCTAACCAGTCTACGCGTAATGACATTAATTTGCTCCTCTTGTCAATCTTGGCCAATAGCATCCATGCAAAGGGGTGATGTGGATCTGAAGGACAGATAATGTTCCCCCCCTCCACCCTCCACCCCATCCCGCCTCTATGGGAAGGGGGCTCGTGGTGAGGGAAGGTAATGCGCGCGGATCAAGGGGCAGACGCTTCGCTAAGTATAAATAGTGTGACTTCAATAGTGAATCGGCAGCAAGTCTGTATACACTCTCCGCAACAAGAGGAATTGTCAAAGATCTCATCATCACACCATCATCTCGCATTTAGGCCGATAGAAAGAGAGAGAGAGAGAGAGAGAGAGAGAGAGCACTGTTCCCGTTCTTATGGTAGACTGCTAAGGATCTAAAAGGAAGATTGTGTGGGGCTTTTTTTTTCTTCGTTCTTCTTGGGTGCAGTGATGGAAGAACTTACAGCGTTTGTCTCTAAATCTTTTGATCAGAAAGTGAAGGAGAAGAAGGAAGTGATCACGTACCGGGAGGTGTTGGAAACCGGTTCGGTGAGGAACCGGGAGAGTCTGTCGGCGGATCCAAACCGCGAGGAAATCAGCAGCATCACGCGGAGCGGAGTGCGCTCATCGCCGGTCAGAGAAGAGGACATGCTCGCGTCGGAGAGAAGCAGAGACTCGAGCAGTCCTAAACTTACAGACGGTGAGCATTTCTTGCGTTTTTACAACGTTTTTATCTCGCAGGACATTCGTACAAAAATTTAAATCACGTTTGCATGCTCTTTACTTTGCACAGGCCTATTTAACTTATTTGCTTTATATTATACTAGATATAATACCATATATACAGGTTTTCTTTTAGTTATAATGTATTTTCCATGCTACAATTAACAAGATAATAGTTGTATGATTGTCATCTGATGTCCTACTGTCCATTTATGAATTGGAAAACCTGAAAACAATACTCTATTAAAAGTTCAAAAGTGAGAAAACTGATAGCTCTGTTTAATTACAGCAGTTGCATAAAGGCCTATATTTGTAATGTTGTATTTAGGCCTATTAGTTCAGATATTAAGACGCATTAAAAAGAATAACAAGAGAGAGGAATAGATATATATGAAAAAAAATATGTAGGCTAGGCCATCCGTAAATAAATGTAAAAAAAAGATACCGTAGAAAACAAAGAAAGAGTCTGCCTGTGTATTATAAATCAACTCTTGTGAAGTAATGAATCCGCTTTCATGTATATGAGACACGCTGAATATTCTACCCATCATTTATTTGAATTATTTTAAAGTCTTAATACCACGAGGACATAGAACAGCCAGCTACTAACACCAGATGATGATGATAATAATAATAATAATAATAATAGCCTAATAATAATACTAATAATAATGTGAATTAAATATAATTTCGATTCAACCTATTCTTTTCTACAAGCAGCCTTAAACAACTGCTAATAGTGAATACATTTATTAGCTACTAGACATTACTATTCTGATATAGATTAATGTATTATTTTGGCAGCGGGAATTTTCATTCAGCTTCGTTAATTATTGTCTTGTATTGATTTCATTTTCGTTATACACTGAACCGTTTTGCCAGGTTAATTTAACGTGCAATAAGATGACATTCCTGTCATAAGCATCCGATACAGAGAGAAGCTCCATGCATATGTATAGTGCGTAAATAATTAAAGAGCTCTGTGTAGGACAAAACATCCGTGACCGACATCAGTGGGCTCATACTGCCCTCATTTCACATCACCGGACGAAGCGTTCATTTCTCCTTTTCTGCTCTGCTTGCAGGTAATACAGATATGAAAGAACGCAAAGAGGATTGTAAGCCGCTGGAAGATGAGACACAGACTAAAATCAAGCAGAGAAGGAGTCGGACTAACTTTACCCTTGAGCAGCTCAATGAGCTGGAGAGACTGTTCGATGAAACGCACTATCCGGACGCCTTCATGAGAGAGGAGCTGAGCCAGAGACTCGGGCTGTCTGAGGCCAGGGTGCAGGTCAGGCCCTCTATATGCTGTCTGCCTTCAAATGCATGCAATAGAGCCTTTATGCTTTAATTTCGAAACAATTTCGATAAGTAAACATGGTACATGCAATTGCATATTAAGTGCAAAAATAACTGTGAATATGAAAAATTAGTTTGAATATATATATATATATATATATGTGTGTGTGTGTGTGTGTGTGCGTGTGTGTGTGTGTGTGCGCCGCCTTTATATGCAATTAATGTGTCATTATTTTGTATGTAATAAGTGCAAAATGAACGTGTATCATTCGTTTTATCCCACAGCGCTTAAAATATTAATGACAGTTAATTGCCAATGTAATGCTGAGTATAGAAAAAATATTACGAATTAATAATAGATCAAATGTAAATGCAAAATAAGGTCGATACGTTTCACGTTACAGACCTATATATATATATATATATATATATATATATATATATATATATATATTGCGTTTTTAAAGTAATGCTTGTTGCAGTATTGTTGTTCTTGCCAAATAGCCTGCACTCAAAAAATTGTTCAAACTAGGCCTACTTGTTTAAAATGAGCTGAACACACACAATTCATGGTTTGTTTTTTTGGGACAACTCAATTGTTTTATGTTCAATCCAATCATAAATTAGTAAAAAACTAATAAACTAACTTAATTCCTTCATGTTGTCCCAAGACAAATCAATTGTATGGAACCCAGCATCATTTACAGTGTGCTAAAAACAAAGTTTCCAGCGTAACGTTTATACTGCTGTATTTATATAACTTACCTCGGCATGCTAAATAAAATTAGATCTCAAGCTTATCAGCGTGTGTGTTGAATAGTGGGTTGAAATTGCCGAAAATAAAAGTGATATTAAGCCGCTTAAATCAACTCCGCGGAGCTATAATGAACAAAACAGCGAACAGAAATTATTCCCTGATTTGTGCGCATTGGCCCTGCAGGCAACATCTGTAGTGTGCTTTTTAGGATGGGGAAGACCATCTGCACAGAAACATAATAAGGCTCAATATATGTGTAACAAGAGACGAGCGACTGAGCCGAATAATGACATTCAACATAGACATTGGCTCTGGTGTGATTGATCAGAAAGAGAGAGAGAAAAAAAACAATATCTTATTTCATTCTCTTTTATCTATTCATTCCTTGGGAGGGGATATAAAATTCACTCTTTGAATACATTGGTCCTTTTAAAAATGTGCTCAAAAGACCTCCCTGGAAAAAGTTAAACCATCGTCTCTCTTTGGGATCTTACCAAAGGGCATTGTCCCAAGCCAGGCCCGCGGATTTACATAAATTATCTTTAATTTTTATACCAAAATAAAGATCTGATGCTCTTTTCATATTCACTATTCACAACCAAAGCCCACACCACTGGCTCAAAGACTCCCGCTGCCATTTTAGTAATAATGACACATCTCTTATCATCATATCGTGTTTACAATTTCATTTTACAGCAGAATTGCAAATGCCGGGTCGATTTGATGTGTTGTATAGGTTAAATTAAAGTTAATTAAAGTGTTGTGGAACTTTGCGCGACTCAAAACACACATAATCATAAATCTCCGATGTCTGTAACACAGGCTGTATGGTCAAATAAAAAAATAACAGATTTTCTATCGGATATTGGCAATTAATGTCTCAATTTTAGCTCGCTCTTGAAGTCCAGACATATAGTCCCATGCCGGGTGTTTGCTGTCAGAGGATCAGTTTGCTTGTTCTGGAACTCTAATCCCTGGATAGATTAAACCATTGGAGAAAGACGATATATTATGACACTATTTCAGATGCAGCACGTCCAGGTTTTGATTCTTCCCCGTTTGTTTAACATTTTAACAAATCTGTTTGCTTCGTGGTTAATTTGCCGCCCGTTATAAAGATATATAATAATTAAAATCTGCGGTTAAGCTTTATGAATATTTTAGAGGTCCCCAGGGATACATGGTTTTACTGAGATTGTTGTCATTTTGGGGGGATTTTACACGTGCCCTCACCGACAGCTGTCAATCAATGTCTTCTGCTTTCAGGTTTGGTTTCAGAACCGAAGGGCTAAATGCAGAAAGCAGGAAAATCAGTTACATAAAGGTGCGTTGATAAACAAATCATATATTTAAAGAAACCTCAAATACATTTGGATGCTTTGTATAATTCTGCTGTGCATTACACAAATAGCTGATACATAAATGAACACCTGCTATTAGATTTATTCATTCTTTCTTTTCTTTTTTTAATTATTTATGGGATTATACAAATTAGTCAGTCAATAAGTTGTATATTATTTTTGTTATTAGTTCGTCAGATTTGTGTAGAAGTATGTAACACACATAATGAAAATAGCATTCTTTAAATATATATATTTTTAATTAAATTAAATATGAAATGTTATTCATGCGTCTCTTTTTTATATTTGTATGGCGTGTAAAGAAAACATCGTGTCACTGTTTTTCAGGGGTTCTCATCGGAGCGGCGAGCCAGTTTGAAGCATGTCGCGTGGCTCCATATGTCAACGTGGGAGCTCTGCGCATGCCCTTTCAGCAGGCAAGTTATTTTGACTGTAGCCTATGCAGAAGCGTCCTATACAGACCTGTACAATTTTATGCATCCTTTATGGCGGCACTGCACACTCACATTTCTAAGAACGGGAACAGTGCTCTCTCTCTCTCTCTCTCTCTTTCTCTTCAATTCAATTCAAAAATTGCTTTATTGGCATGACAAATGTTAGAAATGTATTGCCAAAGCATTTATAAAGTTTACATTAAAACGAACATATACAGTATATATAGAACATAGTAAACACAGTAAATAGGGGTAGTAAAATAATAATAATAATAATAATAAAATCTGAATAAACTGTACATTTAACTGTACATTAGTATTTTACACTCTCTCTTTCTCTCTGTGTGAGTCATTCCTGTTATGCAGTACATTTTGTGACTTTATTGTGATCTACAGAAGCTTGTTTCTATTGCAACAATAAAAAAATCCTCTCTCTCTCTCTCTCTCTCTCTCTCTCTCTCTCTCTCTTTCTCTATCAATTCAATAAGTGCTTTATTGGCATGACAAATGTTACAAATGTATTGCCAAAGCATTTATAAAGTTTACATTAAAAATAACATACATATATAATAAAAAAAACACAGTAAACACAGTAAAAGTAGTACTAGTCTCTCTCTCTCTCTCTCTCTCTCTCTCTCTCTCTCTCTCTCTCATTGTTATTGCTAGCTATTGCAATCGCACTAAACAGAAAAAAAGTCTTGACGACCTGTTATTCCAAAAAAGTTATATATATGATGAGAGTTATATATATATATATGAGAGTTAATCTATAACGATTCTAAATTTGCTATATTGATTTGAAACATTTAGGGGAGCATATAGTTGTATAGTTGCACCGAATGTGTCCAGATGCATTTTAGGATGATAAATGCAATTGATCCAGTGCCCAGTAGCAGCACTGCATTAGTTTATCTTAAGTTAATGTGTTTCTCCCCCTCTCTTCCCACCCGTGCGTCCATAGGATAGTCATTGCAACGTGCCGCCCTTCTCCTTTCAGGTGCAGGCGCAGTTGCAGCTGGACAGCGCCGTGGCTCACGCGCATCATCACCTGCACTCGCACCTGGCTGCGCATGCGCCGTACATGATGTTTCCCGCACCGCCGTTCGGGTTGCCCCTGGCGACGCTCGCGGCGGAATCCGCGTCGGCAGCGTCGGTGGTGGCGGCAGCCGCGGCCGCGAAAACCACCAACAAAAACTCCAGCATCGCGGATCTGAGACTGAAGGCGAAAAAACACGCCGCGGCTCTGGGACTGTGACGTCACCTTGCATCGGACGTCGGAACGACGGCATGTAGACGTTAACCAGAGACAAAAAGCAAACAAACATTTATGTGACACGCGAGAAAGAGGAAGAGGCTATTTATAAGAACAAACTGTGAAATGGAGAAACTTTTCGTGGATCTTTACAAGGATGGAAACAACTGCAAGATGCTGAAGTACGAGAAAATGAAAAAAATGACTTTTTTTGCAGAAGACGAAAGGTTTGAGACCGAAAATAATGATATAAAGCAGCTGGGACAGTTGTGTGACAACGCGAACATTTCTGCTTTAACACGTTATTAGTAATCAATGAAAATAAAGAGGCTGGCCTCGTTTATTTGAAACAAAGTTTCTTTGTGGATATTTGTGAAATATTACAGAAATCACTTTTGTTGCCAAAACATGAAAACTCCAGTGTTAAAAAAGCCCGTTTCTGTCCTCACGGATGACACACACTTTAAGTTTATGCTCTCTGGTTTATGAAACTAAATAAACGAGCATTAAATGAAACGACGACAATTTCCCTTGTTGTTAATAATCACTAAGTGTGTTGTGGATATAACCAAATATCAGGTAATTTATTCAGTGGAGTACCTAACTTCAGTTGCATTCATGCCCAATTCTTATTATGAGCACACATGGCTTTCATTCTTGGTGTATAAATCAAATTCAGGTATTACTGGTGTACATGTAAAATACCCATGTTTATGCCAACAGGAAAACAATATATATTTCGGTGCTTTAATGCTTCATCAAGGCATTGTGAGGGCATCCTGGATTTACTTTGCTTATTTCTTTTCGTTCTTGTTCATCTCTTTCCCAGTGTGTACAACCATGTGAATCTCCAAAAAAATGTAATGTTCATGTTTTATAAGGGGGTTATAAAAGGACATCGACTGCGGGCACTCATTTTATGATATTTATGATTTTACCATGACTGTGAAACGTGAGCTGCAGCTAAACACAGTGTTTTCGATTTATAAAATAAATGTTAAAAACACTGTAGTATCCGTCTCTTATACGAAGTCCGTGTTATTTAATTTGTCCGCTTTACTAAATGGGTGCATGTAGTTTAATTAAGCGCTAAAAAAATACATTATTTTAACTTTATTCTTCACAAATGGTCTGGAGCTGACGGTGTCACAATTTAACTTCTGATATTTTTAATGATGATGACTAAAAATCATCCCGTTTCAGTGTTGTTTGGATGATTCTGCTGTGTTAAGAATGATTAATTCTGAATGAATGCTATTAATTAAGGTTATTGTGGTTATTAAAATGTGTTGGCAAAAAATCAATTACTATGTAAAACATTTATATACTGGTTTTGTATACATAAAATCACAAGGAACTCTCTCAGATCTCGATGTGACCATTATATTAAACACGTACTCTACAGTGCACTGAAAAAATGACGTCTGCAAAATTGTTGCAAACAATTTGTATGGGTTGAATTTAAACAACCAAATTAAGTTTAGCAATTTCAACTTAATTTGTTTGTTTAAATTTAGCCCAAATGATTTGTTTACAAACACTTAACTTAAAAAATTTTTGTAAATCCAAGGAATCGTCTTTGAATCATTTTTTTCAGTGTGGCAATTCAAAACTATATACATATATAGCTGAATCAACACAATTCTTGAGGTTTTTTGGGGGGGACAACTTAATTGTTTTATGCTCAATCCACTTAAATTTGCTAAAACTATTAAGTTAAATTAATCGAACCCACTTTTGGAACCCAGTATTAGGGTTAACAGTTTTTATTAATACTTTTTGCAAATTTAAGTGGATTGAACATAAAACAATTAAGTTGTCCCAAAAAACACCTCAAGAATTGCGTTGATCCAGCTCATTTTTAAAATAAGTAATTTGAACAAGCAGCAAAAATCATATGCAACTTTTAAAAGCCAAACAATTGGTGATAAACAAACAAGAAAAGCATGAATGACATACACTGACATACAGTGATCATCATTATTATATTAATATCTGTAAAATGAACACCACTCTTCTTCTGCAGCTCAGGCCGCTTATAGAGATCTGAAGCGGTTTTCTTGACAGTTTAATAAATATCAAATGTCAGCTCTTATCAGGAATGACCCGCACGCTCGGGTTACTGTCTGGATACAAAGTACAATGTTTTGGCCTATTAATTAATACTGCTTTAAAATCGCGTGGTGTAAAGAGGGCTTGTGTAGCAATCCAGCTCTGCACTCGGACGCCAGTGCTATTGAATTATTGATTCCTGTTACTGCCTTAGTTGAGACAAACTTGTGAATGGGGATCGGTGTACAGAGAGGATGATGGCTGGATATTAAAATTAGAGCTGCGCAGATAGATTTACCAGCAGATTTGGGATACTGAAATCGATGTAGATGTCTTTTTCTCTTCTCCAGTCGAGAGTCTGGTACGTCCGCGAACTAGAAAAGAGGTTTGAAGATTAAAAAAACGGAATTAATTTAGGAGAAACACTAGGCTATAACAATTTAGAAATGTTTATTTATTGTTTATTGAAAATTAAACTTTAAATACGACGGTGACAACCATAAATCCTCAAATTACCATGTACATTTTAAAAACCAAAAGATTTTGCTGCTTGTTCTAACTACTTATTTAAAATGAGTTGAAGCAACACGATTCTTGAGATTTTTGGGGGGACAACTTAATTGTTGTATGCTCAATCCACTTACATTTGTTAGGTTAACTTAATCGTTTTGTGTTGAGACAACATGAATGAACTGTGTGCATTTATTACAGTGTCTATCATGCAGTAATCTACATTTTATGACACATTATTATTATTATTATTATTAATAATAATAGTAATATTATTGATATAATTTACCGAAGTGTTCAAATTAATTGTGTATTGCCACCATTTAGATATTATGTGTTGTCATGCTAAGTATGTATGCTTTTATCACATACACAAAGACACACACACACACACACGCACGCACACACACACATAAATACAATCGTGAATAAAATAAAAAATAATATCATGATCTGAAATGATTGCGAACTTCATGTTCTTCGGAGCTATAGCGGAGGTAAAATGCTTTACATGTTTAAATAAAGTGCTGTTTCATGAGGGACAATTCAGTGTTTGGATTTTAACGGGGAAATCGCACAGACAGACGCAGCCATTTCCTCCTATAACTGAATAAATTACTGCGTGAAAACAAAAATTAGTACATTTCCTTGCTTTGTAGGGTGCCACAACGGGGGAAAACCCATTAGTCACTACAAGAAACATTTAATAAAGCAAACACGGGGACTTTATCGGCACAGTTTACTTGACTTTTCCTCTGGTGCAAAGGCATTTGGCTTGCACAGGAACACACACACACACGCACACACACACATAGACATTAAATCTCAGTGTGTTATGTGTCGCTACCAAATGCAAACCTCTAATGCGCAATGATGCGGAGATGTGTTTCTCTTACTGTTGTTTTATTGACCATAATAAGCATTTTGGTGATTCATTTGAGTTTGGGTTGCGAAATTTGTACAGTTGTAAAGTCACCTGCAGCTCAGATGTTTCCACTTGTAGACATTATATTTGGAAACCAATCTGAAATGTCACAATAGATTAGAAGAGTTGATTAATATATGTGCATCCTATTTATTTATAAATACAGTAATTACTGTAAATGGGATGATGAAATTGTCATTAAATTACAGTGATTTCCTAGTGTGATTATGTACTATGCCCAGCTGCAAGTAGTT
>CAIGQV010000733.1:2143211-2179304 GCA_903798115.1 Danio jaintianensis | reverse complement strand
TCTATCTATCTATCTATCTATCTATCTATCTATCTATCTATCTATCTATCTATCTATCTGGTCCACTTTAAAGGGTAAAAAGTGAAAATTGACAGTGCTTTACATATATGAGTTCACCCCTCACAAATCTCTCATTTAAATAAATATTTTCTATAGGAAGCGTTACAATATTATATTTGTGCATATACATTAGATTAGGGGTTCCCAAACTTTTGAGCCTGTGACCCCCAAAATAACAATTCCAGTGATTTACGACCCCCACTATCCTCGGAAGTGGTTATAAACATACAAGCATTGCACACAATGGTGCACACACACCAATAGGCCTATATAAACACAAACATATTGACAACACAAAAAAAGTGCAACAGTCTAACAACCATATAATTTTTTCGTCATTTATTCATTTGTTTAATTTAATATTAACTTCATCTAATGAGTCTGATGGGCACAATATTTACTGCACAAGACAATTTAATTTTGGAGACCGCCACTTGGTGATCGTCTTCTATCTTCAGTCGTGTATGATTCTTTAATCTTTTTAAAAAACGCTGAAGGTGTCAAAGTTAACCATGGTGCTGTAAAATCAATCTGCTGCAACTGATGCTATTAATGTTAAATATTACAATTAATATTATTAATATAATGTACACCCCAGGGGTTGCAATCCAAAAAATGGAAAGGCTGATGGCTTTTTATTTGCATGTTTTTTTTTTTTTTAATGTAACTAGTAAATACTATTTTGATCTTCTGTAGGTTATGGATAAAATATGATAGTTCTAATAGTTTATTTGGGGTGTCGTGGTGGCACAGTGGGTAGCACGATCGCCTCACAGCAAAAAGGTCGCTGGTTCGAGCCCCGGCTGGGTCAGTTGTCATTTCTGTGTGGAGTTTGCATGTTCTCCCCATATTTCGTCCGGGTGCTCCAGTTTCCCCCACAGTCCAAACACATGTGCTATAGGTGAATTGAATAAGCTAAATTGTCCGTAGTGTATGAGAGTGTATGGGTGTTTCCCAGTGTTGGGTTGCGGCTGGAAGGGCATCTGCTGTGTAAAACATATGCTGGATAAGTTGGTGGTTCATTCCACTGTGGCGACCTCTGATTAATAAAGGGACTAAGCCAGAGAGAAATCAGAATCAGAATCAGAAAGAGCTTTATTGCCAGGTATGTTCACACATACGAGGAATTTGTTTTCGTGACAGAGCTTCTACAGCGCAACAGAATTACAGAGACAGGACAAAAAACAGATAATAAATATATTTAGAAAATGAAAGTTGTAGTGAATGCAAATATACAAATTGACAAGTGTATGTACAGGAATATTACTATATACAACAGCAGCTGTTATGTGCAAATTAGCATGTAAAATATGTTTTTAAATAAGTGGTTATGTGTATAAAGTGTATAGCAAGTAGTGATGTTTGTTTCATGATTACTATCATTCAAGTGTTCATGAGATGGATTGCCTGAGGGAAGAAACTGTTTCTGTGTCGGGCTGTTCTGGTGCACAGTGCTCTGTAGCGTCGACCAGAAGGTAAAAGTTCAAAGAGGCAGTGTGCTGGGTGTGAGGGGTCCAGAGTGATTTTGGCAGCCCTTCTGCTTGTTTTGGATAAGTACAGTTCTTGGAGAGTAGGGAGGATTGTACCAGTGATTCGCTCAGCAGTCCGAACTATTTGACGTAGTCTTCGGAGGTCGGATTTGGTAGCTGAGCAAAACCAGACAGTTATTGAAGTGCAGAGGACTGATTCAATGATGGACGTGTAGAACTGTTTCAGCAGCTCCTTTGGAAGGTTGAACTTCCTCAGCTGACGAAGGAAGTACAACCTCTGTTGAGCTTTTTTGACAATGGAGTCAATGTGAGTTTCCCACTTCAGATCCTGAGAGATGGTGGTGCCCAGGAACCTGAATGACTCCACTGCTGCCACAATGCTGTCCATGATGCTCAGCGGGGGGAGAGCAGGGGGGTTTCTCCTGAAGTCCACTATCATCTCCACTGTTTTGAGCGTGTTCAGCTCCAGGTTGTTGTGACTGCACCAGACAGCCAGCTCCTTAACCTCCAGTCTGTAAGCAGACTCGTCACCGTCCTGAATGAGGCCGATAAGTGTGGTGTCGTCTGCAAACTTCAGGATTTTGACAGAGGCGTCCTTTGAGGTGCAGTCATTTGTGTACAGTGAGAAGAGCAGAGGGGAGAGGACACACCCCTGGGGGGCGCCAGTGCTGATTGTGCGGGTACTGGATGAGAATTTTCCCAGCTTCACCAGCTGCTGCCTGTCCGTTAGGAAGCTGTTGATCCACTGACAGACAGAGTTGGGCACGAAGAGCTGAGTTAATTTGGGCAGGAGAAGTTTTGGGATGATAGTGTTGAAAGCCGAGCTGAAGTCAACAAACAAGATCCTCACATAGGTCCCTGGTCTGTCTAGGTGTTGCAGAACATAAATGAATGAATAATAGTTTATTAGATTTTTTTAAATCACCAATAAATCACACATTTTACCTCTTCCCAACAGGGTTAACCACCAACAATCAAGAACACATGATTATATGGTGTCATGGCTTTGTGATCAGAAAACGTCATTATAATGGAAGTCAATGGGGCAAAAACAGCCCCCAACATAATGAAAGGGGAGTCAATTTGAACAGTACACAAGGGTTAAAACCACCCCTGATCATAAGTAAACATGCCGTTGTTTCCACTGAAGTCAAAGATGCTGAGTGCATCAAAATGCAACTCCTAAAAAGCATGTGCGCACATCATGCGACAGAGGAATGCGTGTGCTGATTCCAGTAGAGAAAGACAGCGATAAACCACGAAGAGATAGAAGGAGACGAAGCCAGGGAGTCACTCTGTCGTGGGACAAGTTTAAGAGCAAGGTGGCGCAGACACAAGAGCAGTGCTTTGTCATTTTGGAGAGCGCCTTAAAAATGCTACATCTTATCTTAATGAGCACTTTTAACAGGTCACACTCCCCAATGTTTGACAGACAGTGTCATCGTCTCGCTTTTTCTATTAAGTCTCTATTAACCGAACTTCAACTCTAAAAACTGGAATGAAGCAGTTTCAATTTACTAGAACTATGTTAAGCTGCTCTGACACAATATACATTGTAAAAGCTGTAGAAATAAAGATGAATTGAATTAACTCTAAGTTCTGTTAACTCTCACATTTTTAAAGTCTGGATGAAATCGGTACTTTGTTAAAGCACGTTACTTTTATTGTTGTTTATGAACAGACTGTAATAGTCCTTAATAATAATAATGCTTTTCTTACTAAGAACTTTAGTCTCGTTTCTTGTCCAAATATCTAAAACTGTTAAAAACAAGAAGCATTTTCTAGAGAAGCACAATATATATACGGTTGAAAATAAAATTATTAGCCCAAATATCATTATATATCATTATTTATTATTATTATATTCGTTCATTCATTTTCTTTTCGGCTTAGTCCCTTTATTAATCAGGGGTCGCCACAGCGGAATGAACCGCCAACTTATCCAGCATATGTTTTACGCAGCGGATGCCCTTCCAGCTGCAACCCATCACTGGGAAACACCCATACACACTCATTCACACACATACACTACGGACAATTTAACTTACCCAATTCACCTATAGCGCATGTCTTTTGGACTGTGGGGGAAACCGGATCACCCGGAGGAAACCCACGCCAACACGGGGAGAACATGCAAACTCCACACAGAAATGCCAACTGACCCAGCCGAGGCTCAAACCAGCGACCTTCTTGCTGTGAGGCGATTGTGCTACCCACTGCGCCACCGTGACACCCCCTTATTATTATATATATTATGCAAATATTTCCCAAATGATGTTTAACAGAGCAGGGAATTTTTCACAGTCATTCATTCATTCATTTTCCTTCGGCTTAGTCCCTTTATTCATCAGGGGTCGCCACAGCGGAATGAACCGCCAACTTATCCAGTAAATGTTTTACACAGCGGATGCCCTTCCAGCTGCAACCCAGTACTGGGAAACACCCATACACTCTCATTCACACACATACACTACGGACAATTTAGCTTACCCAATTCACCTATAGCGCATGTGTTTGGACTGTGGGGGAAACCGGAGCACCCGGAGGAAACCCACGCCAACACGGGGAATACATGCAAACTCCACACACAAATGCCAACTGACCCAGCCGAGGCTCAAACCAGCAACTTTCTTGCTGTGAGGCGCTGCCCCATTTTTCACAGTATTTCCTATAATATTTTTTCTACTGGAGAAAGTCTTATTTGTTTTATTTCAGCTAGAATAAAAGCAGTTTTTAATTTTTAAACCCATTTTAAGGTCAATATTATTAGCCCCCTTAAGCAATATTTGTTTTGGATTGTCTCCAGAACAAACCATTGTTATACAATGACTTGCCTAATTACCCTAACTTGCCTAATTAACCTAGTTAAGCCTTTAAATGTCACTTTAAGCTGAATACTAGTATCTTGAAGAATATCTAGTCTAATATTATGTGCTGTCATCATGGCAAAGAGAAAAGAAATCAGTTATTAGAAATGAGTTATTAAAACTATGTTTAGAAAAGTGTTGAAAAAAATCTTCTTTCTTTCAGCCTGCAGAAACACTTTGATTGACATTCAACCTTTGTACGTGTCATCAGAGGGGAAAAGCACCACCCACTGGTGACCATCTCTCCCTCATTAGCATAAACAGCCCTGAGTGAGAAGCAGCCGTCCGCCATTAGAGTTTTCATTAGATTTTTCTGCCTCTATTCTCTTTTGAAAAGGGCACATCTCATTTGAATTTAAAGCGACAGTCACCAAAACGCCACAATTAGGATCAAAGCCTAAAAGGGTCAGTTTCAGAGAGTTATAAAACATTATCTGTGTAGTATTTCGAGCTGACACTATAGGGACATCAGAGATTTGTTTTACATCTTGCAAAAAGGGGCATAATAGGTCCCCTTTAACAAATAAAATTGAACATTGTACTTCAATGTTGTTGGACAAGAAAAAAAAAACAGCAAGGCTGAAGAAACAGAAAGAGTGAGTGACAGAGAGAGAGAGAGAGAAAAAAGGAAGAGGGCAAAAGAGAGAGAGAGCGACCGACAGCCCACAATGGTAGCAGAAAAAAGTTTATCCCTCTGGCACCATTATATAAGCATACATATGGGACAGCCGCAATGGAAGACGACACTTTAAATGACATTATTATAAAATGCAATACTCCTGGAATGATCCCTTATTGAATTAGGTCCCATGATCCAAGATGAATTTCCCGGTTCTCTAATCCATCAAGGGGGGAATATTAAAAGATAGGACTCAACCGGCATTAGAATCGCTCTCAGTCTTTACTTTCATTATTTTGAATTAGGGTGCTGCTGGGGGAGAGCCTCTTAATGAGAATTACAATGATTCAGTGGCCCCGACCTGCCTTCTGACAAGTGAAATATTAACTCCTCAGTCATAGCTGTCTGAATTAAAATACTTGGGAGCTGCGGACGTGCTAAATTAAATTGGCCTTTTATGTTCCTTACACGGCTGACCCCCTGTGGGGCTGGAGACGCAAGGACAGTGGCGGCGCAGGAGTCGAGGTGTATGAAGAGAGAATAAGTGAGATCCTGCGTCGGCTGTGGATCAGAGAGCAGAGAGTTCTTTACCTGAGCAGCAGGTGCTTTTTCTGCCTCCCTGTTTAAGCCTAGCACTAGTTCTATGGCACTGCTGCTCAGGCAGTCAAGATATTGACGTAACTCATGGCTGAACTACCATAGTACGATGCATCCTTTGGGAAATTAATGATGTTACAAGTTGAATGAGTTGGACTTTGCCGCAATTTTACAGTTATAAACGCCTAGTAAAATACCACATACGTTCTTTACAGTTCACTACTGTAATATGCACTGCATTGTGGGTCATTTTAAAACTTTCACAGTAACTTACTGCATATAGGAGTTTGCGGTATTCTACTGTTCATTCATTCATTCATTCATTTTCTTTTCGGCTTAGTCCCTTAATTAATCTGGGGTCGCCACAGCGGAATGAACCGCCAATTTATCCAGCATATGTTTTACACAGTGGATGCCCTTCTAGCCGCAACCCATCACTGGGAAACATCCATACACACTCATTCACACACATACAGTACAGACAAATTAGCTTACCCAATTCCCCTATAGCGCATGTGTTTGGACTTGTGGGGGAAACCGGAGCACCCGGAGGAAACCCACGCCAACACGGGGAGAACATGCAAACTCCACACAGAAATGCCAACTGAGCCAGCCGAGGCTCGAATCAGCGACCTTCTTGCTGAGAGGCGACAGCGCTACCCACTGCGCCACCGTGCCGCCCGGTATTCTACTGTAATCAAGTACTGCTACTGTAGTTGAAGACAAAAACGAGACAGTTAATGAAAAAAATTTGTTTGGAAGAATCCTTAAAAAAAGGTTTTGTGCTGCTAGTGTAAAATGTAAAATAAATGACAGTAAAAGTATTGTAAAAATTGACATACTGTAAAATTAAAATGTGGTAAAGTTGTGGTAAACCTATTTCACTGTAAAATGAAATTGCAGTAGGGCCCTGCTACTGTAAAACACGTTTACAGCAGGGACGTGCAGTCAGGGGAGGCAGGTAGATGTACACTAATGATAAATAAAATATTTGTCCACTGTTCTGTGCTATAAATGCAATTTCTGTATGATTCAAATGATTTCAATCCTTCTCATATCGCTGTATTTTGCGTA
Source organism: Danio jaintianensis (assembly GCA_903798115.1). Taxonomy (NCBI): domain Eukaryota; kingdom Metazoa; phylum Chordata; class Actinopteri; order Cypriniformes; family Danionidae; genus Danio; species Danio jaintianensis. Next base: position 2,172,597 of record CAIGQV010000733.1, on the reverse strand, counting down.
TTTCCTGTTCAATCACAGCGTATGAATCGAGGTGAGGCAGCACCGAGCTGTGCCACACGTCAGATTGCGCAATCCTTTGCAAACTGGCTTGAGAGCGCGCCTTTTGCTTACTCAGTGTGTATGCTACCAATGTAATGCTTTTTAAAAATGTTTTTATACATTGTACACATTTTTTATTATAAGTCCTCATTTTGCATATGATAGGTAAAGTATTTCACTTATGTCTATCACTTATTTAGTGTTAAGGTCTGACATAAAGCCGCACTGAAAAGACATAGATGAGGCACGCAGTAGCTCTGCCGCAATGAAGGGGGCGCACCTGAGCTCACGGTTATTCTTGTTCAGTGGTTGCTCTTCCTCTACATAGCAAAGTAAAGTTCAGTAGGAGTCTGTTATTTTATGTTTTGCTCTGACTGACTGCAAAAATCGCGAATGTAATATCTCAGCTCAAACATTTCCCAAAATTGGACTTTTCAATCATTATCGTGAATAAATAATGGACGACCAATGCCGGAGCTAAAGGGCTTGCTTCAAAGGACGTGACAGAAGATAACTCGATCATTTCAAAGTAATCCAAGTCATTTCAAGACTTCATTTACAAGTAAAGTTAAGACCAGTGTGCAAATCCTGTGTGTGTGTGTTTGTATGTGTGTGTGTGCGTGCGTTTGTGAGTGATAGAGAGAGCATCCGCCGTGATGCTGTGTTGCTTGTTATAAGCTGTCTGTAGCGTCCGCCTTGGTGTGTTTGGGAAACATATTGAATTGCTATACATTTTACATTTTTCCATGGCCCAATATGTACTTGCCATGTGTATAGAAAGAATGCTGATATGATATATGAAACACAATCGGTAGTTGGCAAAAATATTGGGTGCATATATTTGTAAATATGACCAGGTCACTGATTTACAGGTAAGTTACGGTAAAGGGGTGGTTGTGAAAATGTCTAACAATGTAACCAGTGTGCGAATTATACATTGACCATCCGGGGGGGTGGGGGGTTGGTTGGGGACGTGTTGTGCATTCAGAGATGCGTTCAGAGATGCTCTTCTGCAGACCTCGGTTGTAACGAGTGGTTATTTTAGTTACTGTTGCCTTTCTATCAGCTGGAACCAGTCTGGCCATTCTCCTCTGACCTCTGACATCAACAAGGCATTTGCGCCCACAGAATTGCCGCTCACTGGATATTTCCTCTTTTTCGGTCCATTCTCTGTTAAGCCCTAGAGATGGTTGTGCGTGAAAATCCCAGTAGATCAGCAGTTTCTGAAATACTCAGACCAGCCCGTCTGGCACCAACAACCATGCCACGTTCAAAGTCACTTAAATCCCCTTTCTTCCCCATTCTGATGCTCGCTTTGAACTGCAGCAGATCGTCTTGACCATGTCTACATGCCTAAATGCAATGAGTTGCTGCCATGTGATTGGCTGATTAGAATTTTGCATTAACAAGCAGTTAAACAGGTGTACCTAATAAAGTGGCCAACGAGTGTATATTTCAATCTGTGATAATGGGTTGTCCTATCCTAACAAAGTGAACATCAACAGAAAGCTTATTCATTCAAATTACAGACAATGCATATGTTTCAATTTTACAAAAAAATGACTTTTGGTCAGATATGCCGATAAGGAGTTGATCCAGCACAAGTTATCAAAGGCTGAGGATGTCCACTCGCACTTAACCACTCCATTTGTTGTTCGCTCTTGCATTATGCATTTTGACCGCAGCATGCTTTGGTGCATTTGTAAAGGTTGCAGAGAGTCAGTCGCTTGACCTGTTGTGATTTCCGACAAACACTCGGCACTGTGGAAACATGAAAGAGTGAGTTAGACCGCATCCAATCCTGTAATCAGCCTTTAATAAACAGAGCTCCGAAAATTTGCATCCATCTCCAGGAAAACTTTTCAACTCGGCAGCTGGCAGAAACACAAGTGGGGGGCAGAGCACACGGTTCTGTGCAGGGGCTCGGCGGTCTTGTACCCGTGCCAATACACCCGCTCACCCTGACTCTGAGGTCAGCGCTCGGATTCAGGAAAAAGTGGGAGAGCGGTTTCTCTTCCGCCTGCATCCCCACCAGCGTTTTCCCGTGGCCTGGGCTGCTGCTAAAAGACTCCAGGGTGGACACATGCCGTTTGAGCTCTTTAGAAACAATCGATTGGCTGAGAGAAAGGAAAGAGGAGGAGGGGAGAACACAGATTTGACCTTGGAGTCTGGAAATGTTACACTTTAAATCACTGAAATTTTCAAAAATAATCAGACGCCTCAGGACAAGTCACCTCTTCCGCGCAAAATAAAGCCCCGGAATGAATATATGAATGAGAAGAACTGACAACGAAGCAGCAGGAGAAATAAAAGTTTTGGTGTAAAAGTAATCAGGCGGTCACGGAGGTCTCGTTTTCAATTTGAGCCGCTCTGATCATACGATATTACACTTCACACGGAGGCCAGCGCTCTTGGCCACACAGCACACTTATTCCAGACAAATTTCAAGACATTTTGAACTTTCGTGTTTTATTCTTTTTGAGGTGTGAATTTAAATGGATTTACAACAATCGTTCAAGTAGGTTAAACTGAAAGTTCATGCAGAAATGTAAAGTACAGTATGTGCCAATCGTATCAAGCTGATGTTGTTTCCAACCTGTACACCTGTCTTTCTTACGAGACATCGATTTTTTTGTGTGGTAATAATAATGATAATTCTAAAATAAAGATGGGCGGTGTGGTGGCGCAGTGGCCTGTCGCCTCACAGCAAGAAGATCGCTGGTTCGAGCCCCGGCTGGGTCAGTTGGCATTTCTGTGTGAGTTTGCATGTTCTCCCCGTGTTCGTATGGGTTTCCTCCGGGTGCTCCGGTTTCCCCCACAAGTCAAAGACATATTCACTACGGACAATTTAGCTTACCCAATTCACCTGTAGCATGAGTGTGAATGAGTGTGTATGGGTGTTTACCAGTGATGGGTTGCAGCTGGAAGGGCATCCACTGCGTAAAACATATGCTGGATAAGTTGATGGTTCATTTCGCTGTGGTGACCCCGGATTAATAAAGGGACTAAGCCGAAAAGAAAATGAATGAATGAATGAATGAATGATTGTATAGTATAGACATTTGGATTCCATTTGTTTTCATTATATATTTAGACCTGGAACAACAAGATGATGAGTTTTATTTTGGATTCCTTTAAAGGGGACCTATTATGCCTCTTTGATGGGTCTTTGATGTCAATAGAGTATGTGTGTGTGTGAAGTTTCAGCCGAAAATACCTCACAAATAATGTTTTATAACCAACATAGGCTCATTTTGAAAATGTAGCCCTATATACATTTCTGGAGATTGTGAATTATGTAGCCAGAGGTACGTATGACTTCATTTCGCCTTTAAAACGAACGCTTCGGGGTATGATGCCGTTGCTTTTCTGGAATGGACGGCTTTACCGCTGTTACCAGTTTGTCCAATTGTCACCATGTACGTCGGTGGACTTGAGACGCAGAACAGAGTTGACAGTGACAACGGGGTAATAAAGTGGGTAAGACAAAAACAGAAGCCAAAAAATAAAATAAACAAGTAAATAACAGGGTGAGAATGTGGTAAAATCGGAAAACGTAGTAAAAATCAGGCGAGGGCTTTTCTTTTTCTGGATTGCTTTTTAAAACTGTCGATTGGGTTTAGGGAAGTGTATGGGCGCTGGTCAATCGGTGGTTTTGAAAACACTATTGGTTGGGTTAAGGGAAGGGGGAGGGTGGGTCAGTCGGTCAGTCAGTCAGTCGACAACAGCCTCTGGTGGATTTATGTGGGAACAGCAGGCACTTGTGAGAGAAATTTGAGATCTCGTGGCACTCGTGAGAGAAATTTGAGATCTCAAAAAATGTACACAGCGGCCTCTGGTGGACTCGCGAAAACAAAAACTGCAAACAAACACAGCTCCTGGCACGTATTTGGCACTCTGCAGAAATGTATATAGCGGTACATTTTCAAAATGAGCCTGGGTTGTTTATAACTCTTTGAAACTGACCCTTTTAGGCTTTGATCCAAATTGTGGCGTTTTGGTGACTATCGCTTTAAATTCAAATGAGATGTGCTTTTTTCAAAAGAGGGTGGAGCTACAGATGCCTATGAGTCAACATAGTGGCAGATTCAAAACAGGACTAAATTGAAAAATATCTAACTATACAACTAACTATCTCTGTGAAAAACTAAAAATGTGAAAAGAAGCGTCTCAGAAGAAGGTAGTCTATAGTCTATGGTGTTCATTTGTGCATCCTAGAAGTCGCATCCTAAAACTTAGTCGCTGACCAGTGTTGGGTAAGTTACTTTGAAAAAAGTAATTAGTTACTAATTACATCATAAAAATTGTATTTATATTAAATTTGTAATTACTGTGTCTGAAAAGTAACTCAGTTACTCAAAAAGTTATTAAATTACTCAACTCAACTTCAAATTCAACGTATAAATGCACTACATATAAATCTCAACGCTGCAAAGACAATAGAAATTAAACTCTTTTAATTCTTTAAATCTGAGCCAAACAGGACAAAATTTTACACTTTAAGAATTATAAACATTATATATATCAAAACACAAAAGCGATTTCAAAGCAATGACACGATGCATACCATATATTGACATGAATTTCTGACTTTCAGTTCATTGTTTCTCAAGCATGGTCAATCTACTTGATTGATTAATGATTTTTTCTGCTTCTCTTAATCGATTAGATCCAGAACTGTTGAATTTATGTACAGTATTTAAACAAGTACATTATAAGTAACTAATTAAATGACCTAAAAAATGAAAAGTAATCCCTTACTTTACTTTTTCTGTGGGAAAGTAATCTAATTACAGTAACTAGTTACTTTGTATTGCATTGTATTACACCCACCACTGCTGCTGACATTATCTTTAGCAGGTCAAAACATGGCGGACGGCTTCTTCTCACTTAGGGCTGTTTATGCTAATGAGGGAGAGATTGTCATTAGTGGGCGGGGCTTCCCTCCTCTTATGACATGTACAAAGGAAGAATGTCAATGTCAAAGTGTTTCTACTTATGAAGTGTGATTATAAAAAAATGGAATTAATACATTTTTACCTTTAGAAGATTTTTACCTTTACCTATTCACACACTGCTGCCACACAACTGTGTTTAAACCCCTAACAAAAGTGATTTTCGCATAATAGCTCCCATTTACGTTTGGAAAAACAGCGGACAGTTTTTGAAGCAAAAGCAGCACTGCGACTCGCAGAAGAGATTTTCTCTGGACGTCTAAAGCATAAAATTTTGATGCGCCATCGGGGTCTTTCAGGGTGTTTCTAATGTTGGTTGAAGTGTCATAGTGAAGCACTCTCTCTCTGACAGTGCATTTCCAAGATGACAAAATCCATCCTCCTGTATTGATCAGTTATTCTACTATCCCCCGCTGGCTACATCTTGCGCTCCTCCCCGACTGGCTCCTTATTGATCTTTAGCAGTGATTGGTCGAGCAGTAATTTGAGACGGACATTGACGGATGGCTAGCAACTGTTTTTCTTTCGTCTCATCCTCTTTTCCCAGGGTGATGAAGTCATAATGCAAGTGACACTGCCAGCCTGAGACCAATTGGGTGAGCTATAACCTTTAAAGCCAATAGAAACTGTCTGTGCTGAAATGGGCTCCTCTTGTCCTTTACTGGGACCCCATGGGTGTCTACTGGAAGAGTTATCATAAATACAAACACCCAGTAATGGCTCGGGATCCTGTACTGACCGGTTGCTGACTCCAGGGATGACTACTATAGTAAGCCTGTACTGGGTTGACCACTGAAACGGTGTCCTAATTACCAATTAAATCATTACTGTTGACAAGTGGATGCAGTCTGAAGACGGACTTGTCAATAGCCTCAACAAAGAATGAGTACATATAAGATGTGTGTGTGTATGCTAGCTTGTGGACCTTATTTTTAGCATTGATATTGCTTGATTTCTGATTTTCTTTCTGACTTTTTTGCAGATGGTGTGGTTTAGTCATTGTGACCGCTTACACACCTGTTAACTTTTTCTTCCTTCCACTTTTTCCGGTTACCGTCCTCAGGCAAATGGCTGCGAGGCACTTGATTCTCCAAATTAGTAGCGAAAAAACCCTGAGTATTGGTTTAGTATTGAGTACTGAGTATTGTACTGACTGAGGGATGGCTACTATAGTAAGCCTGTACTGAGTTGACCAACTGAAACGGTGTCCTAATTCATTCATTTTCCTTCGGCTTAGTCCCTTATTTATCAGGGGTCGCCACAGCAGAGTGAGCCACCAACTATTCCGGCATATGTTTTACACAGTGGACGCCCTTCCAGCCGCAACCCAGTACTGGGAACCACACTCATTCACGCATAATTCACTTACAGCGCATGTCTTAGGACTGTGGGGGAAACCGGAGCACCCGGAGGAAACCCACGCCAACACGGGGAGAACATGCAGACTCCACGCAGAAATGACAACTGGCCCAGCTGGGACTCGAACCAGTGACCTTCTTGCTGTGAGGCAACAGTGCTAACCATGAGCCACCGTGCCACCCACGGTGTCCTAACTACTAATTAAATCATTACTGTTGACAAGTGTTGACAATGCAGTCTGAAGACGGACTTGTCCATAGCCTCAACAAGGAATGAGTATATATATATATATAAGATGTGTGTGTGTGATAGCTTGTGGACTTTACTTTTAAGCATTGATATTGATTGACTTCTGATTTTCTTTTTGACTTTGTTTTGCAGATGGTGTGGTTTAGTCATTGTAACTGTCCTCAGGCAAAGGACTGTGAGGCACTTGATTCTCTAAATTAGTAGGGAAAAAACCCTGAGTATTGGTTTAGTATTGAGTACTGAGTATTGGATTACAGTAACTAATAACCGTAACTTTTCCGAATGTGATTGTAACGCAATAATGTGCGCCTTTTGTAAAGCTGCTTTTGAAACAACAATTATTGTGAAAAACGGTATACAAATAAACTTTAATTTAATTGGCTTAAACTAATAAAGAGGCCAAATTTAATTTCCAAAAGTACCGACTTTATGATTTATTTATTATTGTCAATGTATCACATATGACAAATGCATGCATCCAATATGAAAAGGCATACACTTGCTACATACACGTACACATGAATACTGACACCTGTTGGTCAGCAGCAGAAGTGTATAAGGAATTATCTGTCTGTAATTGACTATGTGCAGGCAAATGTGGCATTTTCAAACGGAACATCATTCCTTTGCGAAAATGTAATCTATGGCAGTGGTCCCCTAAAAGGCCGCCGTCATTTGCAATCTCCCGTCATTTGCAATCTCTGGGTTGTGAACATTTAGAATGCTGTGAACTTTTAGACTTTTCACATTATTATTTCAATTCAGGGACTTAATACTGAGCTACTCATTTATAGTTTTGTAGTTATGCATGAATGAAAAAATAAGTGGCAACTTTTTTAGAGCAATGTTGAAACGGAATGATGCTTTCAGTGGTCCACTATGTTAGATACAGGGAAACTAATTGCAGTAACGGGAACCATTTTTTCTCCCATCCAATTGTTTTGGCCATTATTAATAGGAAAGTAGCCAAGTAACAATGCTCTGCAATATTGCCTGGCAGCATTGTTCAAAATGTCACCCTATCTAGCATCAATCTTACTCACAACTTTTTTTGAAGCAAGCTGGTGGGATTTAACTTAAAAATGACTATAATATAAGAAAGTGAGCCAGATAAAAGCATTTGCTGTTAACCTGACCTCATTCAAAATCAAATGGTCCACCAATAACTCTTCCTTGTATTTAAAGTTCTACATAAATTTGAGTAGGAATGTATCAGCCAATACGCTTAAGTGGTTACAGTCATTGCTTTAAATCCCTCAACCTAAGCAAGACATTGTTTGAAACATTTTTGTGTTTCAGGTTTATACTTTCATTTTTTATAAGAACACCCAACAACTTCATTTCAACATTTAGCATTATAATTGAGTCCCAAGCAACCCCAGTCTCTGTTAATATTTTTACACTTATTTAAGGAGACTCCATACCTATCCAACTATAAAAACAGTCAAATATGAGCATGAATCACACAGGTTTCCACCTTTGCTCTTGTATATAATCAGTCAACCATGAGAAGAATTGTCAGTCTTGACAAACACAATGAACCGTTAGTACTGGAGAGAAATATTTAAATGAATCATACAAGGCGATAGACTTGTATCGCAATAATCAATTTATTGGTTCAATTAATTAATAATTGAATATTTAGATGTAAGCAGGGGTGTAGCGGACATTTTAAAAGTGGGGGGGACAGCTGTATGAGATCCAAAAGTTTATGTTCATATAATTATTAATCACCTGTTTCTATATGGTCTGTCTCTAAAAGTAAGGGGGACGTACCCCCCTGTCCCCCCTGGTTGCTACACCCCTGGATGTAAGGGGATGGAGTTGCGGAGTCATCCTGAAAACTGTCAAGGGACAGAAGTAAGTGTGCTGTACCACTTATTAATAACCTTACTAATCATGATCTTTTTTAAAAAAATTAAAAACTCTTTGCCAACCTTATGAATATTTACTTTTTTTGTAAGCACCAGTGAAATTGTCACTTAAATTGTTTACAGATGTTAGATATTTTTTTCAGGTTGCTAAAGCTAATGTGCACGTGCACACAAAGGGAACAAGATCACGACACCAACCTCCTTTATGGATGTTTTTGGATGACACAATCAGTCAATCATCCTGTACTATGTAACTACTGTAAGAATGAATATTTACATTATCATGCTCCGAATAATGACGCATCCATTCGCCGGTCTTCTGACATGATTTCCAACTTATCCCTGATAGCAAATCTTCTCCCAAAATGACAGCGACTCTTTGCTTACAAATTTGGTTTCCGTCATGGGATTTGCGTTTAAATCATGGAGGCAGGAATTCATAAGGTCAGATGGGACAGACTGTACATTGCGTTAGTTTCATACATATCATAAAACCAGAGAACATTTGCTTTCAAGTGTAGCTGGTTCTTTAAAAGCAGAGATTTCAAGCTTTATGTAGATATATTTTTCATATCTGTGAGGCAAGTCACTGAGATTCCAATGCATTTGCCAACCCCAGAGGGTTCATAACAATGAAGCTTCACAAACTGTCCTAAAAACACATGTCTATGAGCCCCTGCCCCGGAGAATCATCTGTCTTTAGCAATCAATGACTGGCTTCTTTACTTGAAGGTGGGGCTTCATTCGCTAGAGTGGCCTTATCGTTACATTTTTCCCCATTAAAAACTACATGTGTGACACATCTTGTGTATTCAGTGTATTCAAAGACAGCAACTGTCTTTAGTGCACCCCAATAATCCAGAAACCCTAAATTGGCTGAAATTCATGGAATCATGGGCATATATTTGTTGTCTGTAGCCAAATTAATAGATAGCAACTGTCTTTAGTGCACCCCATTAATCTAGAACCTAGAATAACATTCTGCTTAATGTAAACGTAAAGATCGGTGACCATGACCAAGGCCAGGGCCATCTAAAATTCATGGAATCATGGGCCTATATTTGTTGTCAGACCAAATGAACAGGCAGCAACTGTCTTTAGTGCACCCCAATAATCAAGAAACCCTAAATTGGCTAAAATTCATGGAATCATGGCCATATATTTGTTGTCTGTAGCCAAATGAATAGACAGCAACTGTCTTTAGTGCACCCCAATAATCCAGAACCCAGGATAACATTCTGCTTAACATCCCCTCTTAGAAAATAAAAAAGTCATCCAGATTCAGGCCAATGTGAGGATGAGCAATTGACAAAAGTTTTTAGCGATCAATGATTGGCTTCTTTAGTTGAAGACAGGGCTTCCTTCGCTAGAGTGGCCTTATTGTTAAATTTTTTCCCCATTAAAAGCATATAAGTGACACATCTTGTGTATTTAATAGTCTTCGATTGCACTCTAGCGCTCATTTGTCCTGTTTAGTAAATCTGGCCCATAGTGTTTTGATTGGAAAAGTCAATCTGATACCATGCAACATTTACTTAGACTGCATGCATACTATAACAATTAAATGGTGACCACGACAAAGACCAGGGCCATCTAAAAATCATGGAATCATAGACCAAATGAACAGGCAGCAACTGAATTTTAGTCCACCCCAATAATCCAACATTCTGCTTAATGTCCCCTTTTGAAAATAAAAAAGTCATCCAGGTTCAGTCCAACGTGAGGCTGAGCAATTGACAAAAGTTTTTAGCAATCAATGATTGGCTTTTTAGTTGAAGACGGGTCTTCGCTAGAGTGGCCTTATTGTTACATTTTTTTCCCCATTAAAAAACTATATGAGTGACACATCTTGTGTATTTAATAGTCTTTGATTGCACTCTAGCGCTAATTTGTCCTGTTCAGTAAATCTGGGCCATAGTGTTTTGATTGGAAAAGTCAATCTGATATTGTTATGCTTCTTTACCATGCAACATTTACTTAGACTGCATATTATAAAAATTAAATGGTGACCATGATCAAGGCTAGGGTAATCTATAAGTCATGGAATCATGGGCCTATATTTGTTGTCTGAGACCAAATGAACAGGCAGCAACTGTCTTTAGTGCACCCCAATAATCCAGAAACCTTAAATTGGCTCAAATTCATGGAATCATGGGCCTATATTTGTCGTCAGACCAAATGAACAGGCAGCAACTGTCTTTAGTGCAATAATCCAGAACCCAGGATAACATTCTGATTAACATCCCCTCTTAGAAAATAAAACAGTCGTCCAGATTCAGGCCAACGTGAGGATGAGCAATTGACAAAAGTTAAAAATCTAAATTCGATAAAATTCATGGAATCATGGGCATATATATGTTGTCTGAGACCAAATAAACAAGCAGCAACTGGACAACATTCTGCTTATCGTCCCTTCTTAGAAAATAAAAAGCCGTCCAGATTCGCCATGAGCAATTGATGAAAGTTTCATTTTTGGGTGATCAATCTCTTTAAAGCTTTTCTTCCCGTCATCCTTGAGCGCGCACGTGTCATCTCTCTCTTGTTCCAGGCTCGCGCTGGTGCTTGTGCGGGGAGTAATTTCAGTGTGTGGTGAGTGGACAGTACCTCCACTGGGAGTGCTGGCAATCATGGGGGAAACAATGTTTACATCGATCAGCTGTCAGGAAGATTTATGGCTTCATTTTGCTGTAATAGAGAATTAGTGGGAAGATTATCAGGGACTCAACACTGGCGCATGTTACCTGTGTCTAGGCCAGCAATTTGTCTCCCTGAAGCAGCATAACATTTGTGACAGCACCAGCACTTGCCCTAATTCAATCACGAGAAAATGTTGGAATTAATTTGTTACAAGAAAATTTAAATATGTTCAGCAGACCGTGGCTGCGGAGCGGATAGGGAAAACTGCTGATTTATAGTCTGGGCGAAATATCGATCCTCTTCTATCCGGGGCCCTTGCGGAGGGTTTAATGTGTAATAATTTCCAATTTAAAGCCGCTCTCGGAGATCAGCGGGTCTTTGTCAAATGACCTGTTAGGATGGTAATGCCGGTGTTTATCTGTCCCAGCATCTTTAACGGGTCTGACATGGATTTTATTGTGGATCACGCACACCCGCCGGTGATAAGACACATGTAAGAAAATCAATGCATGTAACCTGTCCGTGCAGTAATTACAACGGGGCCAAATAGATGAGGCGGGAGTGACTTATGGCAGGGAGAAACAAAGGAAAAAGGCAGGATTCAATCTCCTTTCTCTAATTGTACGCTGCAAATTGAGGTTTGCATAAACATCCCAATGGCTTTGACTGAGGTATTATTGTCACTCATGCCTATCATGATAATGGCTGCCTATCGCACTATCGTCTCTCACACACACAAACACAGACAGATGGAGAGAAAACCTGCTCTGACCTGATGGGTTTCTCCTCTCCTGTGTGTCAATCAGTAGACACACACAGCAACAAAAAAAAACTTTTCATCATTCTCTCCTTCATCCCCGCTCATCCCTCTATCAGTACAATGAGGATTGTTCATATCCACGTTGAAAACAAATAAAAATAAACACTCTCACCAGGACTCACTCAACAGATTGCAGATTTCCTTTCATTCTCCTTTTCTCTTTCCCCATATATCTGATAAAATTGGAATAACGGTAAATCTGTTCCACGCTGTTGTATATGAGTCAACTTTTCAGATTACAGAACAGAGCCAGCCACGGCAAAAAGGCAAAGCGTACCCATTAGCATGTTGTAATTGGTGCCTAATTAATTTCTCTCAGCATGAATACATTAGGGCTGCATGGGAGACTCAAGCAAGGGTGATTGTTTAAGTATGGGCACAAACATATGAATAAACATTAAATCAGACCAGCAGGGCCTACAAGAGTTTTTTTTATTATTATTGCGGATAATTGCCAGGTGTGGAAAAGACAGAACTTCATGATCTGAAAGAAATAACATGTGCACACACATACACCTTTTTGTTCTCAAGTACTTTCTAAATGAGTCTGGAAATGTTACCTCGAACCCAAGTACTGTATTTGTTGATCTGTATGTAAGCACTGGCAGATTTGGTAGGTTTGGCTGGGTTGGATTTCAAATAGGGTGGTACTGTGGTAAAGGGAAAAACACTGATAAATCAGATTACTCAAATATTTTGAGGAATAGGAGCTGTTTGTCTCATTTTTTAAAGTTAGTAGAACTTTTTTTGTGTGTGTGTGGGGTAGCTGTGGGGTAGCAGTTATGCAGAAGTTTATTTACAAGTACAGCAACCAAACGGTCATATAGAAACAGGCAAGGGTCAAATCACACTGAAACAGTCCGATCCTATAATCAAAAGAAAGGGTAATCAAAGAGAATAAAGAGGCAAACAAGCAATGATTCATACACGGAATCAAATAGGCAGTGGCAATACTTCGCTACTTCGCATCGGTTTGGCCAACCTGATGGCTGTTCTCAAAGCACAGATTCATGAAGCTTTGAAACCTTTATAAATCTTTTGTTCTGAAATAGGCAAGGTCATGTTATTTCAGCAAACAATATTTGTAATACCATAAAATCCACATGAATCAAGCGGGTTCGCCCAGATCGCCCCAGTGGCAAATCACTGAACAGGTTTCAGTTTTTACCTGGTCTCGGATCATTTTTACAATTGGCAGATGTTCTAATGAGAAAATGAAAAGGAATAATAGTTAATAGTTTCTTGTTGACCTGTTTAGCAGAACCATCTTTCACTTAAATTGTGGGTACAGCTACATCCTTTAAATGCAATTCTGATGCAGTCCAGCTTCATATTGCAGAGGTTTGAGCACTTTTTCTAGGATATTCCCTTCATATATAAATCAAGCCACTTCTGGAATTGTAAAGACACCCATGGACCTCTAGACGTTAACACAGAGCAGGCTGCATGCCAGGATTGCTTCATTGTTCAAATGAAAAAAAAAGAGAATGGCTTCATCGTTTGCTGCTTTGCTTTGTTTCCAAAAAGGGGTGGGAAAAGGATGGAGTCGATAGTTTGCTTGGAGGCAGGGACATTGACAACATAGCCTCACTCTGAAAACGTAGCCCTATATACATTTCTGGAGATTGCGAATTATGTAGCCAGAGGAACGTATGGCTGCATTTCGTCTTTACAACAAACGCTACAGGGCGGTGTGATGGCGTTACTTTTTGCGCTTACCAGCTGACCGATTACCTCTGTGTGGACGGATTTTCCGCTGTTACCAGTTTGTCCAGTGGCTTGTTGCATATGTCTGAGGATGACGGGTTCGAGTCTGGCAAAGAACGATTCCAGAAAGCAGGTAAGACAAAAACAAAAGCCAAAAAATAAACAAACAAGTAAATAACAGGGTGAGAATGTGGTAGAATGTGATATACGCAATCACCCTTGATCTGTCGATTTGTCCAACCTAGTAAGACTGTCCTACCTCCCATTCGATATTTATATAAATTAATATAAATTTGATAAAATTGAATTTGAGACTTTTTGCAGAGAGATGTTCAATTGTGGGGGCGACGCGGTGGCGCAGTGGGTAGCACGTTCGCCTCACAGCAAGAAGGTCGCTGGTTCGAGCCTCGGCTGGGTCAGTTGGCATTTCTGTGTGGAGTTTGCATGTTCTCCCCGTGTTCGAGTGGGTTTCCTCCGGGTGCTCCGGTTTCCCCCACAAGTCCAAAGACATGCGGTATAGGTGAATTGGGTAAGCTAAAATTGTCCGTAGTGTATGTGTGTGTATGAATGTTTCCCAGTGATGGGTTGCAGCTGGAAGGGCATCCGCTGCGTAAAACATATGCTGGATAAGTTGGCGGTTCATCCCGCTGTGGCGACCCCAGATTAATAAAGGGACTAAGCCGAAAAGAAAATGAATGAATGAATGTTCAATTGTTTCCTGAATGTCCTGTACAAGAGACAGCTGATACAAAAGGTGATGTGCTTTAATACTGCTTCTTTATCAGAAGCTAAACCAAAACATCATTACAACTTGTAGGATACAAGAGTGAAGCAAGATATCCTCGCTTGACCTGATCCAGTACGTCATCAGTGCTACAGGCTGATGACGATTTAAAAATAAATAAATTACTCTTTCAAGGTGTGTCCCTGAGCGTTCCTTGGGATAAACCCTGACACTTCTCCTCTTGCATGTTGTTGTGTGGTTCATAAAGGAAGGCTACTTGTATGGCCGAATGCTGCTCCACAAATCTTTGATCATGGGAAGAAGAGATCCGGCATGTCTTGTCATCCAGGACAACAGGGAGGTCTGAAACACATAACTAATTAAAAAAAAAAAATTGTCCTTTTGCTAGCATTTTTGTTTCATATTCATTCAATTATTTTAAATTTGTCGTACAATATCCAAATGGTACATGACATTATCAATTATCTGGAAAGTTAGAGACCAGAGGATGACATCCATACAACTTTCTCTGTGGGATTAACCAACAATGTTTTGATGACATGATCAAATAAATATCTAGAATATCAAAATTGACGGTGGGCTATAGATCTTCTACTTACTTAGCATCTAAATACTTTTTAGGTCTTTTTAGTACAGTTCAGGAAGAAGAAATGGTCTGTCAATTTAAATCTAGAGTAATGAGCCATCTCTTTGGATTAGCCTAAACATTACACACAATTTATAAATTCAAAGGGGTCATCCACATCTTATTGGACTGCTGCTCTGTTTCTTCATTCATTCGACCAGAATAGAATTGGTTTTCAATTTTAGATGAACTGTTTCTTTAGTTCCTAAAAGAAACCCTAATCAATTGACCAGAGAAGTGCTCACATTTAGCCAACAACTTCAGATCATAATGCAGACTGGATCAGGAGAGAGTGTAACACTAGATTCTCCATTAAACGCATAAGAGCTATTATGAGGGTTTATAATGGCTTTTATGGTTTACTTAATCTAAACAGGAATCTAACCTAATACTCTTGTTGCTCATTTCACAGCAGACATGATTTCACCAGTGGGATATTTTGCCTGTGATTTCTTTTTTTAGAAAAGCACACCAACAATCGGAAAAAAGAGATAGTTATTTCATAAGTGTTTTATTTCACTCATGTGGGGAATGCCTGACAGGCGAGTTATTAGATTGTCCCTGACTTTGATATACATATTAATTTATGCCATGCCTGCTTGTGTCATTTAAACAAATTCCTAGAAATGAAAGCTTCCTCAATAATTGCCTTGAAGGCAAAAATTGAATGCAAAATGATGGCAGCATACATTTGTTTTGTGTGTAACAAAACTATTAAGGTTATACAAACTATATACATTTAACATTTCATGATTATATTGTATTGTCATTCGGTGGCACGGTGGCGCAGTGGGTAGCGCTCTCGCCTCACAGCAAGAAGGTCGCTGGTTCGTGCCTCGGCTGGGTCAGTTGGCAAGATATGCACTATAGGTGAATTGGGTAAGCTAAATTGTCCGTAGTGTATGAATGTAAATGAGTGTGTATGGATGTTTCCCAGTGATGGGTTGCAGCTGTAAGGGCATTCGCTGCGTAAAACATATGCTGGATAAGTTGGCGATTATTCCGCTGTGATGACCCCAGATTAATAAAGGGACTAAGCCAAAAAGAAAATGAATGAATGAATGAATGTATTGTCATTCTTAGCTAGAGAAAGCATTGTGTTTGTAGGTTGTAGGTAAATATCCTACCCAGAGAGGATTTGTCCCCCACACGGCCTTTGTTTGTATTAGCCAAGCACTTCTCTTGTCCTGGGTGCTTGTTTTCCAATACCAAGTCCTTGTTTGCCTTATTGTGTTCACCTTGTCCTCATGTTCTCTCTTCCCTATACATTGTGCTTCATGGCCTTATGTCTTAGCTCGCAGGTGTCAAAGCCAGTTCCTAGAGGGCCGGAGCTCTGCACAGTTTAGTTCCAACCCTAATTAAACACACCTGATTAAACTAATTGAGGCCTTTAGGCTTGTTTGAAACCTTGTTTGTCTTGCCTTGTATCATTGCCTTGTTTTCCTAGTTCTCTTATTCTTACTTGGTCAAAGTAAAGCTGAGATGGCAAACAGATCCAAATGCTGTTCAAATTTAATAAGGAAAAGCCAAAGAGCACAAACACAGAGTTTCTTGAGTAAAAGAAAGAACAAAAGGCAAAACACAGGGAGCTAGGGCAAAACCAGGAACACAGAAGCATGAATATCCAGCAGACAACAGCTACAGCTACAACAAGGAACAAAACACTGGGGCTTTGTACAGGCAGAAAAACAGGGCTAACAAGATAACACGACACACCTGGTAACAAAGAACCCAATCAAGATGAAAACTATAAAAAAGCTGAATGCTGAATCCAGGGGTCATGGATTACTCAATTAGAGAGTTGGACTTGAGATTGGAAGGTCACAGGTTCGAGTCCCGACACCGGCAGGGATTGTAGGTGATGGGAGTCCCTTGAGCAAGACACTGAACCCCCAACTGCTCCCCAGTGCTCTGGGTGTGTGTTTATGGTGTGTGTGCACTTGGATGGGTTAAACGTAGAGCACAAATTCTAATAATGGGTCACCGTACTTGGCCACATGTTATGTCTTTCCTTTTCTGAGGACATCTATATGCTAAGTCTCTGAACTGCTGCGTGGTCTTAATGCCAAGGTGGTGGCATACCCCAGGATGGAAATTTCAAAGAAGAGAGTCTTGAAAGTTAAGTTCTCTTCAGTTCTTTTATCAGGATCATTACGTGCCCCCAAAAATGTTCATCTGGGTCTGTTGTCATAGGCTTGGGATGCCTCATGCTTGACCTGTTTGCTTTCAGGGGCAGATACTAGTCCTTGATCAGACTCTGGGATTGCAAATTCTGTGATGAGCGCTTGTCAGAGAACGTGGTAGTTTGACATTGTGTGTTCAGGCTGTCTGTCCAAGAAACTCTGCACCTCAGGGCTAGAGATTATCCAAAGAATGTAGAGTTTGTCTCTGTCACATTGGACCTCATTTCTAGGTGAAAGTCAATGCTTTCACCCTGGAAGTTGTGGAGATGGTTGACTGTTTGTCCTGTTATTCCAGTTGTGTATGGGTCAGTGCTTTCTGGTGATCTAAGGCTTGTTTATTCCTGAACTTGTGTGCAGAAGTAGTTAATACGGTGACTACAGCTTGGTGACTGAGTTGAAAAAGAGAAAAGAGATGGCAACCACAACTTTGTACAATTTGCTTTCTGGTTAATGACTTAATTACAATGGACTGTTAAAAAATCCTTTGTTCCACAAATACAGTAGCGATCAGAATGCAACACTAATGTTTCTTTTATTAATGTTGAGACTCGGTAGCTGGAACAAATCAGAAAATTAATTAGAAATTCTCACACTTGTTAGACCCTGACCATATGAGTATGCAGACTTGCAGATATGCTGGTTAATAAAAACATGCTGGTTAGGTAAGCATGGCTGCTATTTTGAGCTGGTTTAAGCTGGTTCTTATCTAGTCTAATGTATAACCATAAACACACAATTGCTAATTTACATCACACACTTAGCTATTTAGCTGGAGTTCAGGCAGCTGTGGGTTTCTGAATGTCCAATCACTCACACTTCCTGTGCAGTGGTAAGGGGACCCGTGTTCTGTTGTTGAAGCTGGGAGTCTGGGGACACATTTAAGACACATTAAGTGTTGGAAACCACTCCGTTTTTCTACCTTCACATCCTATATCAGACCTTTCACACACTTGTTTCCGCAGCTTGGGAAACCATTGAACACACATCCAGTTCTAACTAGAACTACAGCCAAATGTTGCAACAGAATAAAAGTCAGTCATGAGTTGGATAGATCTGTTAGGACAGAGAGTTCTGCTATTAAGTCTCAGTTTGAGGACAGTGTAAAGGGTATACAGCTCTGCATAAACCATAAACAGCATAAAAATATAAAACTTAATCATACAATTGTAATTTGGCCAAATGTACCTTGACACATGCCTCAGTGAAACTTCCTGAGATTCTTGCAGTCTAAAATAACAGTTTTCAGCCACAGCCATAACAATTGTGTTCATTCTACTGTGACTTAATGGCCAGTGGAAAATCTGCATCCTGAAACAAAACCATAAACATGCAATGTAGTGTAAGTGCAAATTCCGGGTCACTCTATGCTTGATTATTTACAACTCTTTGTTCTGTTTTTTTTTTATTTGATTGGTCAAGTTGTGTCAAGGTTCAGTAGTGCTTATATACGGTCTAACACTACAAAGATGTTTCTCTGCTAGTATCACACACGACTTTGGTGGATTTTTTTTTTACCAGTGAACATTTTGTGTGGATTACATTGCTAAATCCTTAGCAAGTGACTTTCTTTATTATTCAATCATTGAATTATTCACTCAACCCATTTGTTGAAAAAGATGTGTTAGTGGGATTCTGCTGTAAATTTGTTTAAAATGTTTATCTGCTTATTCAAACTCAGTAATTTATTATAAGCTGTAGTTTCAGAAAGAAAGAAAGAAAGAAAGAAAGGAAGTTTTTATAATTAATTAATGCATATAAGCAATCACTTTTTCCCCTAAAGCTACCTACAAAGACAAAAAATGAATACTAGCACTTCCTCATAGAGCCAAACAAAACACATGCTGTTTGACAGCTCATAACATGCTGCAAAAACAATGCAACATTACCAATGACTGATTTTAGTGCAAAACAAATGCACTGTCAACACTTTCATTTCATTAATAATGCCACATTAACACCCGGGCTAATTTTACTGCTAAATAAATGCAGCCAACACATTGATCACTGCAGGTTCTCGTAAGAATGTAGCAATAGCATATTTTAGTGCAGAAGTAATGCATACGTCATCAGCACACAGATTCATGTGAAGTTATTCATAACATAACGCACGAAAGACAAAGGCTATAACGTCAAATCTTATTACACTGTCAGAGACTTGCTCAGATGCATATTTTACTGCTATGACCGTGCGCACTAGAAAGCTGCTCAAAATCCTGCTCAAGTCGGGCCTTTTTCGCGGTTACAGGCTCGTCTTGGTTATCAGACGTCTCCTCG
The DNA here is from genome assembly GCA_903798115.1 of Danio jaintianensis. Lineage (NCBI taxonomy): Eukaryota > Metazoa > Chordata > Actinopteri > Cypriniformes > Danionidae > Danio > Danio jaintianensis. Next base: position 2,153,130 of record CAIGQV010000733.1, on the reverse strand, counting down.
CTGCACATCTTCACCGCGTTCACCAGGGATGATGTTTACACATGCTGTGAAGTTTGTCACACCTCTGCGGCTGCGCACTTCACGGTTTCTGCACGCTTCATGGTTCATTTACAAAATATGTCCACGTCTAAGCTTCGCAAAGGGCAACAGCCAATAACAATACTTTTCCAGGGTTGCGTAAATGTGATTGGCTAGCATATGCTCAAGGGTATTTGCATGGAGCTATCTAACTGGCATCTGTTTGACAATTTAAAGTTCACATGAATCTTTCACCCTGACATAAGAAAAATAACAATTAAAAAAATTACTTTAAATAATCCGAGGGCATTTAGTGAACCACCTTAGTGTGTAAAGCTGCCATGTAGTTTAGGTCAAAAAACACGTGACTAGTTGACGTCAATCAAAAACCGTCATGGCAGAGCATTAAAGTCGACTAGTCGGTGCAACCCATAATATATATATGAGCATTATCACACGAGTAGCAGTGCGATGTGGCTGTATATCGGCACTGGTGGGAGGCGTGCATTGGCACGGGGCCGCAGGCCGAGTGCCTTAGTCTCCCACCAGTGACGATATACAGCCACATCGCACTGCTATGACTGTGATATTGCGTTTATAGAACAGTACGACGGCACAATCGTGTGTATAAAAAAGAAAATCAAACATGGAGAGTCTAAAAAGATTCTCTAGCGTAATGTCTAAAGTGAAGACAAAACAGGTGATTTTGCTCACATTTTAAGATTATAAGGCTGAACTGCATAAAATGCCATCAGTGTACAGAGATTTCCCAGTATTTCTCTGTTGCAATCGGGAGATCACAATATTACTATGGTATAAATGCAACACTACAACATACAAAAGAGAGAGATCGACTTAGAAAGTCATTTACCTGTTTAATAATGATTTGATCAGCTGTAGTTTGAAATTACGCTGGTTTTCTCTTGGGGCTTATTATGTGGTCTTTGTTGCCATTTTGTGGATGAACATTGTCAACCGTCTTTGTTCAAAGACAGGCTAATGGCTGCCAGAAATGATAAATATTTTTAAATTGTTGCAATCTAAACAACTACTGTCTCCACTAAAAAAGCCTCAAAAGTACATTATGTTGTCCAACAGCTGCAATATTTGTCAAACTGTAGAGTGTCCTCTGCTTGTTACTGTATGTGGGCGGAGTAATACACAAGGGTGAAGGGTTAAGAGGCTGGACGAGTCCTGTTACTGGCAGAATATTGCACGGCTATCAGCCAATCAGATTCAAGAACCAGACAGAACTGTTGTGTATATGACATATACATATTTCTATATATATATTTATATATATCTATATCTACCCATCTATCTATCTATCTATCTATCTATCTATCTATCTATTTATCTATATTAATGAAATGGCTTCCTGATTGAGAAAAAAAACAAGTAAGGTGAGAATGAGATTTTGTCATTTGGGAATGTTTTTGATTACATATTTACTTTGCCTGTATGAAGATGACACACAAACTAGCTGATTGGTAACATCTAATATTTCTTTAAATATAATCTATCTTGTGTATTGGGATAATGGTGAATTTGTTGGCCTCTTGTGCAGCAATCTCTTTATTTTCCATCTGAATGGCTTCTTTCCTCCAGCACATAAACTTTATTTACATGTAATCTCTGTCCTGTGACAGAGGTAGAGAGGAAAGTGACTGCCTGCAGAATGCGGCGTAGAGGCTCGAGACAAATTAATTGTCTTGTTTGGGTGATGGTAATTTGACAGCCATTAGAGGAGTGATACAAGGGCAGCAGCGGGTGAACAGGCACGTGTGTGTTGTTGTGTTAAAGGTTCGTTTCTTTAAGCGGTTTCTGGCAGACCCTCCCCCCTCTTTTCATTAGTGCAGTCAGAGAGACGCTGGAGCGAGGGCACAATTGTAGAACACTTAGTGGAGGTGTGAGAGACAAGATGTGAGTGTGTGTGTGTGTGTGTGTGGAATGCATCCTGCTTTCTTCCCCATCTGCCATTTATAAATTCCTCTCCACGTTTCGTTGTATGCTTTGCTTTTGGTATAGCTATTTTCATATCAGCAAAAAAACTCAAAATGTATGTATTAAATGGATAGTTGACCCAAAACTGAAAATTCTGTCATTTACTTACCTTTCTCTTGTTCCAAATTTGATTCTTTCTTCAGTTCAAATATTAATCTTAATATTAAATACACATTTGTAATCTGTAGCCATTTTGGTCTATTTATATGTTGTAATTAAAGGGATGCTTCACTCAAAGATGTTAATTTACACCCTATTTACTCACCTTGAACTGAATCCAACCCCTTTTTTTCTGTTTCTTTCTTCTGTTGAACACAAAAATTAGATGTTTTGAATGAAGCTTGAGACATTTACCCACTGACTTCCATAGTATGTGTTTATCCTACTATGGAGGTTAATCGTTACAGGTTTCCTCAAAATATCTTCTTTTGTGTTCAACAGAAGAAAGAAACAGGGAAAAAAAAGGTTTGGAATCAGTTCAAGATGAGTAAATAGTGTGTATATGAACACCTTTGAGTGAACTATCCCTTTAATCACAACATATGAATAGACCAAAATGGCTACGGAGTACAAATATTTGTCACACCGCTTATCAAGTAAAGGCAAATATATAATTCAAGATAATGTAAAACCATTCACATATCCTAAAATATACACTCTATGTAACCCCTTTGCATCAACAACCCCTTACATATTACCAATCCTCTGTCATGTCACGTTATGTGTCATCATACAAATTTTCAGATCTGAGTTTACCAATTATGTAAACACTGTTTACTCACAGGGGTGGCACAGTGGTTAGCACTGCCGCCTCACAGCAAGAAGGTCGCTGGTTCGAGTCCCGGCTGGGCCAGTTGGCATTTCTGTGTGGAGTTTCGATGTTCTCCCCGTGTTGGCGTGGGTTTCCTCCGGTTTCCCCTACAGTCTAAACACATGCACTATAGGTGAATTGAATAAACCAAATTGGCCATAGTGTGTGTGTGTGTGTGTGTGGATGTTTCCCAGTACTGGGTTGCAGCTGGAAGGGCATCCGCTGTGTAAAAGGTATTCAAATGTGAAGGTTCATTCCGCTGTGGCGACCCCTGATGAATAAAGGGACCAAGCTGAAGGAAAATGAATGAATGTTTACTTGCATTGCTGGGTTGTTCGTTTGCATGTAAACTGAGTCAATGGGTTATTTCAATAAGCAGTTTTTTTGTGAACTACTCTTAAACATAACTAATAAGTGAAGTGAAGTGAAGTGAAGTGTAGTGTGGCCAAGTATGGTGTCCCATACTTGGAATTTGTGCTCTGCATTTAACCCATCCAAGTGCACACACACAGTTAGTGAACACACACATACCGTGAACACACACCCGGAGCAGTGGGCAGCCATGCTGCGGCGCCCGGGGAGCAGTTGGGGGGAACGGTGCCTTGCTCAAGGGACTCACCTCAGTCGTGGTATTGAGGGTGGTGGAGAGTGCTGGTCATTCACTCCCCCCACCCCCAATTCCCGCTGGTACCGAGTATCGAACCAGCAACCTTCGGATCACGAGTCCAACACTCTAACCACCAGGCCACGACTGCCCCCAAATAATTGGTCACACGTCTGGTCACACGTCTGTCATGTCTTTCCATACTTGCAGATCGAACTTGAACTATTATACACTGAAATAGGAAACCGTTTCCCAGTACTGGGTTGCGGCTGGAAGGGCATCCGCTGTGTAAAACATATGCTGGATAAGTTGGCGGTTCATTCTGCTGTGTTGACCCCTGATGAATAAAGGGACTAAGCTGAAGGAGATGAATGGATGAGTTTAGAGGGAAATGGGTGGGAGGGAGCAAGAATCTGAGTCAAACGGTTTAGGGATGGTGCACTTCCCCTAAATTGTAGACGAGGGAAGCTGATTGGTTTAGGCGTGGCCCCACTACTGAACTTTTGTTAATTTATTAACTCCATTTAAAACAGAAAAAAACATACAATCTATGGTAAAAAATTGCAGCTGTGGTTGGCAAAATTTAACCATTGAAAATACAGTAGGAACGTAAAATACATTTCTAAATTTTACAGTAAATTACCATGTTTCGTTAGTTAATAGTACATCGATGCTTTAAAGCACTAACATCTACACAACTTAACTTTGCTACAGACAAAAACACAAAATTAACTGTGCGTTCACACCGAAAGCGTCAACGTAACCAGAAGTCATTAATTTTCAATGGGTCAAGCGGCGAGAAGCAGCGACAAGCGGCGCGGCACGTCTACGCTGGTGTGGGCATCGAGGAGAGTTGAAATCAAGTCAACTTTATGGGAATGTGTATTACTTGAGAGGAGTCCTGAGAACACAGTCCTGTGAACTTTGGCTCCAACCACAGTTGTCCCCAAGGGTTTGATTATTGCGGTTGCCTAATTTCCAATTATTTATGATGTTTTCTTACAGTGACATACATAAAAAAGGCAACTACTGGCGAGTTGATCTGCATTAATGTTATATATATATATATATATATATATATATATTTTTTTTTTTTTCTTAAAGCGGGAATCTCACTCTAACTATAACGACAGTACAAAACAGCATTGCTGCTTCAGAATATTTCAGACATATGGACACATATTGGATAAGTGGAGCAAAGCCACACCACACACAACAACTTGATTTTCCATAGTTAAATAAATTTGATAAAAAGCGTGCAACATTTTCACGCTAGAAAGCACGTTTTATGTGGGAATGTAACTGATTTGCCTATATGCTGCAACGGCCCCTTTAAATATGAAATCAATGTAGCGGAATTTTGACGCTCTCGTCGGCAGAGCTGTGAAGGCAGATCATGTTGTGGTCAGGGCAGCCAGAGTGAACTTTGACGCTCTAGCCGCCTTCAGTGTGAATGCACAGTAATGCAATAAGCATTATTTATAATTATTATATTCATTCATTCATTTTCTTTTCGGCTTAGTCCCTTTATTAATCAGGGGTCACCACAGCGGAATGAACTGCCAACTTATCCAGCATATGTTTTATGCAGTGGATGCCCTTCCAGCTGCAACCCAGTACTGGGAAACACTCATACACTCTCATTCCCACACATACACTACGGACAATTTAGCTTACCCAATTCACCTATAGCGCATGTGTTTGGACTGTGGGAGAAACTGGAGCACCCGGAGGAAACTCACGCCAACACGGGGAGAACATGCAAACTCCACACAGAAATGCCAACTGACCCAGCCGAGCCTCGAACCAGCGACCTTCTTGCTGTGAGGCGACAACGCTACCCACTGTGCCACCGCGCTGCCCTCGTTATGGATTTTTACAGCATCAAGCTGCCTCAACTTAAATCTGCGTAACGATACCTTACATCCTCACTCAGCTTCTTGCTGTTTATTTCGCTTTCTCTATTACAGACGCACCTTTCTACCGTGTCTCTCCTCTTGTATTGTTGCTGCGTTCGTCCGCGCTACACAGACGACCTTAATTTGACAGTGTCATGAAGATCTGTATTCATTCGTGCACTCTTTTCATAATCCAATCCTCCTCTCCAACATGCAATTAGTGCCCCCTCGCTGCCACAGATGCCCCCGCTCCCCGACCCCAAGCCGCCATGTGCGATGAGATTGTTACAGCTTTCCCTGTGCCTTTCGTTTAGAGCCGATGTCCTGTAATGAATATGTACATTAAGGACCCGAGCCGAGGAGGGGTCACATGCAATCAACCTTGAATTCAATTATGGCAGTCAAGGTTAATGACTGTGCGCAGTGGTCAGAGGAGAGCGCCACACCAGCGATTATATTGAATTCACAATGCGGAGAGAGAGAGAGAGACAGGACGGGTCCCAGAGGGATGGAGGGATTGTGCAGTGGGAGAGCAAGGAGAAGTGGAGGAAGTCATGTGTAAAGAGACGGGGAGAGATAGACAGAGCGATGTCACGACGTTGCTTCTCGATTACATTGAGTTCTCCCGGGCAAATCAGATTGCAAGAAAGGTTAAGCAGCCCCCCCCTTCCCTCCCACTCTACCTCTGCCCCATAACCGTTATCCCTCTCTCTCTCTCTCTCTCTCTCTCTCTCTCTCTCCCCTGGTTGCTGTAATATGATTAGTCTACATAAAGACGTGTCTGGAGTGTAATTCAGTGCTCGCTAATGAGACGCTTGTGTGAACTGGGCTCATCCATATCCCCAAGGCGTCTCCCACTCACCTGCTGCTGCGGAGAAGCAGAGAAATAGAGAGATGTGGGGGGGGGGGGGGGGGGTGCAGAATGAATAAAAAGAAAATGCTCAGGCAAATTAAATATTGAAAAGTTTTCAAAGCATTATGCAGAATTCTATTCCATTATTGTCCATATTATTAGCATGTATGCATGGAGCTGGAACCTGTGTGTGCAGACAAATGCTGGTCTGCGGTGTGTTTCCGAAAACCATCATTAGCCAACTAAGGTCGCAAGTTCCGTTGTTACAAACATAGTTCATTGATTTGGTGTTTCCCGAATCCGTCGTTCTAATGAACTTTCGAAAACTGCGTCGCAAACTTGTGCGTTTGCAACTAGACCTCTAGAGCTGTAGTTAGAAGCAGAGTTCCTGGTAGTGTTCTATACCCGGTTATCTCCCCTATGCCCTGTTATCTCCCCTATGCCCTATTCCTTTCCAACGTTACAGCGTTCACTTTCACTTTCCTGGTAGTGTTCTATTCCCAGTTATCTTCGCTATGCCCTATTCCTTTCCAACGTTCCAGCATTCACTTTGAATGTGTGTTGAGTGACAATTACTGTAAAGGTTAGTTTCCCTTTGCGGAATGAGAAAACAAATACTGCCCCCTGCTGGAGCGGGAAGACATGTCCTCTTGCGCAGAATATGGCTCTCGTTTCAGTCGACTTTCGTCCATTTGGTGTGTTTAAGCGCAGCTTTTTAGTCCAGACACAATCCAACGCAAGTCGACAACACAGTTGGGTTTTGTTTTTCTCTAGTTGTTTGCCATCAGCCTAGTGTGTCTTGGCCCAAACTATTTATTTAACTACTGAGTAATATTGAGTAACACACACACTCATACACTACGGCCAATTTAGTTTATTCAGTTCACCTAAAGCGCATGTCTTTGGACTGTGGGGGAAACCAGAGCACCCGGAGGAAACCCACGCCAACACGGGGAGAACATGCAAACTCCACACAGAAATGCCAACTGACCCAGCCGGGACTCGAACTAGCGACCTTCTTTCTGTGATGCGACAGTGCTAACCACTGAGCCACTGTGCCGCCAGCCATTTGCTTGATTTTGCGTTCAATTTAGCGATCACGGAATTGCTAAGCCACTTTTCTGACAATACATAAAATGTTTTTTCCTTGTGAGATCGGGTATTGATTACCAAAAAGGGATGATGTGGCTAATGATGTCCATTGCCAAACAGTACTTATTTTCAATGTTTTCACAAATCAGCACATGCATATTTTAACACGATCAATACACACCCATGTAAAATGTTGTGTGCTCACACAGCTAATAATATACATGAAAAGAATGGCAAATGGTGATATAGCGATGCAGTTTGTAACTGAAACTGCGATCACACTGCACTTTTCGCCCCATAGACTTCCATTCACTTCCGTTGTGCGACAAGTTTCGCAGTTCGCTGTGTTGGAAAGTTCAAGCTTGGTGAATTCTGTGAGACCAATCGAAGATCAAAACATGACCTCTTAGGACAGAAATTTAAAATATGGACCAATCGCTCGCTTTTTTAATGTCTAATCATCTTGTTTAATCCTGTCCCTTTTCGCAGCTCCATACAACAGAATTTCGCACGCAGAAACTCTAGTGTGACCGCGGCATTATTTGTGGCTAATTCATGTTCATTTCTATGATCTCATTGCTACAAATTTGCTCATCCCCTAATAAGAAATAGGATTAAGTTTAGGGATGAAATTTGGGGCCACTCCTCCTTTTAAAAATCGTTTTCATACGAAGGAGATGGTATGAAATCACATGAATAAGCTACTTTTCTGACAATGCATAAAATAGTTTAGTTTCCTTGTGATGTATTGGGATGTTGATTATCAAAATGGGGTTGATGTGGCTGCTGACGTCCATTGCCAAACAATACTTCAACATTAAGGGCAAATGGTGATATAGCGATGCAATTTCATGGCAGTTCGTAGCTTATTTGTGGCTAATTCATATTCATCTGTACATTTTAGTACGCCTTGCTCATCCCCCAATGAGGGGTAGGGTTAGGGGTGGGGTTTGGGGTGACACTTCCTTTTAAATATTCATACAAATGAAATCGAATTAATTTGTACAAATAAGTCACTTTTCTGACAATATGTAAAATAGTTTTGCTTCACATCGGATAGATTACCAAAAAAGATTGATAGCGTCCATTGCCAAACAATACTTCAGTGTTTTCAATGCTCTCACAAATCAGTGCATGCATATTCTAACACAACCAATACACACCAATGTAAAATGTTGTGAGCTCAAACAGCTGATGAGATAGTAGGGGTAGGATTAGGATTACTTGAGATGGTATGAATTCATACGAATAAGAAACTTTTCTGACAATGCATAAAATTTTTTAGTTTTCTTGTGATGTATTGGAATATTGATGTTGATGTGGCTGTTGACGTCCATTGCCATTGCCAAACAATACTTCAACATTAAGTGCATGTATCGACATAGGAAAATGGTACAGTAACAGCTGGCTTCATTCTCTGTGGGTCAATAGGAGCTTCTGTGTGTGTGTGTGTAGATGGTAAATCTCTCAGTGCTATCCGCTCCACTCTGTAAATCAAGTTGCATGGCCCTGCTGTGCAGATCAGCTGCCCTGCTAATGGAAGGTTAAGCACTTTGCAATGAAACAATTACTGCCAACATATACTGTCTGGCTATTACTGATGGAGAGATGTGCTGGGCGCTAGTGTCTGTGTGTTTCACCGTCCATAGCACTAAGCCTGTGGAGCCAGATCAGTCTCAAAACTAATGCATTTACAAAAAAAAAAATACACAATTCACATTTACAACATTTAATTCGTAAATTCAAAACACAATTTGTAAATTCAAAACACAATTCGTAAATTCAAAACACACTTTGTAAATAAGCAAAACACAATTCGAAAATTCAAAACACACTTTGTAAATATGCAAAACACAATTTGTAAATTCAAAACACAATTCGTAAATTCAAAACACACTTTGTAAATAAGCAAAACACAATTTGTAAATTCAAAACACACTTTGTAAATACGCAAAACACAATTTGTAAATTCAAAACACACTTTGTAAATAAGCAAAACACAATTTGTAAATTCAAAACACACTTTGTAAATACGCAAAACACAATTCGTAAAGTCAAAAGACAGTTTGTAAATATGCACTTTGTAAATAAGCAAAACATAGTTTGTAAATATGCAAAACACAATTTGTTTGTAAACAAGAAAGTTTGTAAATACGCAAAACACAATTCGTAAATTCAAAACACACTTTGTAAATAAGCAAAACACAGTTTGTAAATATGCAAAACACAATTTGTAAATTCAAAAGACAGTTTGTAAATACGCAAAACACAATTCGTAAATTCAAAATGCAGTTCGTAAATACGCAAAACACAATTCGTAAATTCAAAACACAATTCGTAAATATGCAAAACACAATTCGTAAATTCAAAACAATTCATAAATACGCAAAACACAATATGTAAATTCAAAACACAGTTTGTAAATACGCAAAACACAATTCATAAATTCAAAACCCAATTCGTAAATATGCAAAACACAATTTGTAAATTCAAAACACAGTTCGTAATCACACAAAACACAATTTATAAATTCAAAACAGTTTGTAAATACGCAAAACACAATTTGTAAATTCAAAACAGTTCGTAAATACACAAAACACAAATCGTGAATTCAAAACACAATTTGTAAATACACAAAA
>CAIGQV010000733.1:1998193-2027170 GCA_903798115.1 Danio jaintianensis | reverse complement strand
CACACACACACACACACACACACGCCTGGAGCTTCTGGGCTGTAGGACGGGCACACGTTGTCAAAGGTTGCCAAGCTTTTAACATGTTAAGCATTTTTCTGATTATGTTCACAATTCCTGTTTTACTGCCTTGTGGGGGTTTATTAGTTTAGTTTAATCACGAGCACAATCACAGTCACACACTCACACACACACACACACACACACACACACACACACAGATCCAGCCCCGGAGCGTGATGACGGCGCTCAGGAAAAACCAAATGAAATCCCACAATCCAATTAAAGTGATCTGCTCCTGCTGAGCGGTGCAGTCGCCATCCACAACAAACTCATATCTAATCAGAAGTGCTGCGCTACGGCCCACTTTTACGGCCGTCTCACGCACACACACACACACACACACACACACACACACACACACACACACACACACACACACACACACACACACACACGCTGAGCCACTCCTGATGGGCCTGTAATGTGTTTGCGCTGTTTTATGGTCCAGACAGACAGAGGCAGGACTGATTAGAGCTGGAACAGCTGCTTATGAGATCCCGACATGACAGACCTCTTTCTGGATTTAGGAGCGTTATGGAAATGTGCTCGTCAACACATCCACTTCCTCCTGTAGCTGCAGTTCATGTTCATGGTTTTCTTCTTCTTCTTCTCCTCTTGCTCTTGTTCTGTCAGCTGAATGACATTTCACAAGTTCACTTCACTCTAAATACTTTGGCCAAAATACATCTTATGTTGATGTTTATGTGAAGTTTACATTTCCTTTAAACGTTTGCTTTGTGTCTGTCTTTAAATTCAGATTTCAATTATCATATATAATAGACAATTGAAGGCTCCTGTGTATATATATATATATATTAGGGGTGTGACGAGATGCCTACTCCACGAGATGAGACGAGATTGGGTTCACGGGAACGAGACGAGATTTTTACACTATTTTTATTATTTTAATCCTCAATGATGAAATATATGAATGGAAAATCGTCTTTTATTCAACTGAAAAAAAAACACAAATCGCTAAAATATTTAGGTGCTTTTTTTTTTATATCAACTTGTAATGAATGTTATTTTACTTCTATTGTAATGAATTATACGCAGTAAAGGACATGCAAACACTGCTAAATATTTTGCTAATAGCCTATGTGAATGGAAAATAATCTTTTTATATATAATTTTAAATATTAGCAAAATATTTGCTAATATATGAATGGAAAATAGATTTTTATTGAACTAGAAAAAAAATCACAAAATAGACAAAACAATTTAGGTGTTTTTTTAAAAACAATTTAATGAATGGTATTTTATTTATATTTAAATGAATTCTATGTGGTAAAGGACATGCAAACACTGCTAAATATTTAGCTATAAACTCTACTGACTGGCTTCTCCTCTGTACAATTTCACATGAGAAATCAAACTTCTTTCCACACACTGAACTGAAAACAATATATGTAATTTTTGGTATGTAATTTTTAATTTAATAAATCAGTTTCACTTTCATTTAGCAAGATTTCATTCATGCCCCTGTGACTCACTCTGAGCTACTGGATGCGATCATGCGAATGTGAAGTAAGGACTGATAGGAGAGAGTTGTTTTAATGGAGTTTGATACCACACGCCAATGAAATTATTATTATTTTTTAAATAAACAACATAAACATGCGTTCCGTGATGATGATGTGACGATGAGTCTCCAGGAGATCATTCAGTGAGTGTGTGTGTTTGTTTACGCGCGCTTAGAGATGTGTGTGTCTGTGGTGCTTTACTGACTCGCTAGGTGTGTATGTCCTGTCGCAAAATGCGGTTAAAAGTCCTTCAAGGTGTTAATAGTTTGACTACAGCGTTTACATATCTGCACTTCAATAATGCGACTACAATAGGAATACTCCACGTCTTAATTCCATTTGTGTTTACGACGATTATGACTTTCAGCATATCTGAAGTGCTGTTCCATTGCATAGATACGAACCATAATGTGTGAGGCTGCAGTTGTAGCCTATGTTGGACGCGGCACCCGCTGAACTTCGGTGAAAAAAGCGGTTACGTCACACCCGCCCGCCCAACCGAGTGACAAGCGCAACTCCGAGGCCAGCCTGGGTTGCCAGGTGTGTGCAAAGCACTTGATTTGCAGATCAAATCCAATCCTGCCTCCAATCTTCAATGCTAATTTCACCCTCACGCTCCATTATAACATCACAACTCACGAGACAACCTTTCACCTCGACGAGAAATCTCGTCGCGATTTAATCTTGCGAGATCTCGTCATACGAGATCTTGTCACACCCCTAATATATATAAATTGCTGAATAATGTCTGTCAGAATAACTACAAAAATATAATATGCTGTCATCGTTACAAAGACAAAAGTAAATTATTTATTAGAAATAAAATTATTATTTAAAAAAATGTGTTGGAAAAATCTCTACGTTAAAATTCTCCAGAACAATTAATCAGAGGGCAGATAATTTTGCCTAAGATATTGACCAACAAAAATATAAAATTACAAAAAAGAAACAAAAAAGAAATAAATTATATAAAATAAATATATATTTTATATATTATATATTGTTCTGCATTTTTGTTAAAAACTAGTTATCCCATGCACTAATGGTAGCGGTAGCTTCTGAGGAACTGTTAAAACAATCCTTCTTCTATTTTGTAAATATGCTGTCACCTGCGATTCAGTATTATGGCATCAATTAATAAATACTCTTAACAAATAAGGGTTTTTATTTTTTACAATCATTGACCAGATCAGTGAACATCTTCAGCTGATGAAACGGGAACAAATCGAGCATTTTATTTGAACATTATTATAAATGGGATTTAACTGTTGCAAACTAGCAATTACAGGACACTCTCAAAAATAATGTAATGTAATAAAATGTGTATTTATATAGCGCATTTATTGTGTATGGCTATACACCCAAAGCGCTTCACAATCATGATGGGCGGGCGTTGGGGGAGTCTCTCCACACCTCCACCAGTGTGCAGCATTGACTTGGATGATGTGACGGCAGCCACAGGACAACGGTGCCAGTGCGCTCACCACACACCAGCTATAGGTGGAGTGGAGAGACAGTGGTAGAGCCAATTCGGTGGATGGGGATGATTGGGAGGCCATGATTGGTAAGGGCCGATGCAAGATGGTTACACCCCTACTGTTTACGAGAAGTGCCATGGGATTTTTAATGACCACAGAGAGTCATGACCTCGGTTTAACATCCCATCCGAAAGACAGCGCTCACTGACAGTATGAAGTGAAGTGAAGTGAAGTGTAGTGTAGTGTGGCCAAGTATGGTGTCCCATACTTGGAATTTGTGCTCTGCATTTAACCCATCCAAGTGCACACACACAGTTAGTGAACACACACATACCGTGAACACACACCCGGAGCAGTGGGCAGCCATGCTGCGGCGCCCGGGGAGCAGTTGGGGGAACGGTGCCTTGCTCAAGGGACTCACCTCAGTCGTGGTATTGAGGGTGGTGGAGAGTGCTGGTCATTCACTCCCCCCACCCCCAATTCCCGCTGGTACCGAGTATAGTGTCCCCTTCACCTTACTGGGGCATTAGGACTCACACAGACCACAGGTTGAGCGCCCCCTGCTGTCCTCACTAACACCACTTCCAACAGCAATCTAGTTTTCCCATGTGGTCTCCCATCCAGGTACTGACCAGGCTCAGCCCTGCTTAGCTTCAGTGAGTAACCGGTCTTGGGCTGCAGGGTGATATGGCTGTGGCAAATAAAGGTACAAAATCTGTCACTGGGGCGGTACCTTTTCAAAAGCTGCACTTTTGTACTTTACAGCTGCACATTAGCTACTTTAAAGTACTATGAGGTACAGATTTGTACTTTTTTTTTTTTTTTTTAGATATTAACATGTACCTTTAAGGACCTGTTAGGAACAAAAACGTACCTTTTGTAAAAAAAAAACCTATATTTCTACATATTGCATTATGGGATGTTGATCTCTGCTCTGTCCACATTTGGTGTTGGAAATTCAACTCTACAGTTTAACAAAGTGACTTTTATTTACATTTTAGTTTGAAATAATATCATGTATAAGAAATAATATATAGAGAAATAAGTCTGTAAAATAACAGAAAATGTGCTGCAGTTTATTACAAGGTTTTTGTACCATAATTTACAACACAAAAATATTTTTAAAAAGTCACTTTTCAAACTTTCAAGATCCCAGAATGCAATTCAAAAGCATAAATAAGTGATAAAAACATGAATCGCAAAATACGGAAAGCTGCTAATTTATGGATATTTTTTTACAGTGTATGTTTCCTTCACAGAACATTCGCCTCACAGCAAGAAGGTTGCTGGTTCGAGCCTCGGCTGGGTCAGTTGGCATTTCTGTGTGGAGTTTGCATGTTCTCCCCGTGTTGGCATGGGTTTCCTCCGGGTGCTCTGGTTTCCCCCACAGTCCAAAGACATGCGCTATAGGTGAATTGGGTAAGCTAAATTGACCGTAGTGTATGAGTGTGAATGAGTGTGTATGGGTGTTTCCCAGTTATGGGTTGCAGCTGGAAGGGCATCCACTGCGTAAAACATATGCTGGATAAGTTGACGGTTCATTCCGCTGTGGTGACCCCTGATTAATAAAGGGACTGAGTCGAAAAGAAAATGAATGAATGAATGAATGTTTCCTTCACCCAATTTTCATGTGCATTTTTAGAAAATTGCATAAATAATGCTTGCAAAGATGTGCTTAAATTGAAAAAATGCACATGACAATATGTATGCACACAACTGAGAAGGGTTAACTTTTTATTCGATAAGACGAAATGCACATAAACTACGATGGAAACACATTTACCGTCTGTGTCTGATTGTGCATGTGTCTGTGAGTGTGTGTGTGTGTGTCTGTGTGTATCTGTCTTGTGGTTTGTGCGTTTGTATGTGTGTGTCTGTGCAGTTGTGCGTGTGTATGCGTGTGTGCGGTTGTGTGTGTGCTTGTCTGAGTGCAGTTGTTTGTGTGACAAAAAAAAAAAATAGTCATGTGATTTCTGTTATAATGGATGATGTGATGATAAAAATGTGCACGATGGGATGCATTAATGGACTTTGCAGTGTTTCCAGCACGTTGTAAAACATCTGAAATGTTGTTTTGGTCTTTCTAAAACCCCTCAGCCATCAGTCCGTCATATCAGTGCTTCAGTATTATTATTCTTCTATCATTATTCCCTCCAGAACTGTCTTGAGCATCTCCAAAAGCCACTGCCTCCAAAAGCCACCGCGTTCATTGCGTTTCGTCTTCTGAGGCGCAACTCATTTATTAGAGAAGAAAAAACACCACAGTGGCAAATCCCAACACACTAAACTACATTTCTCTGGCTGATATTTGCTCCAGTTTATCAGGAAGTGATGATTTTGTTCTCTTTTGTTTCTCATTGGATGCAAACGCTGCTTCATTCGCAAATGTTTCATGCGATATTACAGTTTGCGCATAACTCTAATTCGCATCTTTAGATGGAAACACAGCTATTGTTGTTGCCAGATTTTGCTCAATTGACTCTCCATACTCTTATTGCGAGAAAAATTGAGATCATGTTATAGTTTTTGTTTAATCACGCATTGTGTAAATAGCTCACATGCACATAGTTCCCGTAGTGCATTTCTTTGGAGATTGTGGACATCACTCACTGTGTAGCAGCTTTGAAAACGTGACGAGTGTTTGAAAGCGGTTTAATTTGCAGACGTAGACGCGGGGCAGGGAAGTGTATGGCTGCCATGTTTACCATTCACAGTCGAATGCATCAAGTTGATAAATTATGAACAAGAGATTGTTATGACTTCCACATCAGTCCGTTTGCTGTTTTTTCAGCAGACTGCCCAGTGTAGACCTTTTGAAAGGCTTATTAGAAGTGATGTTAAGAAAAAAGGAGAGGGAAAAAACACACTTTTAGCATGATTGTGTTTTCTGGGTGTGTGTTCATTCGGTGATTAAAGTGTTTCTGAAAGGATTCTGTTCGACTCGAGAACATTCATTATTGAGGACAATACTTGAAGGGATTTATTTCTGATTGATTTACTGTAATAAATGTTCTCAATTTAGTAGCATAATTCAAAATATTACACTGCAATAATGCATTTCTTACTTGGTTTTATCTAAAAGTATCTAAAAGTTCTTAAATCAAGAAGCTTTTTCTGAACGACTAAGAAATGTTGTTTAATTTTGAGAAATATTGAGTCAAAATGAAGTAGGTTTTTCCTTCATTCTTTTGGGCTTAGTCCCTTTATTAATCAGGGGTCGCCACAGCAGAATGAACCGCCAACTTATCCAGCATATGTTTTACGCAGCGGATGCCCTTCCAGCTGCAACCCATCACTGGGAAACACCCATACACACTCATTCACACACATACACTACGGCCAATTTAGCTTAACCAATTTACCTATAGCGCATGTGTTTGGACTGTGGGGGAAACCGGAGCACCCGGAGGAAACCCACGCGAACACGGGGAGAACATGCAAACTCCACACAGAAATGCCAACTGACCCAGCCGAGGCTCAAACCAGCGACCTTCTTGCTGTGAGGCGATTGTGCTACCCACTGCGCCACCGTGACGCCTGAGTTTTTCCTTAAAACAGGCAAAATAATCTAATCGATTTGATGCAAGATTATTTTTCTTTCCCCGCTGGCTTGTTTTATAGAAAAACTTACTTATTTTTGACTTATTATGTCTAAAAATCAAAACAATATTTTATACCTGTCAAGAAAATTATTCGTTTTTAAGATATTTTCACTCGAAAAATGAAAAAAAACTGAATAATTAAAATCACAAAATAAAACATGAATAACCAACTTAAGATTTACTTGATTTCCATTGCTTTTCCAGGTCTAGAAATACCACATTAAATAGTCATTCTGTACAGTATACAGTATATGAGGTGTCCAAGATCGTGCATTGTAATAAAAAGTCATATCAGTGTATGTTTTTAGGTTACTTTAACTTAATTTAGAAAGTTAATCGGGTTTCAAGTTAAACAAATTCAAACTTGGGCGACACAGTGGCTCAGTGGTTAGCACTGTGGCCTCACAGCAAGAAAGTCGCTGGTTCCAGTCCCGGCTGGGTCAGTTTGCATTTCTATGTGGAGTTTGCATGTTCTGCTCGTGTTGGTGTGGGTTTCCTCTGGGTGCTCCGGTTTCCCCCACAGTCCAAACACATGCGCTATAGGTGAATTAGTTGAACTAAAATTGGCCGTAGTGTATGAGTGTATGTGTGATTAAGTGTGTATGGGTGTTTACCAGTACTGGGTTGCAGCTGGAAGGGCAGCCGATGCCTAAAACATATGCTGGAATAGTTGGCGGTTCATTCCGCTGTGGCGACCCCTGATAAATAAGGGACTAAGTCGAAGCAAAATGAAAGAATGAATGAATAATATTAATATTATTTCTTCTTTAAATTGTGATTTTGTTTTGTTGTTGCTTATTTAGATGTTTTAGGCCTGTTTTAAACATTAATTTGTCTAAATAACTAAATAAATAAATACTACAGCCATTGTTCACACTGTAGTGTTTACGAAGCCAAACAATTTGAATAATCGACATGCATGGTTCTCACTTTGAAACAAGATTATTATCCTTTTCCTTTCTTTTAAGGAAAAAACTCATTCAATGTTGACGTTTTATTTCTGAAAACCTTTTTTTTTTTTTTTTTACCCGTCTAAAAAAATGCTTCTTGATTATTTGATTAATTTTGAGATATTTGGACTAGAAACCAGACAAAAACTGTTAAGTAAGAAACACATGTTCTTTCAGTCTCAGAGCAGACGCCACATGGCAGCTTCAGCGCTCCAGGCCAGATTGGATTGAGGTTTTTTCCCTGTCCAGAGGAAAGCGAGAGTAGGGGACAGGGGAGAGATATTCATAAAGGTGGGCTCAGATATGAATAAGAATGGCGAGTCCAGCTCTGATAACCCACGGGTGGCCAATCGGCCCCTTTGCCCAGCGCTCGCGTCCCCACAAAGACGGCTTTGTGAGCACTTATCCTGTCAGGACAGTGGTGGAGCTCAAACGGATAATCGCTCTAATCTAGTTAAGGCTAAAAGAGGGCCATGACCGAGAGCTGGCCTTACACATACAAATCTCTGCGCGCTAAATCCTGCTTTTAGGCCCCAACCAGAAAGGTGTCATATTGATTATTCTAATAGGAAGCTACACTGTAAAAATATCTGTTAATGAACAGTTTCTGTATTTTGTTATTTATTTACGGTTGCTTTATGGTAGGTTGATCTCTTCTCTGTCGACATTTGATGGTGAAGATTCAACTCTACAGTTTAACAAAGTGACTTTTATTGACATTTTAGTTTAAATAATATCATGTATTAGAAATTTATTCATTTTCTTTTCTGCTTAGTCCCTTTATTAATCAGGGGTCGCCACAGCGGAATAAACCGCCAACTTATCCAGCATATGTTTTACGCAGCGGATGCCCTTCCAGCTGCAACCCATCACTGGGAAACATCCACACACACTCATTCACACACATACACTACGGAAAATTTAGCCTACCCAATTTACCTATGCCACATGTTTTTGGACTTGTGGGGGAAACCGGAGCACCCGGAGGAAACCCACGCGAACACGGGGAGAACATGCAAACTCCATGTATAAGAAATAATTGTGTAAAATAAAGGTCTTTGTAGTGTAATATACAACACCAACCCAGACAATATAGCATTTTATACAACAGTTCTGTCTGGTTCTCGAATCTGATTGGCTGATATCCGTGAGATATTAAAGTAATATCAGCACTCGTACAGCCTCTTCACCCTTGTGTATTACTCCGCCCACACGAGTGGCAGGCAGAGGACTACAGTTTTGATAAATATTGCAGCTGTTGGACAACATACTGTACATTTGAGGGTTTTTTAGG
Source organism: Danio jaintianensis (assembly GCA_903798115.1). Lineage (NCBI taxonomy): Eukaryota > Metazoa > Chordata > Actinopteri > Cypriniformes > Danionidae > Danio > Danio jaintianensis. Next base: position 2,018,260 of record CAIGQV010000733.1, on the reverse strand, counting down.
CGAGAATGTAGTTGTTTTGATTGCAACTATGCAGTTTATTTATAAGGATAGTGCGTATTTGAAATATTCTTAATTTCGGAGATTCAGCGCATTGGCGGCCATCTGCCTGTCATACTGAGCAGAGCAAAGACGGTTGACGTTCCGCCACAAGATGGCGACAGAGACCGCATAATAAGACCTTAGGGGAGAAAAACAGCATTTTTTTAGCATACGTTTCAAACTACAGCTGAACAAATCATTACAGAACAGGTAAGTGACATTCTAAGTCGATCTCTCTCTTTTGTATGTTGTAGTGCTGTATTTATACCATAGTAATCTAGTAGTGTTTGCTTTGGCTTTATCTGGGTTAATTATTGAGATATCCCGATTGCAAAAGATAAATACTGGGAAATCTCTGTAGACTGATGGCATTCCATGCTGTTCAGCCTTATAATCTTAAAATGTCAGCAAAATCACCTGTTTTGTCATCACTTTAGACATTACGCTAGAGAATCAGTCAAATGCTCTAAAGTGACGTGAATGAGCAACGGTTTCTGCTGTTCTGATGTCAGCTGCAGGGTCATACAAAAGGGTTTTTGAGACTCTCGTGTTAGATTTTTTTATATATATTCATGATTATGCTGTCGAACTGTTGTATAATTGCAATATCACACTCGTAGCAGTGCGACATGCCTGTATATCAGCACTGCTGGGACACTAAGGCACTCGGCCTGCTGCCTCGAGTCAACGCACCCCTCCCAATAGTGCCAATATACAGTTATATCGCACTGCTACGAGTGTGATATTGCTCATTTAAACTATTAAAAATGTTCATAAAAGTCACTTTTTTAAACTTTTCTAGGTTGTACGTTGTTGGACGAAAGATGAAGATCCCACAATGCAATTCAAAAGCATAAATAAACGAAACAAAATACAGAAAACTGCTAATTTAAGGGTATATTTTACAGTCAGCGCTGTCAGTCACGCCGGACGGATGGTAGAGACAAGTGAAGAAAACGAAAGAAATCACTGGGTTAATGCATTAGGTGTATTCATTGGTATATTTATAGAAACAGAGCTAATTGAGTAACAGGGCATCCTCCTGTCTTAATGCCATCCAAATTCCCTGGTGTGTGTCTTAATGAGTAGCACGAGTGGAATGGCTCACTGCAAAAAATGCTTTTCTTACTTTGAGGTTTTGCCTTGTTTCTTGTCTAAATATCTACAAATTCTTAAAACAAAAAGCATTTTCTACCAGACAGGCAAAATATTGTGTCGTATTAATAAATAATTTGTCAAAATGAAGTGAGCTTTTCTTTAAAACAAGCTAAATAATCTGCGAATGGGGTAAGCGAAATAATCTTGTTTCTCCTTTTGACATAAGACTGTTTTGCTTGAATCGCTGGCAGAATTTGTTGTGTCCACTGTACTGTAAGTTTTTGTCATTTGTAAGTATTGGCTCTCACTATGGTTTGCTGCAGTCCCAAAGCTTTTATGAACTTTTATGAACATGTTTAATAGTTTGCAGTGCTATATTGTCTGGGTTGGTGTTGTATATTATGCTACAAACACCTTGTAATAAACTGCCAGTACATTTTCTGTTATTTTACAGACTTATTTATACATTATTTCTTATGCATTATATTATTATAAAGTACTAAAATGTCACAAAACGTCACTTTGTTAAACTGTAGAGTTTAATTTTCAACATCAAATGTGGACAGAGCAGAGATCAACATCCCATAATGCATATCACAAACGTAAATAAACAGAAAACACCATGTGAATCACAAAATACAGAAACTGTTCATTAACAGATGATTTTTACAGTGTAGAACCGGCTTTACTGACAAAATGTGCATGTCAATCACCTTCGATTAATTGCACAGCCTTAACACGCACACACACACATGTTTGTTTTTGTGAAAAGTGGGTACATTACATAGGTTTCCATTGATTTTATACTGTACAAACCGTATTTTGTATTGCCCTAACCCCACCCTACCCCTAAACCCAACCATCACAGGAAACAGTGTATAGCTTTACTCTCTGATTAAACTCATTCTGTGTGATTTCTAAGCTTTTGCGTCAGCAGTGTCCTCATATTTCACCTCCTTCTTGTAATACCTGTGTCATACCTATGTCAGGACACAAATCTGTATAATGACATGTCACAAAAACACATACACACACACACATACACGCACAGACATACAGTTGAAGTCAGAATTATTAGCTCTCGGTATATTTTTTTCCGCAATTTCTGTTTAACGGAAAGAAGATAGTTTTCAACACATTTCTAAACATAATAGTTTTAATAACTAATTTCTAATAACTGATTTCTTTTATCTTTGCCATGATGACAGCACATAATATTAGACTAGATATTTTTCAAGATACTAGTGTTCAGCATATTTAATAGCTTAACTAGGTTCATTAGGGTAAAGTTAGGGTAATTAGGCAAGTCATTGTATAACAGTGGTTTGTTCTGGAGACAATCCAAAACAAATATTGCTTAAAGGGGCTAATAATATTGACCTTAAAATGGGTTTTAAAACAATTAAAAACTGCTTTTATTCTAGCCGAAATAAAACAAATAAGACTTTCTCCAGAAGAAAAAATATTATAGGAAATACTGTGAAAAATTCCTGAATCTGTTAAACATCATTCGGGAAATATTTGAAAAAGAAAATAAATGCACAGGAGGGTGAATAATTTTGACCTCAACTGTATATTCACAGCTCTTCAGTTCTCTCATTACAGTCACTCAAAACAATTATGCAATTTAGTTGTCTTGAACCTTCTTGTTGGTCTTTGAAGCGTGTTTGGGGTCATTAACTTTCTGGACAATGCAGGAATTGTCTCTGTAGTGACCTTGAGTCGAGACCTTTCTTCAGGACATTGGATCTGAGACTGTAGGTAAGGTGCTTTGTTTTTTTATCTGTGAACATGGAGATAATGGGGTTTACCAGGAGCAGACCGAACGTTTGCTCTCATGTGTCCACGAGACATTGTCAGAATAAATTTGGCATGCGCAGATATGATTTGGGACGCTGCTGTGGGGGCTTTTCTTATGTCAGCGGGGTCCTCCTGGGTCTCCTTCAATATAACCCCCTTTCATGGAGTCGGTGATGGATGATGCAGTTCAGCTTCAATCTGTGTGGCAGTTCATCCAAGTGCTTTCTTCAGCATCCAAGCAATTGCTGCAATCCTTCATCAAACTTTCTCTGGAAGTCACATCTGTTTAGGTTACAGTAGATACTGCACCGTCGACTTGTATGAACACTGCGGTCCTTGGAAACGAGCCTGTAGCCATCGCTGTAAAAAAAATAAAAAAAAATCCTTTTCTTACTTTGACTTTTTGGTCTTGTTTCTAGTCCAATTATTTTAAAAATCTTAAATCAAGAAGCATTTTCATTGTCTTGTTTTGAGAAATAATATCTCAAAGTTAAGTGAGTTTTTTATTAAAGCAAACTTAATAATCTGCTAATGGGGTAAGGTAAATTTTTTTATTATTTGTTCATTCAAAGCGAATAAATCATAAAAAATAAGTATCTCTGTACTAGATAAACAATGACAAAAACATGCAATCTCCACACAGAAATGCCAACTGGCCCAGCCGGGACTCGAACCAGCGACCTTCTTGCTATGAGGCGACAGTGCTAACCACTGAGCCACCGTGTCACCATAATAAGATATATAAATGTTAATTAGAATAGTTTATTAATCATTTACTTATGCAAATACTTCTGAATAATCTTAAGAAACACCAACTATTCTTAAGTAACTGGTTTGTGAATAATGCAATACTTCATTTAGGAATGAAAAATCAATCTTGTCTCGTTTCTAGTCCAAATATCTAAACATTCTTAAATCAAAAAGCATTTTTTTAACAAGCAAACAATATTGTCTGGTTTTCCTGAAATAATATGTCAAAATTGAGTGAGTTTCTCCTTAAAACAAGCTAAATAATCTGCCAATGGGGTAAGGAAAAATATAAGGACATAATGTTTCAAAGCTAATAAATGATAAAAAAGAAGTAACTTTACTAGATAATAGACAGTGACAAAAACAGGAGTCATTTCCTCAATTCATGTAATATTCACACTGTCTTTAGTTTACCACAGCTCTAAAGTAAATGGGAATAATTTTCAAATCATTTTCAATAAAGATGATCCAAAAAGCCTGAATAATAAGATATATAAATGTTAGTTTGAATAGTTTATTAATCATTTACTTATGCAAATACTTCTGAAGAATCTTAAAAAAACACCAACTATTCTTAAGTAACTGGTTTGTGAATAATGAAATACTTCATTTAGGAATGAAAAATCAATCATGTCTCGTTTCTAGTCCAAATATCTAAAAAATCTTAAATCAAAAAGCATTTCTTTAACAAGCAAACAATATTGTCTGGTTTTCCTGAAATAATATGTCAAAATGAAGTGAGTTTTTCCTTAAAACAAGCTAAATAATCTGCCAATGGGGTAAGGAAAAATATAAGGAAATAATATTTCAAAGTGAATAAATAATAAAAAAAGAAGTAACTTTACTAGATAATAGACAGTGACAAAAACAGGAGTCATTTCCTCAAATCATGTAATATTCACACTGTCTTTAGTTTACCACAGCTCTAAAGTAAATGAGAATAATTTTCTAATGATTTGCAATGAAGATGATCCAAAAAAAAAATCCACTTTCTTGAGAGTGTGCTCAAACTTCCTTGAGTAGCTGCTGAGAGCGTCTTCATCCAACAGGCCCCTGAACGTGTTTTCTTTGTTCTGTTGTAGTGGGATCTCGACTGTTAGTATAGTTCATGATTCAATCTGTAACAGTTTATCACTTTCATATAGGTATTGGTAAGTTTTAATATGTATTAATAATGTAACGGGCTCACTGATGCAAGGAAGAGCAACTTATGCAGGAGCCTGAGGGCAGAATCTGAAGTTAATGTCAGTGCTCCACATTTCTGATGAGAACACTGCAATAATGCACTGGTGTATTAACCTAGTTTTTACTGTTCGCAAACACTGTTCAAACAGCGCATTCTGTTAACATGATTTAACTAACTAAATAAATAAATATAAAAGTAATAAAATAAAATAAAACAATAAACCTCATTTTTTGTTTGTGAAGCACTTAGATAAAATTAGACACAGTAAAAAGGCTATACTGAAACCACTAACAATAACTCTATATTGCTCCATTGCGCCGATACTCTATATCAGTGGTCCCCAACCCCCGGGCCATGGACCAGTGCTAGTCCGTGGATCAATTGGTACCGGGCCGCACAAGAAATTATTTCCTTTTTTTTTTATTATCTGACTCTGAACGATCTTTCATTTTGAAATATCTTTTATTTTAAAAAAGGGCCGTATTTTCTCGGCTATATCTCAGTCACTTGAGTGCCCAAATTTAACCCACTAGCTAGCAAAATGAGTAAGAAACAGACGTCTTTGGAAAGTTTCTTTGCGAAGCGGAAAAGGCCCAGTGAAGAACCCACAAACTGCCAAGGAATGGATCCGCAACCCATTTGTCAACAAATCAGGTCAATCCAGCATGTCTGTGCAAGAAGAAGATCAACTGCTGGAGATCGCAAATGACGGTGGCGTTCACATATCGCTTCTTTTCCGCACGCAAGTTCGATATTTCCAATGGAGGCGTGCTGATTGGGTGATGGGGATAGCGGCACTTTCATTTTGAGGGGGCACTTTCTCTCCAAGGGAAAAAAGGGCAGGTGGTCAAGCACCCAAAGCCCCCTCTGCACTGATGGAATATACACATTTTGGTAGACTAATTACTTCAGACAAACACAGAGCACCCAAACACTGCAGTGCTTCTTCGTTTTCTCCATAAATATAACTTGTATCAGAGTTACAGCAATGTCAGCTTGTCATCCTCTGAGAAAATGTTGATGGTTGCCTAGCAATCTACATAGAACCACGCCCGCCAACCCCCCGGGCCGCGGTAAAATTTTCAAGCGTTGACCGGTCCGCGGTGATAAAAATGTTGGGGACCACTGCTCTATATTATTAAGTCTGCTTTTAACAACAAAGGAAGCTGCCACTGAAAAAAGAATGTTAAGAACATTATGCAAATAACAGCCATCCAAAAGGGCATAGCAATGTCAATTAGACACTATATTTCTGGCTTGTTGTCCTTTTAGATAAAGAATTCTTTGGGCCCATTTACATACAACATTTTCAACCAAAGATGAGAAACTTTTTATGCATTTTGCCTGTTCGTTTACTCAACAATGTTGTTTTTGGCTCTGAAAATGCATAAATCTGAAAATGGATTACTAAGTAGAAGTTTTTGAAAATGCCGCAGTGTGTTATTGTGACCATGTAAACACCTGAGAACGAGAGCCTTTGAAAATGGTGCAGTCACGCGTTTGCATGGTATGTGTTCTGGAGGTCTAGATTAAAGCAAAGACGATTAAAGACAAGCGCAAACAAACACAGACCAATGGCAGAGTATATGGTAGTGTTGTTGTAGCGCAAGGCTTTGCGAGTACTTTATGCTCTATTTTAAAGAGCCCCTATTATGCATTAAAAAGGGTCATATTTTGGTTTTGGGGGTCTCCAACAACAGGCTGATATGCATGCAAGGTCAAAAAACACTTTCATTGTCTTATAATATGCATTTATTTTTACCAAATTATCCCAATGACTCCCATATGATTCGTTCAGCGATTCATTTGTTCCCAAACCCCTCTTTAGCGCGATGCTAATCTGTGCTGATTGGACCGATGACAGTCTGTTGCGATTGGTCCAGCGTTCAGCATGAGAGAAATGCCCACCACGGCTTCAACAATATTGAAGTAGTCAGAGTGCAGTGTGTATGTGTGAGCATACCTGCCAACACTCTCGTTTTTTTCAGGGAGTCTCCCGTATTTCAGACCCATCTCCCTCCACCCTCTTGTTTTGTTATTTCTCCCGAAAAACTCCCATAAATTTCAACCCCCACCCCCCCGCTCCTCAGCATTTTGGTACGGTCGGTGAAACCCCCGGGTCGCCAACATTGGTATAGGATCCGATCGCAGCGGCCGCCCGAAACACGCTTCATAGTACAGTTACTAACACAGTACCCGGTTCTCAACAATGTTATTCAGACACCTCACCCCCGAACCTAAACCCCCCCGGTCTCCCGGATTTTCAGGGACAAATGTTGGCAAGTATGTGTGTGAGCCCAATGCAGGAATGCATTAAAGCAATGCAGTTAAATACCAGCATATTGCTCTATTCTTAACCATAAGTAAAAACAGTGACACGCATTCAGTATTACTCCACACAGTGGCAAAGCTGAACTATTTTAAAACTTGACCTCCACACGTGTGTAGGAAAAGCTGATGGTGGCCATAGCAACGACAAACGGCAGTGGATCGCGAGCTCACAAACGCATTTAAATCCATAAACAAAGCGGCACGTGGCCAACGTGGCTTTAGACGCGATAAGAAAATATAAAGAGTTACCCAGATACAGTACAAGCGGTTACAAGTAACAAAACACAATTAAATACATAATTTGCAAGCTAGAGAAAACAAGGAGGCAACCATTTTAATCGCACTTACTTACACTTGTGAAATGGAGGAAGAAACTGGTCCATGAACTGTGTACTGTAAAGTTCCTGACAAGCTCTGCAAAGTCCCATACATCAATAGTCTTTTTTCTGATCCTTCCTTTAACAAACGAATCCCCCGTTGTAAGCGTGTAGATTGCTGAAGCACTCGTCAGGAACACAGCACAAGGCCTGGGCTATAATGCTGAGGTATTTTTGCGACATGATTCAACCGGGGTCTCCTACAGTGTTCTTTTTTTTCTTGCCACTCTGTTTGTGGGCGGGGCCGGAGGTTTCAAATTTCCCAGGATTGCGCGCGCAACAAATGGGCGGGGCTTAAGTTCCATATCGACGTCACGCCGGCATGGCTAAAGACTCGTTATCAAGACGATTCATTTAAAGCACTATGAGTCGACTCTTTTATAGATAAATCAATAGTTTTTAACACTGCCCACTTTCAGATGTAAGCCTTAGCTGGATATTTCACTTCATTTAGAGCTGTGTTACGCACTACATGGAAGGTCATTTTCAAAAACCCATAATAGGGGCTCCTTAATGATCTAAGCACATAGTCTAAAGTGCATGACGCAGATGCGCTTAGGTCAGGCTCAAATCCACTTTTGCTGTTTTAAGGATGGGAAGAACCATCGAACCACCCGGCGCATGGTGTTGTCCTTATTCTCATACGGAGTTTTGGGTGTGTTTTGGGCGTAACGTACATTAAACCAATCAGAGTCTCATCTCATTCCCTTTAAGAGCCAGTTGCAGTCACGGCAAGCAGATTTGCTGTTTATATGGCGGACTTTGTAATCATAAAAACTGAACTGCGAATAGCGAGGAAATGCATCTGCTCATGCGCAAGGTTAAATCGTGCAGACCATCTACAGAACGAGCCGTATTCACCGAAGATGTCAGGGGGAGAAGGTAGCGGTTTTTATATTTATGTAGACAACAGTAATCTTTTTACATTTTTATCCTTTCATTTTTAATATCGAAAGATGTTTATGTGCTGCTGCGCATCCCTGTGTGTGTAATAAGCAATGTGTATGCACGTTTATATATATATATATATATATATAACAAAAAAAAAGACCCCTGCACCATGGACTTTATGCCAGCTTTTAGTTGGTCAATGGTGCGGTCTTTTTCCGTTGCCTCAAAATAGCAACATGACAACAATGTGCTGTAACACACCTGCTTCTCAGACCAGCACGTCCATGGGCGCACAAATATGTGCAAATGCATTTACTATTTAAACAATGTAACAAAGGTTGTGAAATTGCTACAAGTGCTGGGCTGAAACTTAGCAAAAAAACTTCCTGTCTTGTGCCACAGTGTGCCAAGTGTATTAAAGGTCTTCTAATCAGCAAAGTGTGAAAACAAACACGTGTGAACAAACACATCAAATTCTACATACACTCCAGCGCAGACAACAGCACACCGTCACTTTCTCACAGGTCCTGTTTACTAACAAGTTGACAGTACTAATTACTGAACTAGCATATGGAATACAGCATTTTTGGCCCTTTCTCATGTGTGTAAACGTGATTTTGTTTTGAAACGCTATTGTGTAACCGTGAATTTTTTTATAACTTGAGGGAATATGGTTATGGGAAGCTCCCCGTATTCTGTAAGGAATGCTTCCACGCTAGCTAGTTTTAAGAAGACGTTAACAACTCATCTTTTTAATATAACTTAATCATTCTAATGTGTTTATAATTTATTATTTTTCTATGTTGTATCCTTGAATTTTATTGCATGTTTGATTTTCTCTGTTGTTGTAGCGCTTTGAGTTTTGGAAAGGGCATTATACATTCATTCATTCATTCATTCATTTTCCTTCAACTTAGTCCCTTTATTCATCAGGGGTCACCACAGCAGAATGAACCGCCAACTTATCCAGCATACGTTTTACACAGCAGATGCCCTTTCAGCCGCAACCCAGTACTGGGAAACACCCATACATTCTCACATTCACACACACACACTCATACGCTATGGCCAATTTAGTTTATTCAATTCCCCTATAGCGCATGTGTTTGGACTGTGGGGGAAACCGGAGCACCCGGAGGAAACCCACGCCAACACGGGGAGAACATGCAAACTCCACACAGAAATGCCAACTGACCCAGCTGGGGCTCGAACCAGCGACCTTCTTGCTCCGTCATTAACTCGCCTCACTGTCTTTTTCATAACTGTTGGTTGGGGAGGATCTGAAAGAAACAAGCAGCACAAGTTGACGGGTCCCAATTTGTTTGGTCCCCACAGCTTTCTTCAAAACGTCTTCTTTTGTGTTCTGCTGGAGAAGGAAACAGGTTAACATAACATGAGTAAATGAGGACAGAATTTCGAACACTTTTCTGGAAGCGGAGAGTTTTCCTCAGGAAATCAGAAGAAAACTCTTGCATTCTGAACTGAAAGTCGCCATCCAACCCTCCAGCCTTTCTTTTTCTCCTTTTGTTTCCTATGACGGACTGCTGGAGAGTTTTCCTAGTTGGATTTTGCATCTCTGCAGTGCCAGGATTATGCTAAGAGCCTAGTTTTATTTATAAACCTCCATATCCCACCCTATCGCTTTCTTTCTCTCTTTTTTTAGGGACCGGAGTTGTAAAAGAAGGAAGGTTTTGATCTGATTAAAGACTCACTGGCCAGCCTTTGCTATTATCAACCTACTTATGCTGAAATGTGATGGTGTGTGTGTGTGCGTGCCCCTCCTCCTTGAACAGTTTAACAGAAAAATCAAAAGGGCCAGCAGTGCTATACACTCAGGAACACAATTTCAATTTCAATTCACTGCCGCTGCTAAGTACGTGATATGGAGATGACAATCAACCGTCTTGTCCTCCATTTTATTGCATAGCCAAGTCTATCACTCCGCCACGCTCTCCTGTCATTTTCCCTGCCGCACAGGAAGCTGGAGAGACAGGAAGAGACATTGATGAGTGGATCATATATGGATGAAGGATGCATTTCTCCATTATCGACATCTCCTTTAATAAACCCAGCATTTTCTTTTTTTTTAATCAGGCATAGGACAACATGTTACATTACTTTTTTTGGTCATATTGACCACAAACTCGCTTTCTCGATCTGTCTCTTCTGTTTAGATGGTGTCCACTTTACAGGGTGACTCTGTCAAACTATTATATCTCTCGAGAATCACTTTAAATGCTTGTCATGTAACAGTTAAAGGCAAAATTATTTGTTGTAATTGAAATTAAATCTGGAGCTAATCTAACCAAATAACTTATCATAACAATCCAAAAATTAGTAGCCCAAATTTAAATGTTAGGGCAAAATATTAAATCAAATTTGTAAACAGAGGAAAAATCAAGAGAAGCATTTTTAATTGGAATATTTACATAATTTAAATGTATTATGTTTCTATTTTCTGAAGATGTTCGGTGACTAAAATGTTATTTTAATCAATATATCCATTTAATGAATCTGTTTTGTTTAAATGCACCGAAATATATGACCTATATTCACTGAGAAATGGATAAAAATATTAATTTATTATATGCTGCGCACTATATACAGACATACATTCTATCATTCTTGGAGAATTATCTTATGTAAGCTGTTTTAACTAATAATCATTCATTCATTCATTTTCCTTTGGCTTAGTCCCTTATTTATCAGGGTTCTTCACAGCGGAATGAACTGCCAACTATTCCAGCATCCACCAATTTTATTGTGTATTATAATATATATATATATTTATGTGTATATATATGTGTATATATATATATACAGTCGTGGCCAAAAGTTTTGAGAATTACATAAATATAGTAAATTGGAAATGTTGCCGCTTAAGTTTTTTATAATAGCAATTTGCATATACTCCAGAATGTTCTGAAGAGTGATCAGATGAATTGCATAGTCCTTCTTTGCCATGAAAATTAACTTAATCCTGAAAAAAACTTTCCACTGCATTTCATTGCTGTCATTAAAGGACCTGCTGAGATCATTTCAGTAATCGTCTTGTTAACTCAGGTGAGAATGTTGATGAGCACAAGGCTGGAGATCATTATGTCAGGCTGATTGGCTTAGAATGGCAGACTTGACATGTTAAAAGGAGGGTGATGCTTGAAATCATTGTTTTTCCATTGTTAACAATGGTGACCTGCAAAGAAACGCGTGCAGTCATCATTGCGTTGCATAAAAATGGCTTCACAGGCAAGGATATTGTGGTTACTAAGATTGCACCTAAATCAACAATTTATAGGATCATCAAGAACTTCAAGGAAAAAGGTTCAGTTCTTGTTAAGAAGGCTTCAGGGCGTCCAAGAAAGTCCAGCAAGCGCCAGGATCGTCTCCTAAAGAGGATTCAGCTGCGGGATCGGAGTGCCACCAGTGCAGAGTTTGCTCAGGAATGGCAGCAGGCAGGTGTGAGTGCATCTGCTCGCACAGTGAGGCGAAGACTTTTGGAAGACGGCCTGGTGTCAAGAAGGGCAGCAAAGAAGCCACTTCTCTCCAAAAAAACATCAGGGACAGATTGATCTTCTGCAAAAAGTATGGCGAATGGACTGCTGAGGACTGGGGAAAAGTCATATTCTCAGATGAAGCCCCTTTCCGATTGTTTGGGGCATCTGGAAAAAGGCTTGTCCGGAGAAGAAAAGGTGAGCGCTACCATCAGTCCTGTGTCATGCCAACAGTTAAGCATCCTGAGACCATTCATGTGTGGATGGAGCACCGTGCCATAAGGCAAAAGTGATATCTAAGTGGCTCTGGGACCAAAAAGTTGAAATTATGGGTCCATGGCCCGGAAACTCCCCAGATCCTAATCCCATTGAGAACTTGTGGTCAATCCTCAAGAGGCGGGTGGACAAACAAAAACCCACTAATTCTAACAAACTCCAAGAAGTGATTATGAAAGAATGGGTTGCCATCAGTTAGAATTTGGCCCAGAAGTTGATTGAGAGCATGCCCAGTCGAATTGCAGAGGTCCTGAAAAAGAAGGGCCAACACTGCAAATACTGACTCTTTGCATAAATGTCATGTAACTGTCGATTAAAGCCTTTGAAACGTATGAAGTGGTGAAGAGGCTGTACGAGTGCTGATACTGCAGAATATCACACAGCTATCAGCCAATCAGATTCAAGAACCAGACAGAACCGTTGTGTATATGTATATATATATATATAAAAAAATTTTTTTTTTTTTGGAAAATGGCTTATTTTTGTTTGGCTGGAATAAAAGTTATTAACTTAGCAGTTATTAATTTAAAAATAATGAATCTTTTTATTGTCTACAGAACAAACCATTGTTGTTCAATGACTTGCCTAACTTGCTTAGTTATCCTATTTAACCTTATTATTCCTATAAATGTCACTTTAAGCTGAATACTAGTGTCTTGCAAAATACTGTCATCATGGCAAAGTCAAAATAAATTTGTTATTATAAACTAGTTTTTAAAACTATTATGTTTAGAAATGTTCTCTCCGTTAAACATCACTTTCAATTTCACAGGAGGGTGAGTAATTTGGCCTTCGATTATATAAAACATCATCTAAACCTTATAACGCATACATGTTTTTATTTATCTTTTTATTTTAATGAAAAATTGAAGCTGATTTCCCATGGAGACTCCGGTGTTCTGTTGAAATGAATGGCTAACATCTTTGTGTGGAAAATTATCAACACCCTCTTGGGTTCATACGTGGAACTAATTGCAGGAATCTAGATGGCGGCAGAACTAAATCAGCAAGCTAAATAACAGTGTGGTTAAATCAAACAGCGGATTCACTGTCAGTTACACTATGTAATTATATAAGTTATATACAGTGCAGGCCTGTTTATGCAATAGTAGATTCAATCATTCCATTCCATTGGTTTGTAGGTTAGCGGAGATAGCAGAGTAAATAAAAATAAAAACGTATTGAATTGTAACGATTATTCAAATGTGCAAAGCGGAATTGATCTTATTCACAAAAGTTTCATTGAAAGTCAACTTTTTAGGTTTTTACGGTCAAAATAGAAAAGATTTGAGCAATGTAATCGGCTGCGTGTGACTTTGGCCAAATTGTGGCCTATGCAAAAAAAAAAAAAAAATAGCTGTGTTTCCATCTAAAGATGTGAAGTAGAGTTATGCGCAAACTGGAATGTCGCATAAAACATTTGCAAAAAAAGCAGCGTTTCCAACCAATGAGAAACACAAGAGAACAAAATCATAACTGAAAAACTGGCGCCAAATGTCTGTCAGAGAAATGTAGTTTAGTGTGTTGGGAGAAGCCACTGTGGTGTTTTTTTTCTTCTCTAATAAATGAGTTGTGCCTCAGAAGACAAAGACGAAACGCAGTGAATGCAATGCGGTGGCTTTTGGAGGCATGAGACGCTCTTTGGGAGTGCAGACAGATGCTCAAGACAGTTCTGGAGGGAATAATAATAGAAGAATAATAATACTGAAGCACTGTGATGACGGACTGACGACTGAGGGCTTTTAGAAAGACCAAGACAACATTTCAGATGTTTTACAATAAGCTGGAAACGCTGCAAAGTCGAATCAATGTGTCGAGTCACGGACATTTTTATCATCACTCGATCTCTTACAACAAAATCACATGACTTTTTTGATGTGCATGCTGGAATTTATTCAGTAAATGTGTTTCCGTCTTAGTTTATACACATTTTATCTTATTGGATAAAACATTCATACATTTTCAAAACTCAAATGAAAATTTAGTTTAGTCATAGTTTACTCACCCTCGAGGGGCTCCAAATCTTTGAGTTTCTTTCTTCAGTTGAACACTAAAGTAGATATTTTGAAGAACGCTGAGAACATGTAACCATTGAATTCCATAGCAGGAAAAACAAATACTATGGAAGTCAACGGTTACATGTTTTTACCATCCTCCAAACTATTTTGTGTGACAAAGTCAAACAAGTGAAGGGTAAGTAAATGATGACATAATTGTCATTTTTAGGTGAACTATCTCTTTAAGATTGAGTGATCTTGTCTATGTTTGCTCAAATGCATTATAGAGAAAGAATGAAAAGAAAGGGATTAATTTAAAACTCAATCAAATGTTTGGCCTTTAATTCTGTCATATCGTTGCAGAGGACAGGACGATAGACATTTCCAGAGAGAGGCAGAGAACAGGAGCTTTCAGAAGAAAAGAATAATAACTTTCTAGTCTATGGAGACATACACACACACACACACACACACAGAGACTTGTTCTCTCCTGGTGGGGACTCTCATAGATGTAATGATGTTTCTACTCTACAAACTGAATATTCTGTCCTGCTACCCTAACTCTACCCCTAAACCCAACCCTCACAGGAAACAATCTGCACTTTTACATGTTCAGAACACTTCATTCTGTCTGATTCATAAGCATGTTTATCCATGAGGATCGCAATATGAAGACAAAAGCCCCCACGAATCTGTGTGCATTCAGGTTTAAGTCCCCACTAGGATATAAAAACAAGTAAACACACACACACACACACACACACACACACACACACATGTCAGTCAGGCCCTCTTGTATTTGACAGATTGCTCAGACATTTCCTATTTGCCACTATTGACCTGTGCACAAATGGCTGGCATTGCATCGAGCTCTGTTAACACTTTGACTTGTTTGTCCTCTTTTACTTAATTAAGCCCAGATAAATAATGACCTCCTTACGGGAAGCCATGTAGAGGGAACTTCTTTTTTTTTTCTCGTCTTCTTCTTCCCCGTCCTCCGTGCTGACTCCTCATTCATTGACTGATTTCCTCTTTATTAGCCTTCTTTGTTTTTTTCAGGTTCTCTCTCCTTCCTTTGGATTTTTCTATGGCTTTTTTTTACGTTTGAAGGTGAAGAGTGAACTGAATGGGTTGAATTTGAAAGAATTGGTCACCCCCAAATCTGCCAAACTTTACTAGATCTAAATCTAAGACACAGATAAGAACATTAGTAGAATGTGGTCTTTCTGAAAGCATGCAGTGGCTTTCAAGGAACAAATGCGTCATAACCATAGTCCAATAAAACAAAAGGATTACAATGTAACCAGTGGTTCAGTTCTTCAAATCTAAATGCATCAGGCTCTATTTTAACGATCTAAGCACAAAGTCTAAAGCGCATACCGCAAAAAAAGCATTAAGGTCGTGTCCGAATCCACTTTTGCTGTTTTAAGGACCGAAAAATATGGTCTGCGCCCTGGCGCATGGTCTAAAAGGGTTGTGCTTAGAGTGTACTCACACTAGGTACAGTTGCCTTAAACTGTGCCGAAGCACGCTTGTCCCCCCTCCCCTCTCCCCTGACGGCCTGCACTCACATTGCATTTACCTTCCGAGCCGGAGCACGCTTACGTCATCGATGATGCGACTGTTCAGTTTAACAGAAGACAAGCACTCTTGCTCAGCATAGTGGACATTGCTTTAGTTGAATCGTTTTATATTATTTATAGTCGTTTGGGATGCAGTGACACACAGTCAAATATTTTGCTGAACAGATCCACCACTTTTGATGCTCATAAATGATCATAAAGTCCTCGTGCTGCAGGTAGTAGGAGGTTTGTTGAAGGCATCAGCTGACGTGCAGCGAGGGGTTTGTGTCTTTAATAAACTATGACAGTTCGTGTTCATTGAAAAGTAAGAGTGATTAATAGATCCATATGTAACAATCCCTTAAAAGTGATGTCGCGTCTTCAGTTTCGCGCTCAGGTGCACTTTGCACTCACACTACAAGCTTACCGCGCCAAAGCCCAACCCAACCGCGCTCTGGCACACCTCTTCCAACAGGGACAGGGCCGGACAACTGAACCGCGCCTGGGCCCGATTCGGAGCACTCACACTTGTCAAACGAACAGGGAAACGTGCCCGGGCATGGTTCGGATAGCCTAGTGTGAGTGTACCCTTATTTTCTTAATGAGTTCTGGGTGTGTTTTGAGCATAATGTGCATTAAACCAATCAGAGTCTCATCTCACATTCCCTTTAAGAGTCAGTTGCATCGCACCATGGCACATTTGCTATTTACATGGCGGACATTGTAAGTGGAAAAACTGAGTGCTTCACTAGAGAGAAAAAAGTTAAACAGAGCATCTGCAGTACGAGGATAAAGAATGAGCCTCCTCCATTCGGCCACTTTACTTTCTCTTTACTTTACTTTTACTCTTTACTTTACTCCTTTACTTTAGTGGAGTAAGGAAACGGATTGAAACTCACTCCACTGAAGACATCCATCAGCCTACATATTTAATTTAGTTTGTTAAGTTCAGAGATTTGTTTCAAAACTATTTCTAAATTCAGTTCTAATTTCCAGCAAACGAATAAATGAGCAAAAATAAAAAAGTGTGGTCAAAAGAACAGTTATATCCAAACACACTTTCTATTGCCGCATATGGTGATGTATACTGTACATCTCCAAAACCCGACAGGTGGACAATTCTAAACTTGTTTTTATTAAAACAAATATAAATATGCATATAATAAATAATACTGCTAATAATAATAACATTATACAAATGCAAATTGTCATGAATGAACTTAAAAAGCCCCCCGAGGTGAAGAAGGCATGGAGGCAGTGGTGTTTATATTTATGTAGAAAATCATTTTTGTGACATTTTAATTTGTTAATTTGTTTTCATATGTAAAGATATTTGTGTATTGCTGTACATCCTGTGTGTATTCAGCAATGTGTAAGCATTTGGACCTGCATAGGTGCATAACTAATGCACTCTGCGCTGGACTTTAGAGCAGCTTTTAGTTGGTCAATGGCGCCGTCTATTTCAGTTCCTCAAAATAGCAACACACCAACAATGCGCCTTAACACACCTCCTTTATAGACCAGGACACCCATGAGTCCACAAAGTAGCGCAAATGGATTTGCTATTTAAACAATGTGGTGCAAAACGTGAAAATTACTGTTGCTCTGGTCTGAAAATAGCAACAAATCACGCCATACACACCTTACACCTTATTGTGATGGGTGTATGATAGGACCCATCAAGTCTTTTACCAACAGAAGTTTGGTACAGTATGCTTTTTCTGTCTGTTTCCAGTGTCAAAGGTACCAAAAACGTAAACCGTTCCATACCTCTTTTTGGGTAGCCTTTCCATAACAGAACGGTACCAAATGCACTGAAAAAAATATTTTAGTTAAATTGTTGAAAGCAATTTCTATGGGCTGAATTTAAACAAACAAATGAAATTTAGTAATGTTCAATTAAATTAGTTTGTTTAAATTCAGCCCATAGAAATAGTTTGCAACCACTTACCTTAAACCGGGAGAATGAAAACACAAAAAGCGCCATTTTTAAATACACAGCCGAGACATTACACCATAATAATACATATACCTTGTCATCTTCTTGTAAAAACAGCCACATGCCAAGAAGCAAGAACAGAATCTCCTGTGTGTCCTCCATTGTTGTTTACGAGGGCATCTAAAAACGTTTGGAAAGTGTGAGTGGATTCACTTTGTCTATTTGCGTGCACTTGCCACAAGTCAATATTTGACAAATGAAAACAGCTGATTTAGTATATACTAACCTGCGCATTATTCAGACGCAAGATCAGGCGCCAAACAAGCTGACAGAAATGAAACCGGCTGAACTACTAGCTGAACATATACTAACCTATGTATTATTTATTCACAAGATGGTGCTAAACAGTCAAAAACTGTGGCATGACAGACAAGCAGATACATATGAATGTGGATGTAAGTATATGGATGTTTGCTATAATCGAATGATGTACAAAAAGAAAGCTCCGCCCGCTACTCAATATTCCATTTCAGCTGGAAGTACATTAACATACTGAAATAAAAGTCTCTGCAATTTCCGGTTCATGTAAACTTTACTGTGAATCAAATACAAAAGACAAAAATTATTACATTATAATATTAAAGATTATTTTGTAATTAATTTAGGCAGTAAAGACTTTGCAATTCAAAGTCTTTACTGCCTAAATTAACATTGATTTTACATTGATTATTCAATTCAATTTTTTCTTTATTTTATTTACTAACTACTGTCAAATCTACCTGGAAACCTTGAAGTGCAGTTCATTTCACTTCTCTGTTATCTTCTGTAAAATGCTACCGGTCTTGAGTATTAAAATAAAATGATGATTCAAGAAATATGACAGACATGTCTTCCTCTGATGCAGACACTCATACTCCTGTCAGCTTTTTTTTTCTGAAGTAGGCTAATGGGGAATGAGGTCATTATGAGCTGGAATCGTACAGCACAAGGTCAACACTGATCTTGTTTCATTTTCCACCGATGTCCATTAAAACTCTAGAAGGAGTCGTCTTCCTTTTTTTCAAAGTGTAAACCAGCCAAACAGCCTCTGACACATTTTCAATATTATTACATAAAACCGAGTTTGATTGATAATGTAATATTGGGCTAAGGCAAAACATCAATCATGGCAAGTATATTAATTATTTAATATCACACTGTAATTCAGAAATCGATGTGAGCATGTTCAGCGAGAGAGCGAGGGGAAATCTGTGCTCCCCACAGACCCGCAGGAAACAAGACAGCATCTGTAGAGGAAAATAAACACAGCTTAAAATAATGTGAAGAAAGATAGAAATGATGAAGATTTACCAGTTCGTTATGTTAGGGATAAAGTACATCCAGGAGGTTTGTTATCGCAGAATAAAGCCAGACAGGTTTATCGGCAGACAGACACAAAGCAGAGCACTGTTGTGTAAGACTGAAGGCTTTATTCTGCTAAAGCAACCATCCTGCGTGTACTTTTCCTACTACATGCCACACTACTTCCTACTACTTTCCTGCTACTTGCCACAAAACATAAAAGTTAGACACAAAATATTGTTCTGAGACATAATATTCTGTAATTAAATGCAAATCAGTCAGAAACGAAAACAGCTGATGGAGTATACACTAACCTGCGCATTATTCAGTCACACGACGACGCCAAACAGTCAAAAAACGCAAAGCTGACAGAAACGAATACAGCCGATGCAGTATACACTAACCTGCACATTATTCAGCCACAAGACGACGCCAAACAGTCAAAAAACGCAAAGCTGACAGAAACTAAAACAGCTGATGGAGTGTACATTAACCTGCACATTATTCAGTCACAAGATGGCGCCAAACAATCAAAAACGCAAAGCTGACAGAAATGAAAACAGCTGAATGGAATATACACTAACCTGCTCATTATTCAGTCACAAGATGGCACCAAACAGTCAAAAACGCAAAGCTGAGACAAATTGTTACAGTCCGTGGGAGTTGTTTGGATTTTGTTGCTTTCTCCCTCTCTGTCGCTCTCTTTCTCCCTCTCTTGCTTTCTGTCATTCGCTTTTGCTCAGACAACTTATTAAATCGTAATATTTAATGGGGGCTCATCTGGGATAAAATATCCTTAATATCCAAACATATTAATTATTACTGAAGTGGATGGTGTAACACACTTGGATTTAGTAGAAAACAGCTGATGGAGTATACACTAACCTGCGCATTATTCAGTCACAAGATGGCACCAAACAGTCAAAAACACAAAGCTGACAGAAACTAAAACAGCTGACGGAGTATACACTAACCTGCGCATTATTCAG